>CM052137.1:1031252-1061194 GCA_028454255.1 Halictus ligatus
CCAGTCATTTGGACTGGCTCGGTAGTTCTAGTGTTAACTAGTCGCGCGAAATCTCGAAAAATGGACTGGCTACAATTTCTATGAGATACAAAGTGGAATTGTTCGAGGGGAAGCGTAATCGAATTCGAAGACGTGTACACATCGATCGTGTCGCGAGTGGACAGGAATGTGTCCACGTGGAACGGAATTTAAAAAATGAACAGCCTCTGGTCCAGAGCTGGTGGAACCTATCGGAATCCGAAGCACCGTCCAGGATCTTCGATATGTGTCGCCCTATGATTTTCCCGAGTATTTTTCTACAGACGGCGTTTTCCGTCCTGTATTTATATAGCCGAGGAACATTCCATCATCTTCGGGCTGAATTATTTGCTTCTCCAGTTGGTTGACGTTTACGACTTCCGCCTTGTTGTTTGCGATTTATCCTCGAGAAGAATCCTCGTCATACAGAGTCCTGTTGTACTTTGTTTCTCGTCCGATTCTATCTGAGAAGTTACCAAAAAATTCTGTGCTGTTCCATACACCTATTTTGTAGAGCAATAAATAACATTCCGAGAATTTTGATAACAAGAAAACCAGCTTTTGAAGATTTTGCTGAACCTTTTGCAGAAGGTGTCATGACTTTCTGCGGGTAATTACCGTGAGACAATTATTGCGACGCAGAAGAGACAGAGCAGAGGAGACTGCTGGATTCCACGGCGACGTCAGTCTTCCGTTTGCCGATTTTTTCGCGGACGTTAATCGCTCGCGGAGCAGTTCAAACAGCCGTTGGATATTTATGAAACTCCGGGAGCCACTTCAGCCGGGGCGCCCGTTCAAATTCTAATATTTTCCGAGGCAGACGCGAAACAAATCCGAATACTCGGTGTTACGTTAACGGATCTCGGTCTGTTTGCCGAAGGATAAGGCCGGGGCAAGGATATTGAGTGTTTCAACCCCGGCAAGATTAAACGCTGAAATTGAAATGCGCTGCTCGCCTTCGGTCGATCTTCCTCTCCGCGATCTTCCTCTTCCTTTCCCCGCCTTCTCGTCCCCCCACCCCACCGCCGCTACCTCCTCCTCCTCCTCCCCCTTGCCACGCCCCCTTTGTCGCCGGTCGTCTTTTCTCTACTTTTGTGCCGTCTTAAGCTGCCTCGCTCTTCAAATATATCCAGCTCTTTACAGTTCCCGCATATATTGTACTTCGAGATCTTCCGACCGGCGGGACGATGACGTCGTTTCGAGGATGTCATTTAATGCGCCAGTTCAATTATCCTCAAAGAGGACTGCGATCGGTGGAAATCACGCCGCGACCCTCCGGTTTTTGTTTGATCGCGTGTTTTTGCCTTTGTTCGAGACAAAGCTTCATTTATTCTCGATGACCGTTAGGCATTATACGTCGTTGTTTCGAGGAAACTGGGCCGAACTCGACGGGTAAATGTTTTATTCGTTTATTTATTTTGTACAGGGTGCAATTGGATTTTTAATATTACCTTTTCGATTCGACGAAGATGCGTCGAAATCGTTGTCAGGAGTTAACGAGCAAAGTTAATGAGCGTGGCGAAATGTGTCGGTGGGAGGGACTAAGCAAGTTGATAGGCGGGACTAAACTATAGTCGGCGGACTCGACAGTTTAGTGGACGTAAAAATGCGACTTTGTGGAAAGAGGCATCAAATTATTTCACGGAAAACTGAATGCTTAACTTCGGATAAATTATTAGGCTATTATTAGAACGAAGTGGAAAGTGGGAGGAGCGAAGGATATGAACGTAAAGTTCAAATTGCGAGCCAATTTTTACGGGCAATTACATTTACAGTATTACAAATCAAGCTGCATATATACCTCGATCACGGACCAATAACGTTGAATCTAAAGCAGTGGGCGGGCCTAGCCCCGCCCATTGTTCCTCCTACTTTGTGCGCACATTCTCTCATCAGCTGTAGAATCGCGCATTTTTGAAGCTGTTGGCAGTTAATTGAACCGAATCCGAGGAGAATCACATTTCCCATTTAGAAGGAAATTACGAATAAACGTTCACGGAGCCAGCACACACATTGGTTCTATTTAGGTTCGACGCGACGGTGTTTTCGCAAACACGGTCGAGAGTTTACGCGCAGCTGCGGCGGTACAAATTAAGCAGGACGGCGAAATAATATTCGACGTTCGTAGTCGCTCCGTCGGCTTGGCTGGTGCAATTTATTAAACGTGCAATGTTATACATAGCTCACGGCGCGCGTCGCGCGTTGCATTGCGCGCAAGCGTTTCGCCGAGCGAGAAAGCGTCGCGTCGCGTCGCACGATCGAGCGATTCCGCGGAGGAAAATTCGCTAACAAAGCCGCGTCGCGACTGCATTTCTCAACGAATCGGTTGAATATTTATGCAAACACAGAGTTCCGCGAGCCAACTGCCGAGAACTGGAATCGAATGGAGATTTGTACGCGGTGCTCCGGCAACTTCCAAATAAAATAGAAACCTCATTAAACTTCGCGAGAATGTCTTGCGGGCACCGGGATCGCGAAAAACGCATACTTCGCGACGACGTTCTGCAACACCGTAATTCATCGGAGCACCGAACGCAAATAATGCGAATTACCGGTAAACATTATTGCACTAACGACGCTGTGATATTTCTTTTGGGATTCCGACCAATTCAAACCTTTTTCAAGAATTTTTTACACCTCGTCTAATAAACTAATCCTTCTAACTGCTCAATAACATTCAAGTCATGTGATCTAATTTTTAAAAAGTTATGTTGCTTCGAATAGTGTACACTCAGTTTTGCTCGTTACTGTATACCTATATCGTCGGCAAACCTGAGCGAGATATATACACGGAACACGATACAGCGCAATCGAGTAATTTTATTTAATGGGATGCTGTATGGTTATACGAAGCGAAAATTGATTTGGCAATCAACGGAAATAATAATACGACGATGCTAACAACAATTTAATAATATCTCGACGCAACGAACACGCGGAATTCACATTGCCGAAAGATTGTTCTTTCAGGCGACGAACAGTAGTCCCAATCAACGAATTAGGAGGAAAAAATACTAAAATCATTTTTCCTGTTGAGCACGATACCATTATTTACATATTGTTTCATTCTAAATTCCATGAGACCATAACGAAGTCGACACGCGATTAATAGTTTTCGAGGTATGGTAATGCAATTTTCTTTACCTTTAATTTTGAACTTTCTTCCTGCTAATTCATCGATTAGGACCACTGTGCGGCGGAGCAAAAATGCTACGAACTTCGAAAAATCGTGGCCCAAATTCCCTGTCGAAAAATATGGGACGAGCGTCGACTCGAGCATCCTGGGAGGCCAGATAAAGCCCGAGAGCTGAAGCAAAAGAGAATTTCCTGGGAGACCGCAGACGTCTCGTGACACATTTCCCGTTTTCGACGCACTATCGCCCGAAGATCGAGCCGGAAACCTCGAATTCTAGGACGACGACGACGACGACGACGAAGAAGAAGGAAAAGGAGGAGGAGAAGCAGGAGGAGGAGGAGGGAGGTCGAGGAGCAATCGGGTCCGATCGATCCTCCAGAAATTCGCAATTCCCTTGGCCAGAAGTCGGCGAAAAAATGGGTCGCGATCCTCGCTTATTATAGTAGCTGCTAGCCGCGCGGCGTACGGAACGGTCGAAGTAACTGCACGAAGAAGAATAACGGGCGACAAATCATCCGGTTGATAAATTTATGGGGCGCTGGGAATTACAGTGGGGATGGAATTGTTCGAAACGCGAATTGCCGGTGGCAGGGGGTCGAAATTCGCCGGGGGTGGAAGTTACCCTCTGGCGCCAGCGCCAGCGTAAAATCCATTACGCAATTGGACGCATGAAAAATCATGAAACAGGAAGAAACTGCTCGTTGCGCGCTGTAAGAAACGAGCACCGGGCTGGAAACCTGTTTCTCCCGGCCGACATTGAACTTTTCGAGTTTCACATTTTCAGATCGTTTTCCGATCGATAACCCTTCAAAGCCCCAAAATGCCATTTCGACGCGAGAGCAGAATCTTCAAGCTCTAGAAGACGAGTCGAAGTTTACTGCTGTACAATTTCCACGAAGCTACAACCGGTTAGGCATTTTCAAATTTCTCGAGAATCAGAAATTCAGGTACATTTCGGGTCCACTGTACGTGTCTCTCGACTTATACAGCAAAGTTCTTCACCCGGATTTTCACACTGTTTTCAAGGGACACATTTAAGCAAAATTTAATAACATTCCCGCCATAATTTCTACACAAACAATCTTTCCTCCAGATTCTTTACGACTGTCGCGTCCAGTAGCCATAACCAGCGCCCATAACGAAAAACGGATTGATCGAGTACAAAATTGTAAAGAAATACTCCTGCTTAATAACTTAATAATAAGTTGAAATATAGTTGGTGCAATCAACTCGTTGTTCAGTCCTTCAAACGTTGAAGGTGGTATTTCGAGAAACCTAGCTGGCAACGATCAAGCATTGATCAACCGCGGACAATTAACAGCTATAAATGCGTAAAACCCGCAGCATAGTTATTGGCCACCCCTTTCACCCTGTCCTCGTTGCCGTCTCCGTCTGCAGCTTCCGGCGAGAGCGGGGTAAGTGGACTGGAAGAACGGGGACGAGTAACAAATAGGACAAGTTGCGAGTGTATATATACATACATATACACACCCACATATATATGTGTACATACAGTTGACTGTCTTATAGCATTAGGTGTGCGCGGCCGAAGTTGCTACACGTGTACCGAGAAGGCTAAGTTTCGAGTTTTATTATGACTAATGGCGACGGCCGTTCTGTCCGCGCTGGATCAACAAATTCCCCCAAGTTCCAGCAACTTGTACGTTTATCGCGAAACTTCTTCTTCTTCTTCTTCTTCTTCTTCTGCTTCTTCTTTTCGTACGGTTAGCTGTACCTTTTTTCCTTTCCATCGACTGTTCGGAAATGCGGAGTGCTACGTTGCTGGGAAATGATTAGAACGTGCGGGAGACGACGGGAAATCTGAGACAACGCGGATAGACAGAAGTTTCTGTGGACTCTCTTCGGTTAGTATGGGCTGGGGTGTTACGTAATCAGCTTTCTTAGCGCGCGCGCGAGCACGCCGCGTTGGCATACGGTTTCCCTGCAGGAAATTCGGCCGTCTATAATTCAACGCGTTCGCGCGTGTTGCGAAGATTTAGGGGATTAACCTCGAGGCGGTGACACAGTCGAGGAAGCGAGATCTGATCGAAAGTTAAACGTAGATTGCTATCGAAAGTCGATACCGGAATGTCCTCTGAATCGTGCGTCGATTTTAGAGCGTTGATCTAGGGAAAATTATTTTAAATGGAATTCTGTTTGAAACTGTCTTAGCCCTGTAATTTATTTGAGACTAGTGTGATTGCAAAATGTGTTTTCTACGTAGGCACACCCTCAGTTGTTCGAGATGGACGTGGGGAATTTTGTTGAAAATGAACTGCGACGTAGTGCAGGCTAAATTAAGGGTGGTTTATGTCATCATTTCGCAGACTTCAGAATTGTTTGTAAAATATTAAAGTGACAAACATAATGTCCTACGTATCTTGCCCACTTCAATGGTAGTAGGGATTATTTCACATAAAATGTGTAAATTTGTGTCTTCTCTGTTAGCGAATTTGTCGAAAATTCACTACGTCATAGTTTAGGTCAAATTATGGTGGGTTTAAGTCATCATTTCGCAGACTTCAAGTTTGTTTGTACAATATTAACATGATAAACACAATGTCCTATTTATCTTACTCACTTGAATTGTAGTGGGGATTACTTCGCATAAAATGTGTAAATTTGTGTCTTCTCTGTTCTCAAATTTGTTGAAAATTCACTATGTCATAGTTTAGGTGAAATTATGGAGGGTTTAAGTCATCATTTTGCCGTGATTCAGCTCGTTCGTAAAATACACAGAGTTGTCTTAGTTCGTCCCATTCATTTTTATAGGAAAATATTTGGGAAAAGGACTCGCCGGCCCGGACCGCAATAGTTACCGAGTTAGGGGTCGCCGAGAGGCGTTCACGTTCGCGTAATTAATCCCGACGAAAGAACGATCGTCTCTTTATCGCGACCGCTGACCCAGTTCCGAGGATTTTCCGCCGCTAGCTCCTGGGGAAAGAACAGGACTCGTGGCCGACCCCCTTCTGTCAGTCATGGCCGCGGCTCCATTATTTCGAGATTGATGGTCGGAAGGAATGTCGGACACTCGACGGGGCCAGCGAAACCCCCAGAGATATTTCATTGTCCCTTAATGACTCGTTTCGTGGCCCCTCTCCTTATCCGATCGGAAGGCGATTCGATCGTTAGACGCGCAGCTGATTACCCGCTGCACCCGCATTTTTCAATTTCACCAGAATCCCTACAATATAGAAGAAAGACGTAAGCAGTGGAAAATTAAAATTGAAAGGAGGAACATTTATATTTGCAATGGAAGTAGTAGCAAATTAAAATTGAGAAGAGACATATTTAAATTTGCAATTGAAGTAGTAGCAAATTAAAACTGAGAAGAAACATATTTAAATTTGCAATGGAAGTAGTAGAAAATTAAAATTGAGAAGAGGAATATTTAAATTTGCAATGGAGGTAGTAGCAAATTAAAATTGAGAAGAGATATTTAAATTTGTAATGGAAGTAGCAAATTAGGGAACAGTTAAATTTAAAAAGGAAATGAATATAAAATACAGCAGATTTAAATAGGGGATGATGAAGGGTTAATCGCACCCCGAAAGTGTACATCGATCTGCCAGGTCCATGAGGCACGGTGCAATAGTTACAGCATGAACTCACCCCGTTAATTATACTATCGTTAGCCCTCGTGTATGGTCCGATCTCTCACCCCAGTTAGGGGTTGATTGTTATTCCCGCGGCTAGAGAAAAAGCGAACATCCTGAGCAAACGTTGCCAGACGTTGATCAAATATTGACGGTCGTCAGCCTTCCGGTCGTCGGAAAATGCGAATATTTAGCGAGGCCGTGGCACACCTCTGCAAGCTCGAAGGAAGGGGTGAAAACCGGCTGGGAAATCCACGTTGTGCACACGGAACTGCCTGTCCAAACTTTGAGCACACACCGGCCTTTTACTTAAGCGTTATTTATAGAGACATCTGTTCCCCGGCCAAACTGTGGTCAGTGACCAAAAATATTCCGCTGAAATTTCATCGATACTAAAAATGACTATTTCACATTACTTCATAAAAATAACATGAACGTATCTATCAAAGTTTGTAGCCATTTTTTTAATAATATATACCCGAAGAAATCAATTTGTTAAACAATTCCTCATGGATGCATTTTTACAATCTCAATATTCGCAATTGAAAAATATTAGAATCCGTCATTTTCACAGGTCCCGTAAATCTAGTGTTAATCATTTCAACGAGTTGAGAATAATGGAACGGTATCTATGAATTTTTTAAATTTTCCGCTGTTTGGATCCACGTATTTTTGGCAGCGACGTGTACAATTATACGAGAAACAATTGAACGTCATCATCGATTAAAAACAAATGAAAGAATCGGCAATTTCGGGAAGCTGGAGTCAATCAGGAAACTATACAGCCTCCAGTTAACGCGAGTTAACCACAGCAGATTAAAATCACGGACACGGGCGGAATTGGGTCAAAACCGACCCGGACGGTACCGCGAAACGTCAATTACCGGAGATCCTTTCCCTCCGCCGGAACGATACAACGCGCCCTTCTCGAAACATCCATTAAACGAAAACAAAAAGCTATTCCAACGCGATTCCCAAAGAGCTCGAGGGCCTCTCTGCAGACAGTTAGCTGGCGTTGCGATTTTTTCAGAACCGCTCTACCACCGCATCGTGCTCGAGTAATATTCGCCGGGATTCGAATCTTCGGGCGAGTAAATTGCTTGAAAACTCGAGCACTGTGGGGGAGAGAAACGAGATAGCTATCTGCTGGGAGGGGGAGGGAGAGAGAGAGAGAGAATTGAATGGCCATCGCTACAAATAGCAGGAAATCCTGGAGATGGTAAGGGATCGAATGGGACGAGGCCGCAGGGGAATGAGAGAAAGCAAGGAGCAAGCTCCTGATGGAAGCCCGGGCCAAGTTCAAGAAGAGGAATCGAGTCGGTTCAGGAGCGAGGACACCTCGGATCAGCCTGATGTTCCCTTCGTGGATTCCCACGGGACCTGCCCAACTAACAAGGCAGTCTGACTTCGATTTTAATGAGCTTTTCCACACCGACAGTACACGAACCCTCGATAATGCATAATCACCGTGCACCTATAAATTAAATTATGATTTATCGTGGAATATTACCATTTCTTCGCGTCTAAAAATTAAGAGGGCCTTTTTCTTTGTTAACCATTTCTTTATGAAACTTCCACTATCGCGTTCGTGACACTCTCCCGATTAAAAAGAGCCCAAGCACGACACAATTCGGCTCACTGTTACTCGCGTAATCCAGGACGCAGCAGTACCTCGATTATCCGAACCGATCTATCCGAGACAACTGTTCCCATTTTTACCGGTGTAAAAATTAACCAAATTGCGCCGTGTTTGGACTCTTTTCAATCAGAAAAATGTCACGGAGAAGCCGATAGAGGCCCCACACGATAATAATTAAGAGCGACCGAGTGTCAAGGTGGTGGGGGTAGATACTTCCCAAATATCGTTCCCATCTTTCGCAGGCATACGGGGGCGTTACCGCACTTCTTGGGGAACATGCACACCATCAAATCGAAGTTGTACAACCGACCGCTTCCTTCTGAGGGCGGTTTTCATTCGCAACCGGCCACAGCTCGAGGCTATCGTTGCGCGAGCTTATCTCAACAATGACGTCCGGACAGCGAAAGAGACACGCTGAAATAACTCTTGCCCAAAGCTCTCCCCTCTCTCTCTCTCTCTCTCCCTCTCTCGTTTTCTCTGCGACGGTACGCAGAGCACGAGCATGTGCCACGGGGCCGGTGGTCCTTTTCGCAGGAATTTATGTCACGCCAGAACGAACGATTGCCCCGGAAGATAGCGTTCGCTCTCGTCTCGCCTTTGACTGGCTGTCCACCGCGATTTTTACGACGCGTTTAACCGAGCCTCGAATCTCTTGGGATCAACAGCGAGACGCGTTTCCACTCGTTATTTCGTACCGTCCCCGGACTCCTTGTAAACGATTTGTCTTGTGTAATGGTGTTTGGTATTTATTTAGGGCGATTGGTTTTGGTGTTGTGAATGTTACGCGGGACTCGCGGTGGTTGTTAATCGATCGCTTTTGTCGTCGATGTTCGGGACTTTGATTAACGTTGAGCACACTGGGACGGAGTTTATGGGGAATCAGACGGAGTTTACGTCGTCATTTTGCTGCGTTTCATTTTGTTTACAGTGCACTGACCTTTTGAAATCTGGAAGGAAGCTGTGTGTTCGACGTGCGCGTGCTGTCTCGGAGGTTAGAGCGATTTTGTTGTGGAAGTTGTGGATATGAACATTTTTTGAAACTAAAATACTTTAACACGTGTGAATATTGCAGGTGGGGATCAGTCTAAACCAATCACATCTCGCAGCCTAGGTCAGTAGGCACCTACAAAATTAACTACACCGTGATGTAATGTATGCTAAATTAGGGGTAGTTTAAGTCATCGTTGTCCTGACTTTCAATTTGTTTATAAAATACAGTCCATCAAAGTTCACAATCCCAGTTCATTCACTTTCTCGCGCGCCGAAACATATACGCGTACTTATCATTTCTTATCGCGAGAACCATTCATCGTATCTGATTAAACCTTTTTCCGTTTTAATCTGTAAAGTTTGCTCTATCGTAGGAAATTGTCCAAAAACCGTAACACTTAATTTTCCAATTATTGCAATGGAAAATTGTAGTATCCCGTGGTCTGTACAGGTAGCTCAGCTTCCGTCTGCCTTGCTCCGCGATAATGTATCGCAATAAAAGCACAGAAGAGTCAAACAAAATTTTGCATAATCGCCGACGGTATAGTCGAAGCCCCGAGCTTGGTAGGAGCAAGAATAAAAATCAAGAACGGCGTTAAGGAAATTAAGAATGGAGTAGCGGAGGGACGGTGAATTTTCTTTGCGGCCGTGCCGGTCTCTGGTGATTCTCGCGAGGCTATTAGCAACTTTTTCGACTGCAAATCTCGTTGTGTTTGGAGAGCGCTAACCCCAGGCGGAGCTCAAACATTTGCCGAGGACTTGGCGCTCCAGCCTTCGCGAAATATTGTGAACAGAAACTTGACGGTAGCAGGAAATCATCGATCGAATCGGCTCGAGTTTAACCGTCCCCCTTCCCTGGTCCGTGCAGCATCGTTCCCACTCGAAAATTAGTTAATAATCGACGAGAGAACCGGTCCCGGAAAACTGTCCGCTTTTAATACCATTCGAGACCAGTTGTAGGGGCCAGGTTGGGCATCTGGTTATGGCGTGGGTATTGTTTTATGTAAGGATTTTTATCAAATGATCGTACGATCGTTTAATCATATGATCAACCGCGGACAATTAACACCGGTTCAACGCGTCCCACCATCTTCGTTGACGTTCAACTGGAGTATTAAACGTTTTTCGCGAGAACCGTGGCGTCCCAGCGCCATTAAACGCCCGCCCCGAACCGAATCAGGTTAGCAATAACGTTCGCCAGTTACGTTACACAGTTTGGAAAAGCTTGGCGATGTTTGTCGACCGACCAGCGGCCGTTACACAGTTTTTCCGAAACGCGAACTTTCCCATTTCCGCCACCGGTAATGAATCGCTCTCGCACGGCGATATTGTACGGGCGTACTACAATGTTCAACTTTATTTTTGATTTTCCCGGACCAACTACCGGACAACTACGTATGAAACTTTCCTCCGCACGAAAGTGTTAATTATGCACTCAATTCCGGAACGAGTTTAATTATTCGAGCCTGCGAAATTATCGGACCTCGCAATCATTTCTGTTGTCAAACTTTTTCATTTATCCGCTTTCCCTGGACAGCCTCTCCGGTCCATTTGGACCTCCAACTATTTCTGCAAACATATTTTTCCGTATTTTCTGAATTTTTTGTTTTTCGTGTACCTCAAGCACTTGTCAAGTCTTGTCTCGAGAACTGTTCGCCCCGTCGCAGCAATAAATAAATTGCAGAGTGTTTGAAATTAACAGCGCTTAGGACAACGAAGAAATTGTTGCACGCCGCTAATGGAACTGATCTGTTCGTAAAATAGAATATGGCCGCCCGCAGGCATCCACGCGATCATTTTTCGGTCGGAATATCCGATATTTATTTCGTCTGTCGAAAAAAAAAAACATAACGAAGTGGTATTATGGAAAAATGGAATCGTTTCAAGGCGTTTGTTTATCAGAACATTTTTGTCACGAGTGTATTTCGGCGAGTAAACAATCTATTTTCAATTTTGTTCTCGATCCGCCATTGTTGCCGAGCGAACGTTCGCAGTTGCAAATGTATAACCGTTTAATTCCGAACGCATTATTATGTATCGTTTATTAATTAATCGGACGGATTGCACGGCCTCGCCGAAGCTGAAACCGGTATCGCCGGAAAAATAATTAAATTATAAGCAGTCAATTCGTGCGCGACGACAGGAACGAGGCGGATTTATAATTTTCAATTTATTTCCAAAACAGCGAAATCCTCGGGCGAACAATAAGCGGTTCGGGTTAACCGAGAATTCCGAGGAATAATTAATGTATCCATCAAACAAACTATAATATTCATCACTGCTCTGCGAAACTTAACGCACAGGTTCATCTCTTTGCAGTAGCTTGAAAAATTGAACGCCAAATAAACCACAGTCTACGGAAAATGGGGGTATTTAAACTGTTGTCACTTCGTCAAAAATAACGGTAAGATAATAAAATTGGTCTCGTTTTAAAGCTTGAAGCCTCTGCTTTCGCGTAACGTCTTCCATCTTCTTCGTGACCATTGTCCATTCCATTGGAAAATATTTTTAGATAGTATATGAAGCGGAAAACTGAAGATGCAAATTTCTCGAAAGTGGTCCGAATTGAAACGTGTGTGGAACGATCAAAAAATTTTTTCCGTGGCTGAATCTGCCACGAACTCGAAGACTGAAGTTTCCTCTTCACAACGAGACCATAAAAATTAAAGTAAAAGTAAAGAACACAAGCAGGAAAATATAATAAGGGAACAGAGAACAATGAGCACAGGAATAACGCAGCAGGCGGAACCTCCACAATTAAATGAAAATAAATCAACAGATTCGTTGCATTCAAATCGTTAGAAGCAAGAATCCTCTGAATACACCCGTCCGGCGAATTTCTCTTCCATTAAACAGGTTCCCTTAATTCTGTGAAATTCGTGCAATTATTGGTTTAGAAGGGAGCGTATTATTGGAACGTTCGTTAGCGGAGAACGAAGGGAAAGTAAATAGCGTTGAAAAATCGGTAATTGCTAAGAGCGTATCGAGGTCCGGGGCAGTCGGGAGTAACATAAATTCTTGGTTAATTGATGAAAGAGCGGCGGAGAGCGGTTCGGTCTCGGTAACCGGCCGGTTTTCCAGCCGATAGCGATCCAACAGAAAAATATTAGTCGGGCTTTTCAGTCGACCCGGATCCGCGCGTGAAAACTGTTCGACGAGTCGGTCTCGCGAGCTCTCGCGGCCCGCAAACAATACCCGGGCTCCCTAGCCGTGAAAAAACAATTTCCCCGACTATCTCTATTCCCCAGGAAATCCTGACGGCCGATCTATGCCGGCGGATTTTTGTTTCGCGCCCGGTTACGTTCCATCGAACGCTCGGCGCCGCTCCGAACCCCCGTCGCGACGCCCGCGAACACTTTAATACTTAAATGACATCAAAAGTTTAAAAACTCGGGCTCGCCAAGCTTCCAACCAGAATTCCGCAACGGTTCAACTGATTCTTTCTATTTCTATCCCGAGTTTCAACACTCATTCACATATGAAATCGTTCGAATTTTGGGAGGATGTAAAATCTGAAAAGTATAGTTTATTGGTGGGAATAATGTGCAAAAATGTTTAGGTCGATCGGATGAACAGCTTCCGGGAAAGAAAATTTGTAAATGGAAGTGATTGGAGGAGATGGCTGTTTTACAAATAAACTCAGCGAAATGTTGACTTAAACTGCCGCTATTTTGGCGTCAAATACAGCATACTTCATTTCCAAAGAAATTCCTGGCACCGAACCGAAGAAATCAGCGATTTTATACATAAAGTGAAGGAAACACTAGACTTTCCATTTCTTAATCGGACCTATTTTATTAACAAATTCGAAGCGAGAGAAATGATGACTTAAACTACCCTCAATTTACCACGCGTTACATTATCCGTCACTTTTGGAAAATCCTCCGGCGCCGTTTCAGCCGAAACCGATCAGTTCGTTTTAAACAAAATGTGTCTGAATCTTACGAAATTGGAGTGAACGCAATAACGTTAAAACCAACGGGGTTAACAATGATTCGGCGATACCGGGGGAGCGTCGCAGCAGCATTCGGAGCGGTAGGCAGCGCAACTCGTTTAAAAATAAAGCTCCGGTTCGCCGATTAAGGCCGCCGGTATCGCGGGGTAGCCTAATTGGTCCGATCGGATAACAACCGGCCCTAGAATCGCCCCTTCTGCCTGGTCGGTTCTAACAACGCGTTCGAACGGTTGTCCAGAAACACGGACGGTTCCATCTGATCGCCGGCGGCTAACGTTTCCCTAATTGATTAGCGTGCTGGCAATAACCGGATATGTCGTCGCGCCGCGCCGCGCCGTTCCGACAAATTCGACCAACATTTCACCGACAACTTGCCGGCCGCGTCTGTTTGCGTTCGAAAACGCGCGTGCGAGATAAACATCATCGTGCTGTCGCGTCTTAATCCCGTCTGTCAGACACACCGCTCGATTCCGTGTGAACCCACCATAATTACCGGACCTGCTGGTCTTTATGCAAAATTGTCCGCATCCGTTCCAAGAGGTTCGAACCCAGCAGAAATTGAACACTGTGTCGTAAAACACTGTGTAAAACGAATATTGTAATATTGTAAACTATTGTTTATTGAGAAGAAACAAGTAGAATTAAGATATGCGTTAAAAATTCTAGGAAGTTAGGAAGCGCAGAAAACAATTCCAATTTATCTTCCTGCGAGAGACACAGCAATGATCGGTTACACCCTGAAAATAAAGAAAAAGGGTGTCCAATTATACTAAGTTGCAAGAAAGGATGCTGACTTCGCGATAAGAGCGACCACCAACCAATAATAAAAAATTCGGTTCAGAACGTTCTTGCGCAATCGCGTAGCCAGCGCGCGATCAATTTTCCAAACAGTCATGATCGAAACGCATTTCTCCCGAAGGCTTGATTGATTTTCATTCGCACGCGGTAATGAAGAACTCCAGCGAAAGAATTATCGACCGATCGAAAACAACGATGGATACTCCGAATTTTTTTTTACCTTCGTTCGAAATCGCAGCATCGCGATGCAACAAATATCGTTCGCGTCAGACTCTGATGCACGCCAACGTTCGGTTCTTAATTAACAGAACTTTGATCGTCGGTGAAGAAGCGGCAGACAACGATAAACGCTGGGAAATTATTCGCGCTCCGCTTTTCGCTCGGCGTTTCCCGCCTCGAATTTTTTACATTCAATTTGCCGGGAACAGTGACGCAACGAATTAAATGTACCGCCATTTTTTTTTCTCAATTAAAATCCGAACGGGAATGCCGAGGTTCAATACGCGTAACAAATTGAATTCGTTAATCGAAGTCAAACATGTATATTAATAAAACAGTCGCATAGTGCGCGCTGAAAACAACGTTAACCGATCTTTCATTTTAATCAATCGATTTTTCGCAGTTCGGCCTGGCGGCGAGGTGCTGCTATCGATAGAACGCAAACAATTTGTTTGATAAACTTTCATTCACTCCGGCGCCCGGAATGATCGTCGGGAAATTGGACATTTTTGAGAAACAGGTATTTTCGAAAGTAATTATGAACGTGCATATTTCATTTCGAAAATTAAATTTTGATAGGAACACCATGGTTCGGCGTGCGTAATATAAATTCAATTCACAAATCGAAGTCAAATATAAATATTAATACTTTAACGGCCACCGCGGTTGTTCGTCGATCACGGAAAAATCAGAGTGATCGGGGAGTTTTAAATAAATAGCCGAGCAGCGGTAGGGATTTAGTCCGTGAATCATCAAGTTTTTATGCGAATAAAAATAAACATTGCTTTCATTCGTTGGAAAAGAGAAGGGTCAAACAGGAGTTTCTTGGTGAACTGAAAACAACATAATATGAATATTAATTTCCCGTTGATGGGCTTTTAATAGAACCGTTGCAAGGCGAAACTCGCGTTTGTTTCAACAAAATACAGTTTCGCAACTCGTCCGGGCGAGCTGTTACAACCGGCGGAGCGCGAATAAAATGTTTGATGAACAGTAATTTGCCAGGGCGTTCGCGCATCCGGCGGCGACGTGAAAAACTCGAAAAACAATCGGTTCTTGTTTCGATCATGGAGATGTCATCGCGCCGGAGGCAGGAGGGCGACGCTCGCATGGAAATACGCGTTTACCATGCCGATTCTCGTTGCAAATCATAACCGTGCATAAAGCGTCATTAGCGTCGTTAGCCGGCGACCTATTTGTCAGTTTAATCGCGCTGCCTGCAGATTTTCGCGGCGCCAAGCGTCGACCGATCCCGAGCACGCTGCGCCGCCCTCCGGCAATCGCTAAATCGCGATCGATGATTCCTCCGCGGGTCCCAGTCATCGGCCAATATTAATTTCAGCCCTGATTTCGGAAACACCGCGCGCGCCGCCGTTCGCAAACTGCACGCTCGTTTGTTACGACCACCCCCTCCACCCCCTACCCCTCCCACCGATTCGCGCCGGATCGCATTTTACGGCACGAGTGCCGATTGACCCAGTTCGAACCTGTAATTTATCGTCTTCAATCGTCTTTTTGTTAAACATTTCAGAAACCCTTCCGGTCAGTGTCCCTTTCGCTCAAAGAATCTCATCGTTCTTTTCATCGTGCGGACAATTTTGATTTCGCACCAACATCTGCAATGATCGCTTCGAAAAAGAAAATATATTCTTCCATCTCTGCTCGATTTAATAGAAATACTCTTTCGGTAAAATTTGTACAGGTAGATCATCAGGAAAAAATGTTTCACAGAAAAATATGCAACTTTGTGTTCTGCAAGAGTTTTCAGAAAAATAAGGAAATATTCCTCCACAAGATCGATATCATACAAACCAATTTTACGGCCGAAAACAGAAGTTTTCTTCAAAATTAACTGCACTATGATGTAGTACAGGTTTAATTAAGGGGAGTTTAAGTCATCACTTTTTCCGATTTGAATTCGTCCATGCTTGATTTAATAAAAATACTCTTTCGCTAAAAGTTTTACAGGTATATCATCAGGAAAAAAATGTTTCACAGAAAAATATGCAACCTTGTGTCCTGCAACAGTTTTAAGAAAAATACGGAAATACTCTTTGACTTCTGCTTGATTTAATAAAAATACTCTTTCGATAAAAATTGTACAGGTAGATCATCAGGGAAAAAATGTTTGCAAGAGTTTTAAGGAAGATACGGAAATATTCTTCTAGTTTTCCTCGATTTAATAAAACTGCTCATTTGCTGTAAACTTTCCGAGGTAGATTATTATAAAAATGTATGAAGCAGAGCCGTGCAAGGCCGCGTCGCGGAGGGTCGCTGGAAGTGAGACATCCGTTAGTGGGCGAATCCTTTGTAAGCGAACGCGGAACGTAGGATCGAAACCCGAGCACCGCGACGGTTGAAAAACAGAGAAAATTCCGTTCTGGTCGCGTGAGTTTTCCACTTTATTCGTTCGGAAGGTGGTCTCTCCGTTTCCGCGTTAACCTTCATAAATCAGAAGCCGTTGAAGCGACCTCGTCCTCGAGGCTCGAGCACGCCGGCCTCGATTCTAACAAAGTTCCAATTGCATATTTCACACTCGATTACACTCGACGGGCCAGCCGGGGCGATACATTCATTTTTCTGCCGGTTGACGTTCCTACAGGAACCGCACGGCGAAAACAAAACGAAATGTAAGGGGAGAGAGAGGGAGAGAGAGAGGAGGTATCCTCCGGAACCAATTAAACGACACACGGGAAACACGGACGGCTTACCGGGAGGAGGAGAGGCGACGCGTATTTAAAAACCATCCCCCGGCGGCAACGGAGGAAAATTACGCTCGTACATCACCCGCAATTAGGCGCTCGTCCATATTTCTTCGTATCGCCGATACGCGACCGGAAAACCAACCGATACCCGTTACGCTGACCGATTGCTTCGAAATGGAGCTTGAGATCCACCGTTTCTATCACGGACGATGTATTAATAATACTGTCCTTGTTCCTCGACGATACTGCAATGACACCCCGTCACGAAGACAGTCGCGAAGAGACTAAAAGTCGGTAAAAAGATTCTACTAACGAACTAGCGTAAGAAATGTTTATTATTTAAATTCCGGTAACTTTGCTGATATGCAACTTAAAAATATTTTTAAATATACAAACCAAAGCATAGAATATTCCTCAGAATCCCACGGAAAAATCTCTTTGGTTCACTGAACTGTGACTCAAAAAAGAATAAATAACCTGAAATTGCTGGACACCCTCCAAACGAATTCCCCGTGATTCCTGAAATGACGCCCTGGGAAAAATGATTAAAAATTCGGGAATTCTCCGATACGGTAATGCGCCCCTTGAAAAATCGTTCCCAGTAGGAAAATTCGCGATCAAAGAACTGTTAAACCTATTTCCCCGAGTATAACGATCGGCTCCAGGTGTCCGGGCTGTTCCGTTCTCGGTTATGGGACCGAGTCAACAATTTCTCGGGCGTATTATTTGACTTTCGGGTCAAGGGGAATTCTTGGCTTAATGTTCGCAGTTCAGCGAGGGTGGCGGGGGCGGTCTGAAAGCGCTGAGAGCGCGCGAGAAGTATAGTCGATGGTCTCGTTCCATCCGGTAATGCCTAATAAAATAAGAGGAAAACCTGGGGGTCGAATTTCGCGAAACTTTTTGGGAGAGCACGGTCGAATGGGAACGGTCCGAAGTTTCGATATATTTTTTCCGTGCGCTGCCGCTGTTAACACTTTTAAAGCAGCGTAATACCCGCGGTCTGTGTCATTGAAACTCGAAACTGGAATGGCGGCCATTAGCATCGCGCAAGTTCGCGAGACCAGCAGATAAAGGGGCTTACCTTGAGGGGTGCAGGCCTAGAAAAATTTTTGAAAAATATCATCGCGTAACTTGAACATCTGGCTACGATATGAGCTTGGTTTCTAGTCGATATCTTTGATACTAACGTTTTTATGATTTATTGAAGATCCGATGTGCATTAATGTTACGTAGGAATACAAACCAATTTTACGGTCGAAATCAGAACTTTCCTTCAAAATTAACTGCACTATAATGTAGTACAGGTTTAATTAAGGGGAGTTTAAGTCATCATTTTCCCGATTTGAATTTGTTAATGAAATACGCACATTTACAAAATAGCAAGCGCTTCGTTCCCCCTGCGAACCACGATCATTTTACATGAAAAATCGATGATTTTTTGGGTTCGGTGCCAGGGATTTTGTTGTGAATGAACAATGATACAGTTGACATGAAAATAGTGGTAGTTTAAGTCATGATTTCGCTGATTTCGTAGTTGTTGATGAAATACAGATCTCCGAGTGTTAGAATCATCACAATCTCTCTAATCGAGTCCGAAGTATCAATGTATATTTTTCGGTGGGTGCAGTCGTTGGTGCCGCTGTTAACGCTTTAAAGCAGCGTAATAGCCGCGGGCCGTGTCATTGAAACTCGAAACTGGGATAGCGGCCATTACCATTGCGAAAGTTCGCGAGAGCGGCCAATAAAAGGGCTGCAACTGCGTCATCGATGTCGATTTCTCATTGTCCGACAAAATGCCGGGTTCCTCGACCTCTCCGACCCTCTTCACCCCTTTACCACCCTTATCCACCACCCGAAGCAACCGGTATATTCGGTGTTTGTGCTCCAGAAACGTCGCTTCCCGTCGCCGTTTCCTGAAAGGAGATCAACGACGGCCGCGTATAATTTTCTCGCCGGTTTTCTTTGTCTTCTTCTTCTTCTTCTTCTTTTGACCCTCCCCCCTCCTCGGCGAACCCCCTCAGGCGGGGATGGAGAACTGTAATTTCCTCGGGATCAAAGATTGAACACGTTCCGCTGAAAACGCTCGAGCCGGGATGATTCGACGCTGCGAACGTTTCGATAAGTAGTCGTCCGACCAGCCGAGTGTTCCGGACTTCTATTTCCGCTTTCTGTAGGATCGTCTCTCCGGTTTTCGGACTCGCTCCCACCGTTTTCAGAATTTATCCCGTGGACGAACTCGAATTTCGCGAATATTGGCTCGTTCCGAAAGTTCGTGCCTCGAAATCGGCCCTCGGCGTTTGCCACCGTGTTTTTCGCTCTTGCATCGGTGGAGGGGTGCCGGGGGGTGAGTTGGGGGCCTCTGTGATCTGTGGGGATACTGTGCGAATATGTTTCTTCGGAGGGAGAATTATTCGATTGCGAATTTCGACGGTACTCGCTCCTCTCCGAGAATTCATACCGAAAGGAACGTGCTAATTCAGGATTCGAAATGGTTGGCACCAACAGTGGACTAAAATTGTTAGCGTCAATTTGTAACGAATGGTCTGATCGAAATAATTTCTTGCATTTCCTGGTCGAATACTGTAATTCTAGTTTTCTCTTCGTCGAGCACAACACAACGGAAGCACGCTTTTTGCTTGCACTCTTGCCAGCTCGGAGGAGATTTTATTTCTCGGGAAAATTCTTTGCGAGAGAAAATGTCGGGGACAGTGCAGACAAGAAGTGGCCCGAGTTTTTCCAACGACTTAATGCATTAACATATCAAGTTTTGCGCTTGTGCCAAGAGATAAGTGGAAGACTTCATTTCTATTTCGCGCGAGCTACTTTGCCACTAGACTGCGTATCTTCGTGCATTCGTACCGTTGCACGTTAATAAAAATGAATAATATTGTCATAATTTGATACGTTTATGATAAATTCACTAGGAATTAAATTCAATTTTACTTCCCTCGTAGTTTTAGTAATGTAATTGTATTTCAAAATTATTCTAATGTGCTTACTGTTTTACATTCCACTCACTCGTGTTTGTCATGATTGTCCACTTCAAAAGAATTTAAGAATGTCGTCACATTCCTGACTATTTATTAAAATGTATTTAGAGAAGAAATACATTTTAATCATTTTTATTTTCCGCACAGTCGAGTCATAATATCTTCCTCTTCAGAAATCGTGTGGAACGATCAAGCGAGGGAAAGGCCGATTAGAATGAGCTGTACCGTCGCCATCTTGAGTCGTCCGTAGTACAACGGCCAGAACGAGGCCGAGCAACTTTCGCATTTAACATTTATCGCTGTCTCTATCATTTTTCGAGTTACGCAGTTAAATAGCTCCTGCACCTGAAACTTTGGAGGATAGTTTCGCCCCCTTAACGCGGGCATGCGAGGCGAAAATTTAAAAAAAAAACGGATAGACGTGTCAAATATTTTCTGAAGCTGCACCTCCGCGCAAAGTTTCATTAAAAGTACGACCAAATACCATACTGCAGTATCATCCAGGAATTTAATATTAACACGTTTGCTGTCGTCGTGTGTTCCACTCGCGGACTTCATCGTTAAAACGTTTATTAAAAACAACCTCGTTTCGAAGGTCGTGGAAGAAAAAATTCGACACACTGTCCGGCCAACGAAACGCAATTGCAAAACGCAGAATCAAACGTTTAACAGCGTCGATGGTATTTATCCGTCTCTCTATGCGTTCTAGTGGTCGAAAGAATTTCTGAAAAATTCTTTACTCATTTTTTCCCCTTCAGTTTATATTTTCAAAGCTCTTTTGTTTTCAGAGAAAGAAAGTGGGACATGTTCCGAGACTCCCGCACCTACACTTTCGCACGGTTCTATTAATCTCAAAATTTACTTAAACATCCTCCGCTTATTTTAATTATTTTCACTTAATTTACATTTCGACGCGTTCGCCAGACAGAATGAGACATTTTCTGTTTTACGCGACTCGCCCCTGCACGTTTACCTCGGTGAAGCATTTCCGCGCAGGCTTTTTGTCCTTATTAACAGAGCGAAATTAAAACGCGTCCACGTTCTCCCGAAAGTCCGCGGGGCACGGTTGAAAATTCGTTAAACGCTTTACGGGATTAGTTAACAAATTAAACGGAAGATTCTCGCGCGGAGGCGAAGGCGCCGGCGTACGTTCGGCGAACGCGTAATAATTGTGCATCGCGCGGCGTCGAAGCATCTGTAACCGTTCGCTCTTTATAACGCGCGAGGCGTAACACGCCTAACGCGGTAATTACGGTTCCACGGTTAACAGACAGCTTTTTTTCCCAGCTGCGGGCAACACGTTCTCGCGGCGCTTGCACTTAATAAGGGCCACGGTTAACAAGCCACTCGAATGCGACTCAGAAATGTTAGTGGATTTGTTCCACCAATTATCCTGGTTTTTCGACGGCCCAGCTTCTTTGTTTCACACGTGCACGCGTTCCTGGTGTGCGTTGGCGTTCGACAAACTTTTTTTCTGCAATGCTGCGAAAAATTAGAACAGTTTTCAAGGAAGTAATGCCGCAAGCGACGGCGAAACTCGCGCGACGGGGTTGAAAGGGGCGAAACTACCGAACGTTTCAGTTCCCTGCGAAGGGATTTTTAAATGATAGCAACCGAGTCCTTTTTGTATCGTTCATTGGAGTTGCGAAGGACTTCTGGTCAAAGTTAGATTGCCGATTCGATGGGCGTAAATTTTTCCGAGCAATGGAAACAAATCGAGGGTGAATTTAAACGGATAAAACCCAACGAATTTTCTTGTTTCGGAATTATGAGAGCCTTTTCGTTAAAAATTATTGCATCGATTTCTCGTGCCCAATGTTTGACGCATTAACTGTAGTCGAAGAATCAATTTCATAAAAATCCATATTCAGTTTGCACGTGCTACACAATCACAGTAGATGGGCGCAAAATTCGATTGAAATACAATCACGCTGCAATTTGCTTTTCAATTTCAAGTTAACTACGACGCATTTTTGGAAGTTTGCGAGAGGCATTTTATACTAAAATTTGTAATTTCTTTTCCACTTCATTCAAACAGATTGATGAAATATTCTATGAGAAATTAATCTCGCTGAAATGTCCTTTCGATTACAATATTGAAATTATAATGCGAAGGGTGTTGGAGCAACGGATTGTATATTACAATAGTGATCGCTTACAATAGTGACCATTTACCGACGAGTCGATGAGAAACAATTTGTTAAAAATTCGGTTTGCCTTCCCAGGTATTTCTATGTTAAAAATTCGCAAAGAATTCGACGGAGAAATAATCCGAGCAATTCGATTTTCCATCACAATTTAGTAATTGTTTCTCGGCAATTAAAAGTTGCGCGTCGAGCAGAAACCGTGTGCAAATTTTTAATTTCATCTGCACTTCATTCAGTGATTAGCGAAGAATTGAAACAGGTTGATGAAAAATTCTATGAGGAATTAATCTCACTGAAATTTCCTTTCGATTACAATATTGAAATTATAATGCGGAAGATGTTGGAGCAACGGATTGTATATTACAATAGTGACCATTTACCGATGATTCGATGAGAAACAATTTGTCAAAAATTCGGTTTGCCTTCCCAGGTATTTCAACGTTAAAAATTCGCAAAGAATTCGACAGAGAAATAATCCGAGCAATTCGATTTGCCATCACAATTTAGTGATTACAGTGCCAGGATTTTTGAAGCTTGTTCTTCGGCAACTCTTTTAAAGATGCACGATGAAGAAGGGAAAGGAGCGAGAACGGAGAAGACTCGATTCCGTTCGCGATCATGTGGAAAGATCAACGGTGTTTGAACACTGCTCCCGTAGACTGTCGTTCACTTGTTCTCGCAACGATACCCTGAAATCCGGCCAACAAGATCAACCAGGATCCCTTTCCTGTCAATCCGCCATCGGATTCCGTGGCGGAGTCGATCGTTCGATCAGCGGGAACACGCAACACCGATCCAGGTATCGGTTTCGCTCGCGAACAAAGCGGCAGATTACTTTGTTGCATCACGCGAGTGACGTGGCCCCTAGCCTTGTTTCGCTCATCTAACCAGCCTCTGCCCAAGGCGACCTAAACCTTATTTGTAACACGATCCATCCACTCTCTGCCTGTCTGGAGCAGGCAACACATTTCCAGCCATTTTCATACCGAATCTGGACTCGGCGTACAACGTATTTCCAGCGATTTTCATACTGAATCTGGACTCGGCGTGCAACGTATTTCCAACGATTTTTATGCCGGGTCCGGATTCCGCAATCCGGTAAAAATGGTCCGAAAACCATTCTAATGGACATCACGGACGAGCACAAACACTTTATGCACGATCTATTTTACTCGCGTTCTTTTTGATTTTCATTTATTCCCGCAGAATAAATTTTGACACAGTCGAACACCTTAAACGTCAGAACCGTGCGCCGAAAAATGGTGAAATCGCGTTCCGCTCGGAAACTGCGAAAGCCCGGGGGACGCGTTTTCGGGAGGGGGTGGGCAAAAATTTCGCGAGCCGTTTTAACGATCGCCCGGAACGGTGTTTTCATTACGAGGAGCCGGTGGATTTTATTTTTATTATTCACACGGGGCCGGGAAGTTCAGGTGTCGTTACCACTGGCGCGTGAAAAGTTAAAAGGACGGCCAGCGCCGTGAAGCGGGAACTTTTAACAATAAATTCGACATCGGTCTTCTGCTAGCAAGAAGCCCGTGAAATTTCATTCGATGGCTCCCACCGCTGAAACAGCGCGAAAGAGAGAGAGAGAGAGAGAGGGAGAGAGGGGACGATGCCGTTTATTTAAGAGGACTCTAATTGTCCGGGTTCATTATCCGCGCAATTGGATCGCGGGAAATTTTAATCTGTCCACCGCCCCCGTTTCTTTTCCCTCTCTTTTTCGTCCCCGTTGCCTGTCCTCTCCCCCCGAACCCCATGGCCGTTAAATAAGATCCTCGCCGTAGCAAAGATCTGCCAGATAATGCAAAATTAATAGGTCTCGCCAACGAGCAGCATTCCGCGCGCGCGCGCAATTCAACAGAACCGCTCCTCTCTCAGCGATTTCAAAGGAACGCTCGTAATGAATCGCCGACGTGCAATCGAATCGTATTACACTGCTGTTTTTCAATGGCGGACTGCTCCACCGCCGCACAGTGGGCAATTTGGACAAAATCGGATTCAAAATCACAGAACTTTCGACAGGAATGAGCTAGAGCGATGAAATTTTTTTTAAATTACAGCCCAAACTCTGTAGAATGTGGGAAAAATAGGGAGACTATGGTACGAACGTTTTTTAACCTTGAGAAAATTCGTTAAACGCTAAAACTAATGAAATCATTTTTTCGTTGAAATAATGGGATGGTAGTAATCTCCCTATTTTTCCCATAGTGTACAAACTTTGAGCTTTGAAAGTTCCTTGATTTTGAATCCGATTTTCGAGCTCTTGTGTTTCATTCGTAACGTTTCCTTCGCTGGATAAAGACGTGTCTCTTTCAACGTGCTTCCAGAGTTACTTATCAAATATAAATTCTATTTTATATTTTATAAAAGAATTTGGTTTTTTTACCCATATTCCTACAAATTATGAAAACGGCAAACAAGTCGAGTCTAGTAGAACGACAGTGCCTTTAAAACTAGATTTACGTGACCCGTCAAAATGACGGACTCGAGATTTGTAAACTTACAATTATTAAGAATGCAAGCACGCACTGGTGAAGAACTGTTCAATAGATTCGTTTCTTCGAGCACATATCACAATAAAAATTGTGATTGAAACAGTCACTTTCGGCGCACCGTGAAGCTAGCGTTAATTAAGAATTTTTGGAAAACTGTCAAACGCGCTCGACAAATTCTCTCATTTATTGTGCATCTTCTAGAGTCGGCGTGCGCAAGGTCGGTCGCCAGAGCGGACCGGCATGGTCCGCCGATAACCATAAACGTTTCAAGCGTCGGAACGATCCATCTTGACGACTCGCCGGCAATGCGGGCCGAACGAGCATCCATGAATTGATAAACGCCGGCCAGTTCCGCTCGTCTATCCGATATATTCGAGCCTCTGGTTCGGCTCTCTATTTCCCCTTATCGACGGGGGTCGTTCGAACCTATCTCGTCTCGAAACCCGCCGAATGGAATCCTCGATCGGATCGCCTGGATCCGGAGATGTTTCGGCGTTCTACGTTGCACCGAGCCGTTGCACCGAGCCGTTGCACCGGGTCGCAGCGCCCTCCGAGCGGGCTTTATGAGGAATCTGATTCAATAATTATCGCCGCGCGTCCGCCCCTCCGCAATTTAAACAGAACTCGAGCGGAATCCGAATCCGGCGACCGTCCACCAACAATCGATTATCGACCCGAAAACGCCTCGAGATTCCTGCGAAGTCGCTTCGTCGACCTCCGCTTCGATTGTCCCGCGGTTGTCTCGGCGAACTAACTTTTCATCACTTGCGTTTCGAACCCGATTTTTACAACGCTGGGAATTTCGATCGTTAACAGGCCCAGTGTCGCTTTACGCTGTCCTTTCGCACAATTGACTTGGTGAATTTCGATTTTTCGTGGAAATTAATCAGATTTCTCTGTCGAAATATTATCAAACTTATCGAAATTGTCAGGAGAGGAACTTTTATTTCGTAAATCCGCAGTCCAGTCATCGTCATCGTCGTCGAATATTTTATTGAGGGGCTGGTGTCCGAGAGAACTTGCCGAATATTCAAGAATTCCGTTTGATTGGATTTTACATCGCAATTAGCCCGGATTCCCCGCTAATTACCATCGGCCGAGGCGATTCGTCCGTCCGCGTCGATCGGCCCTCCCTTATTCGTCCGAAATGGACACGATTCGCATGAATCCTGATTAGGCGATCACTGTCAGGCCGAGTTGCCTAGCGAAACGCGATGCCAGAACGATTTGGGGGGAAAATCGGGAAAAATACCGGAATATTTTGTACGAAACGAACGAATAAAAAATGCTGTTTTATAAATAGCGGATAAATAGAGAAGACCGGTTTACGTGGAACGGATAAATCGGGGGGCAACGACGAAGAAAACCAGCGCGAAATTCCGATCAATCGAGAAATCGCGGAGATGAATTTTCGTTCGATTTTCCCCGAAAAAAGTAATCGCGAGGCGGGAAGCGTTGAATGATTAAGCGCGGCAAACTGTTATAGAACATATCCCCACTTCGATGTTTATTGGTATCCAATGAAATACAGCGTCCGAACGAATATTATCCGCTGACCGAGTTATCGCTCTGTTACCCTGGCGTTCTATCACCGCGATTCGTAGATCGGACTAATTATCGCATTTTTGCTCGGCACTCGCTAGCCCCCGGTTGCAACGGCGGCCAGTTAATTACTCGACCGCGACTGCTAACGATCGGTAATTTTCAGCAAAAATAGCGAGTCGGTAACCCGGCCGAAACCGGAGAGCGTTTCCGATCGATTCCGGAAGAGTTTCGAATTCCTAGCGAGCCCCCCCCCCCCCCCCCCCTAAAGTTTAATCCTCGGATTCCTGGTTCCTTTTCGACTGGATAACACGAATTGTGTGCTCGACACTTTCCTCGATCAATAAAACTCCGCTAGACCCGTTTTATTTGCGGAAAGTTGCCTAATACGGGGAATCGATCACGGATTCCGCATAAATAGAAGAAAACTTGGAAAGTTTGCATTTATTGCCTCTAACAAATGGCAAACTGTTAATGCAACTTCTGGCACACGCACTTTTGGTATAAAACAGCTAGAAATTTGGATAGAGACATTCTCGTTATTTTTATAAAGTAATGGAAAATACCCGTAGTGACTAAGAAAGTTGGATATGTAAATAGGAACTGAAGACAGGTCTTGAAGAAGCTTTGAACCTTCAAATTTGTACTTCCTTGAAAGGGACGATTCCTTGGATCATTTGAAGCAACTTTTTCCTTTGCGAAAATCTTCTACGAGGCTTCGTTTTCGAGTTATCAACGAAAAACACGGACTAATCAGAGCGCAGTGGGCGGAACCCAGCGCGGTCCCGCTGAGCGCGGCATTGGCCGAGCCGGGATCCGCCCACCGTAGCCGCGCTCCGATTGGGCCCCGTTTTTCGTTGATAACTCGAAAACGAAGCCTCGCAGACGATTTTCGCAAAGGAAAAAGTTCTACCAAATGATCTCAGGAATCGTCCCGTTCAGGGAAGTAGATTTTCGGGACACTCCGCGTACCTTGCAATATATTAAATACCGTTTTCATAAACCGACCCAAGGAGACCAAGGGGGCCTCCAACATTTTTCAAAGTCGTCTCCAGATTAGTCGAAGGACTGTTGCACGCTGCAACGGCAGCAACGTTTCGGCGAGGCAGCAGAAGCGCGAAGCTCCCCTCGGTTTTATTTATGGCCGACGGGATGAAGTTGTTTTATTTTTCACGTGTCCGCGACCGGTGTAGGGTCAAAGCGGGCTCGTAAAAGGGGGGAGGGAGGATGCTCGCTGGGTGCGAGCGCAGTGCTGCATCTCCGCGGGTTGCACAAAAGAGCCGAGGAAACACGGGACAGCAGACACGGTCGCATCGTTTCGCTCTTGTTGCTCGTATCGGCGCCGGTCTATTTTACACGGGCCGCCGATCCGATCGACTTATTGGCCGCGCTCGGACCCGATAAGGATGCGCCCCCGGTGTTATCAGGGAATTGATGGAATTCGATCCGATTCGACTAGATTCGATTCGACCCGATTCCGAACAAGCGACACGCGGGACAAACATCCGTTCTTTTCTTGTTTACACGCATTATCGGCCCGCCGTTTTGTTATTGCCCGTCGCAACGCAACGCCCGGCTGCTTTATTGATTGTTGCTGCAACGATGCACGCCTGATCCGCCAGACTCGGAATCGGCATTGTTGTCAACGGTTTCGACGGAGTTATCGCCGCTGTCGCTGTTTATGCAGATTGTTGCTAATTCATCGGATCTCCGCTGTTTCTCGGTAATTAGAAGTTGCGCGTTCGAGCAGAAACCGTGTTCAAATTTTTTATTTCATTTTCCACTTCATTCAGTGATTAGAAATTCACTCACTGAAATTTCCTTTCGATTACAATATTGAAATTAAAATGCGAAGGATGTTGGAGCAACGGGTTGTATATTAAAATAGTGATCATTTACCGATGAGTCGATCAGAAACAATTTGTTAAAAATTCGGTTTGCCTTCCCTAGTATTTCAATGTCAAGACAAATTCGCAAAGAATTCGACAGAGAAATAATCCGAGCAATTCTATTTGCCATCACAATTTAGTAATTGTTTCTCGGCAATTAAAAGTTGCGCGTCGAGCAAAAACCGTGTTCAATCTTGTCGAGTAGTCACATTTCGGCGTCGCATGTATCGCGTGGTAAAACTATGTGTCGTTGTGCGTTTAAATCGTTCGAACAAACTTCCTTGCGCGCCGCGTTTCAATTGTAAACAAGTGCGCTCGATTAACGAGTTCTCTAACGAACTTAGACGTAAGGAAAATAGTTAACGATTCACGGTAAACATTTGGCTCGGGAACAGCAATTAGGCTCGTCATCGGGCGCCTGAAAAAGAAGCAGTCGCGAAATAAATACGGCCGGTCCGGGCCGTGCAATTAACTCGCCCCATAACGGAACATAACACCCCCGATCCTCGCCGGCAACGAGAGGCGATTATTGCGTAATTTGCAAGTAAACGGCGTAACGAACCATCTTGATTCCCTGTGAAATCTACAACAACCTCGTTACCTCGAACGGGCTATAATACATGCGCGCACCCTGTTGAATTTTTATCCTCTCCTCCGGCCTCCATTCACAAAGACGATTTTGCCGACAGTTGTGTCTAGAGCTCAGCGGTTATGCAGTTTCGCGAACTTGCCATTTGTCCTCGACGAAATAATTAATCGGTAAACCGGCACCCCCTCTCCCTCTCTCCCTCTAACCCCCTCACCGTCGTTGGAACTTTCGGAACCGCGATGAAGTTTCGCGATCAGACGAAGATTACAGCGGCAAGTTCGCCGCGTGTATATTAATCGCCGCCGACCGGTGTAATCTTTCAAGTGCTGGTTATCGGGCCCCGGAAACCCGTAGAATTACTTAATAATACCGTGGATGATGTTCGCGCTTCGTCGCTCCCGCTAATCCCCTGTTATGCGAAAACGTTTCCGTCTTCGCTGGCTCCGAAATCAATCGTGACGAGTCGCGGTGAAAAGCAGAGATAAAAATTACGGCGAAACGGATCAGAGCGAGGGAGGAAAGACTGGCATAACCGCGTCGGTGGCCACTTTGCCCGACACCTTGATGAGCAGGTGACCCGGAGGTTTTTCGGCTCGGCCGCAATCCGCTCGAATGGCGGCGTCTTGTCGCCGGGAAAAGAGGATTGCTCTTGTCGGAATAACGGCGGAAAATCGTGGAAATAATAAATAAAGAGAAAATTCTGGGAGTGGGCTCGCGCATTGACGCGGAACGCTCGTCCTCTCTCTCCCTCTCTCTCTCTCTGTTTTTCTGTGTCGCGCGCGTGGACGCTTATTTCGCGAGGGAAAATCCGATATCGTGTTTTCGCGAGAACTGACGGGGCAGAGCGGCGAACCTCCTCTCGCGTCGCCATTAATCCCCGCTCGCTTCTTTCTACCATTTCCGCTTGGCTATTTATCAAACGGAACGCTTAATCTCGATGTTTACCGCTTTAAATACTCGTCGAAGAGCCGCGCGCTCGACGACCGAGCGGATGTGCGGAGATAATACAAAGCGAGCGACGCCCTGCTTCCGGAAAATTGTTTTCCCCGATGAACCGCCTTCCATTGTCGTGTGATCTTCTTTCGTGCTCGAGGTCGACCGGTTAATTCGCTGTTCGTGTTGGATCCTCGCGTATGGAATGATCGATTTCAGAATGCACATTTTCTCGAGTGTTTTCAATCGTGAAGTACTGTTGTAATCTACAGGCTTGTCGAACGGGGTGTCCCAAAAATGT
>CM052137.1:1061694-1134263 GCA_028454255.1 Halictus ligatus
AACGAAGCCTCGGAGAAGATTTCCGCAAAGGAAAAAGTTGCTTAAAATTGCCTGAGGAATCGTCTCTTTCGAGGAAGCACAAATTTCAGGGTACAAAGCTTCTTCAGGTCCTATCTTCAGATCCAACTTTCTTAGTCACCAGGGGTATTTTACATTACTTTATAAAAGTAACAAGAACGGGTCTATCCAAATTTCTAGCCCTTTTGTAATATACGGCCAAAGGTGTAAATTTTTGAAACAATTCCTCGCGGATGCATGTTCGCGATGGATCAAACTACAGTTAGGATCCATGGATTTTAGATATTGTTTTGAAGCTTCTCCGGGCGGGACCAGGTCTCGGAGTCTTTGTGCAAGATAGATTGGTCCAGATTGGGTTTCAAAGGTAGCATAATCCGTTGCCAAGGATATCATGGCCGCGATTAATACCGTTTTCCGGTGTGTAGCGCGTCGCGCCTTGTCCTCTCGGTGTGTCCAAGTGGGCTCCCGCCATTATTAAGTCTAGGATTATCTGATATCTGAGAGCGGCTTGATACCCTATCAATTACTCGGCCACTATCGGCGCAAGGGCATTCTCGAAATCGGCGACGAAGCCTACTGCAATGTCATCCACGCATACCTTGAAAGGGCACACCGATTATATCCTCTGGTTAGCAGCGTAACCGGTAGACGACGACGACTACAACGCTGATCCATGTCAGTAGGTTATCGACAAAGGGAAGGATAGCTTTGAATACGATAGCCATCGCAACCAGCAACAAAACCGTCTCGGTGACAAAAACCTCTCTTTGTGCGGTGCAGGAATTATCCTCGTCAATTGCAACAAACAAATGCGCAGTCAGGCTGGCGCATAGGACATTAAAATATAAATTTTACGAAGCAGTTTTATCACGAAGTAGATACTATTATAGACACCTAAAAATTTGAATACATGAAGTCGATCTTTAAGAGCCAACTAATAAGGACAACATGTGCCAGATGACAAGACTTCATATAGAATAAAAATTGAATCCTAGTGGTCTTGCTATCACAAACCTTATTTCTCACTAAAAATGTCACTGGGTTCAAATAACAAGACATATATGATGCATTGTTTTTAATTCAGAAGGAATAGAAGTACAATAATGGAAATTATTACATATTCATGAATAAACAATCTCTCCTTCGGTTATGACTAAATACAGTCGGAGACCGGGAGCGACCGCTCTGGGGTTAAAATTCTACCCACTGATTTTTGTGGTAAACCCATGCAATCCGGAGAGAAATCGTATTACAGTGTCACATTGTGTCAGTTCTGGCTGGTCGAAAATTGTTTCCGTCGTTCCCGCCTTTTCGCGGATACTGATATTAATTAATTCGCGATCGAATTGGGTCGGTCGCTTAATACACGTTTTCGCAATTGATAATTTCCAGCGAGACGGGTATAAATACCTTTTATGCGGGATCATCATCGATTGCGGGAAACATAGTATTTAACAACGGTGTTAATCGGGTTAGGCGTTGTAACGACGCTGTGTGCTGCCGAGTCTCGATCACACGAGGCTTGCAACGCACCGCAATTATGAGCTACAATGTGCGCCAAAAATGTTGCCCAGAGTGGTGGGTAACACGCCCCGATGAACAATATTTAGATTCAAAATCCTGATACAGGAATTTTAATTGCAACATATGTTACTTTATGAATGCAAAGTTTATGCATTTGTGAAGGAAACGAGTAGGTGCAATGTGGAACAGCCAGTAAATAAAAAGTGCTACATCATTATTCGAAATATTTTTTACATTATTAAATCTGTTTGTATCCAATAAATTACTACAAACTTCAATATTGTTCGAGTAAATCGCACCATTTTTGTGTGCACGAGGTGAAACAAAAAAATCCATAGAAGGGAAAGGGTTAACGCTCCCGGCAACAAAATAATATACAAGGTGTCCGATTCGAACCGGATCACCTACCCAAAGAAATTTCATTGAAACAATATCGTTTCTCCGGGCTCTCGAGCGAACTCTCCTGCAGATTCGCGAAGAATTCATTACTATAGGGCAGCGGACGACCTAAACGCACCGATCCACGCGTTTAGGTCTCCGACCAGTCAATCTGCCTCTCGCCGCGTCAACAGAGATTACAGTTGCCGGTTTCTCTGGCATTGTCGCGAACAAGCCAATCCTCGGCGAAGGATCCTATCGTCCCGAACCTTGCCCTGTCCCCGAGCCTAACTTCCTAAATACTTCTCGAAAGGTCGTCGCGGCAATCTCCAAGTTCCGAGAGTCCCTGAGATTAGGCGATCCCGGGGTCTAGACGAGCAAGACTCGTCAAAGAGACCAACCTACTCTCTCCCTCTCTCTCTCTCTCTGTCTCTCTCTCTTTCTGTAAATAGGTGAAAGGGTCGCCCGAAGAAAATTGAACGTAAATCTACGTCGCGTTCCCCGAATCGAATCCCAGGGATTAGAGTAGTTCCGCTCCGAGGGAAAACATTTCAAGGGACTCCGCCATTCATCGTGGCAGCGAATCGCGGACTTCCCGGGCACGCCAGGTCCGGCAGAACTTGTTGGTTCCTTTCCAAAGCCGGAGACCAGGGTCGCGCCCCTAATTCTGCCGTTTATCGAGCGTGAATCGATCCCCGCGTTAACCCCTTAGCTTATGTTACGTCCCAGATGGGGCGGATTATAGTTTTCCGGGGATAAGGCGCAGTTTCGAACCTACCTGCATTCACCAGTTCGGCTTCGGTTCGGGAAATTGAAAAACAACAAAGATTCTGTTTATTCAGAAATTTCAATCAGATGTTCAGAGGTTGATTTCGCGAGCAAGGATTTTATCTAACTAGCACATATACTTACAAGTGTTTACAAGGGCTTACGAGTGTTCGTCTTGTGACAATAATATTAATTTACCGAGTTGATGTATTCTTGGAGATCTCTCCACGCCGAGATCTCGAAGATCTTCGATCGTGGGACGATCTCGTTCGCCCGCTCGCTAATTTCGACGACGGTGAATCAATTTCAAAAGTTCTCGAAGAGGGTTCCGCTTCCACGACGTGCGCCAGGGTAATCGATTCCGCCGAGCAGCAACCTCTGGTGATTTTTCATCGATCTTCCGATTTTTTTACAACGAACAAAAGGTTAAAGCGTGCCGATGGTTACAGGAATCGTTAGTCCCGCACGTTTGCGCGCCTGATTGACGCGCACAAAAGGAGATCCGTTCGAGAAATAATGTAATTGCAGCTCCTTCGACGGCGCCGATGCTTCGAGAAAGATGAAATCCGAGGATAATGGATGTTCCCAGCTCGCCATGTTCCTCCATCATTCTTTAATACTTTTAAGCGCGCGAGCGCGCGCGCGTATGTGTACACCGAGAGTGGTGAATAATCGAGACGAGTGCCAACGAAATTTCGAACGACAGGTAAGCGCACTGGAATGAATATAACAAAATATGCCAGAGCGTCGCTCCATATACTAAATTATAGTTTAATACACATATAATACAATATTCCATAATGTAGTATTGCAGAATATAATACGAAGAACATTTTGATCGAAGATGCCCACGAATCACCTTTGAGGAAGTGGTCTATTTTTAATGTTCGATCAGGTGTAAAATAATCCTGATTCGTCGAGGAATTATTTCTACGATGATCGAGGAATTTGGGCATGTGAAATCTGGTTCCGTTGCATCGTGGGAAATTCCGGCCGGCCCTTAAGGGTAGCAGTCGAAACGGCTGCAGTCGATCTTCTTTGAGGAGAGATTTCGGACCGTCTGCTTTGCAATTTAGAGTCTTGGCGATTTTCATACGGCTGCCTCTGGTAATCCTAAGCGACGGGGGAAGCTTTGAGCCGCCGGGCTCAAAGAAACGTTTCCACCCGTCGGAACACGCGGAAAGACGCCCCCGGCAACGATGACAGACACCAGTCTCTCTGTCGCTCTCTCTTTCTCTGTCTCTGTCTGCCGTCTCCACGTGTATATGCATATGCAAATTATTTCGCATCCGAGCCGATGCTCGGCTCGAGTGTTACCCGGCAAACACTTCTCCCCGTCTGTCATCTTTCGGGCAACGTTTCCTTTTCATCCGAGCTTCCCCAACTCTTTCTTTCGGCCGCGTTAATTGGACCGCCCGGAATCGCCGAGGGAAAATATTTTCTTATTTAATTTACTCTCCGACGTCTGCTCCCGATGAGATTCTTTCTACCGCTCGCAGCCTGTCCTTTTGTTTAATTACTTCAGTCTAGACTATTGATCGCTTGGGAATCGTCGACTGTCTGAGAGGAGGCTTTGCGGTCTGATCGATGAAACTTGGTAGATTTATGATTTCTAGATATTAGGTCTACCGGAAAGTTCTGTCCGATAGTGCCACTTCAAGTTTCAATCCATATGCACATGTTGATTTGAGACATATATGACTATCTCTCTAAAGAGAGAGAGAGATCTCTCTAAATCTAAATGTAAGAAAATTGTGTTATTTTCTTTCAATTAAAAAAGGGACAGAACTTTCCGGTAGACCTAATAATATTTTAGAAGTTATAATACTCATACATTTCCTTAAAGGAGTTGACACTGTTATAAAAATTGTACAAAATTGTACAAAATTGTAGGAATGTTGTCATTTTTACATAGGAGATCTGTCAAGTCAGATTTGATTAGAATTGATTATTTTCTCAAGTTGTTAAACAAGTAAACCACTTCGTACTAACCAGGTTGAATGATACAGCTTTGTGTCGACTCTTTAAATCAGGTGGAAAAAATTGATACGTTCGAGCACCGATCGTCTCTCGCAGCCGATTCCGCTCGGTTCATTTCATTCGATAGAGAACCGGCTATACCTTGTCGAAGAGTACACATTCAGAGAATAAAGAATTTATGCTTCGCTAACTCCTCGCGATATCCTCGTCGCTGCAGCTCTGCGCCGACAATGATTTATTTTACACAAATTTACATTTTGATTGTAAAGCAGCAGCGAACTCGCCATCGAATTCTATTTCGTGTATTAACGGCGTGCCGGGGACAATATTAAAAAAGAATGAAATTTTCTACGGAAATTTGCATTTTCATCGTCGAGTATCGCGACACCGACATAACACTGTTGCGTCTGCATACTAATAACTGTATTCCAAGGTAACAAAAGGATTGAGCAATGATTTCAATGGTAAAACCGTGTCAATTTTAAACGACAATAGTACCACAACTGCTATGACGAACAATTTTAGAAAGTCTCGAGAAATTTCAATCTTCCCACAATTTTATGTTACACATTTCTGCCCATAAATCCCTAAAATCTGCAGTCCTGTAATAACGCTGAACTTTCAGCGTTATTTCAGCAGAAAAAGAAAGTTGCTTAACCAGTAAAATAATGTAACTATTCCGCAAGATTGAAAACTATTCTGAAAAACGTTCTCAGTCAATTTTAAACGACAATAGCAATACAACTGAACAATTTTAGAAAGTGTTGAGAAATTATTTCAATCTCCCCACAATTTTACGTTACACATTTCTGCCCATAAATCCCTAAAATCCGCAGTCCTGCAATAACGCTGAACGTTCAGTATTATTCCAGCAGAAAAAGAAAGTTGCTTGGGTGAACGAGCGAGCAAGTAACTAACAGGCGAAGGGAGCGATACTAAACCAGAAAATCGTGTAGCAATAATTTCTCCGAACGGAAAAACCGGCAATAAAATACCGTGACGGGGAAACTGGAACGGCGCGACGGTAACTTTGACGAAGCAATCAGCATCGTGGTCAGCGAGGGAAATTCAAATACAGGGATGGCGTATTCGTTCGGGCGCCATAAAAATGTACATTTCAATCTTACGTGGGGGAACACAAAACGACACCGTGGCCCGTGCCCGAGGAAAATTAACTGGTCTGTGGCGGGTTCGGAAAAAGTCGCCATGACGCGGGCAAAGAGAGAGAGAGAGAGAGAGAGAGAGAGACCCGAGGTGAGGTGACCCGAACGTTTGAAAAATACCCCGGGCACAGCGTCCAGCTTTCGAAACTACCAATCACGATCAACGGGGAACGCTCCGGTCGCCGCAGGGCCGAACAAAACCGACCGCATCTACTTTTTTCCCGGCCGTCAATTCGAACGGCAGCCGATTATCGGCTTTCCAAAGAAGAATGAAACGGTCCGCCGGCTAATTTTGTTAGTTTACTTCGGGGACGATCGATGCCGCGATTTTCTTACCGATACATTCACCCCCCGCGTCCAACCTATTTCCTCTCATCAAAATCAGAACCATCGGTATCCCCTGACAATCGAAAACATGACGGGCTCCATGAGACTATGCGAAGAAATCATGGGGGATTGTATAAAAATATTCTGTGTCAACGATCGAAGGAATTGCGAGGGACTCTCAACTTTAAGACGTTGATACTTTGTGTCACAAATCGAGGATGTTGGGAGAATATTCTTAACAAATTCACACCACTCTGCGGAGTTAAACAAATTTTTTTCCGGATTTTTCTCAGTGTGATCTCATAGAGGGGAGTGCACCCTTTACGATGACATCTCCAAACTTGATCCACGATTTTTTTTCACATTTTCAGAGCAGTTCAAATGAGAAGCGTGTTACTGGCATCAGTATCATTCTAATGGCGGCGATCCAATAGCTTCGTTCGTGAGAGAGCAACTTCAATTTTCAGCTATGTTTTATGGTTAAAAAAGAATATCGTAGAAAGACTAAGGGATGTTTTCGAAGGGAGGATTTAACACTAAATTTACAATTATTAAGGGTTCAAGGACGCACTTGAGAAGAATTGTTCGATACATTTCTACGAGCACATATTGCAATAAAAATGGCTGAAAATCCAAATAACTACAATTTTGTTATTTTTACAACGCGATGTAAAATAGTCAGTTTTAGTTGGAACCTTCTAAGATTTCTTTGCAGAAAGTTAGGCGAGCTCATAGATCGGCGACGATCATAATTCGGCGGCGGTTTAATTTCGCGGAGTTGCGTGTTTTCGCGTCGCACCGTGAAATATTTGTCGCGGCAGGGAAAAGCATATTCGCGCTTTGTCAGACCCGCTCGAGGACAAAAGCGTGTATCTGCACATGGGACCTGGTGCGCGCGGGCGAGCGAGCGAGCGACCGAGCCCCGGAGCATTCTGGGTCGATGGCCGCCGGTTAATTTCCGGTCAGCCCCGGCAATTGACCCGAATTTCGCGGAAAACACTGCCGCGAAAAATGTAACTGCCGCGTGAAGTGTCCGCGATAAGCGGCCGGCCGCCGTTCGTTGCCTCGATTCTTCCCGGAAATTAGGCCGCGGCCGGGAAATTATGGAAAGCCGATTAGTTTCATAAATACCGGCTCGATGGCCGCCGGACCACCGCCATTTTCGGGAACGGCGAGCCCCTGTTCTCGAACCTTGGCCCCGAAAAATAAAATCGAACCGAAGGAGCTGTATTATCAGTTACTGTTTCGCTCTTTGTCGCATACTCGTTGCTATAGAACTCCTCGACTAAAATATTGTCAAGCGTTGTTCGAAAGTTGAACCGTTTAGTTTAGCTCCGGCGAACTCTATTCACTATTTTACTTTACTGTTTTATTTTAATATAAATGAATAATTATTTACTGCAGTCCATCAAGCGAATCAAACGTAACAACAAATTTTTGATTTCGTGAGAACTGCACAAAATCTAAATAAATACACACCAGTTACTTTTAACCCACTGTGATTGACGAGTATACTCGTCAATCCGAAACTCGATTGCGGTGCAGTTAACGTTAATGAATTGTTAAATTCTTGTCGAATAAAAAAGGAATTCTTTCTCATTCAGCTTTACAAAGGCTTTGGCTTTTATGATTGCTGCATTTGGCCTGCGTTCGACGTGTATATTCGTCATTGCTTGATTTCAATTCCGCGCGGTGAGGAATTTTTCAAATTAAACTCCACAGTTAACTGGTTCAATCGACGTAGACGAAATTGGACCGAACCACGTGGACCGGAAATCGCCTAAGAATTTATTTCCACTATCATGGCGACAGAAGTCATGGCGGAACCTCAACAAACTCGCAGATGCGGACTTAATGAGCGATTAAAGATGATCGGCTTTGACGGCGTTCGCGTCGTTAAAAAATATAATTGAATGTAGCAGGAAGCGAACACAGTCGGAGGATATACTCTCCGGTGCGGGATAATTACACACGTTCGAATAATTTAATGAGAGAGAGAGAGAGAGGGAGGGACAGTCCACGGATTAACCGTCTACCCTTAAAGCTGATAAATCCGTACCTTCGAACGGAAAGCAATACTCGCACCGGTCTGGCTGGATTTCCACGGCAATATCGGTTACCCGTGCGCCGGACCATTTTCATATTTATTGCCCATTACGCTTCCATTAGGGGTTGCTAATTTTCGTTAATTATTTTCGGCCCGCGGCGAGAAACAATCGAGGCGGACGCGGCTTTCCGGCGCGAGGCGGCCGCGTAAAACGCTGCGAAACTGCCGGAGAAATTATCGCCGGATAATCGAAATCGAAAGCAACCGAGTGCCTCGAGAAAAACACAGAACTCTGTGTCCTTTTATAATGAGACGAGTATGAAGTTTACCATTTATTTCGCGTTCAAGTCCGCTGACAAACATTTCAAGTTCAATCAATTCTCACGGGTCTGCGAGGTCGAAGAAATTCTTCTCCGCGTGCACTCTAATCTGGCGTTACAGAGCGAAGTCTCCTCGTTGCGATGACGTCTCGAAAATTGATCTCCGATTTTTTCTCTCACGGTCTTACGGTAATTTCAGTGAAAAGTTTCTCTTGGAATGCGATAAAACCTGGAAAGAAAAAATCGCAGATCAATTTTCCAGGCGTCGTTGCAAACGGGAATCTTCCCTCTACAAGATCAAATTGAAATGAGCCCCGAGAAAAATTTCTTAACCCATAGTTCAGAAAAATGGACCCATGTGGCGCAGGAATTTCATCGTGTTTTAAATGAAACAAAATTGGTGTATTTTTATTCAGGTATAGCATCATGTAAAATCATAACAAAATAGTAATAGTCGATTAAATTTGTTGTTATTGGACGCGGCTCAAATAGTCCCACAGTGCCACACGCGACGACCTGCAAACACTTGCAAACACCGAAAAGACCGTGCACCGTATTCTCGCCGTATTTTTGTCAAACATCAAAATCAGAGAAGCTAATCTTACACTTCTGGCGGTCGCATGGTTTCCCGAGGGACGAATCAACAACAATCCGAACGGATTCACTCACGTTCCACTTCCGCGGGAACACGTACCAGTAAAATTTCATAACACCAGCACGTTCAGTGTTAAATCGACATTTCCCCGTAACCGAGGGAACGAATATCGGAATCCTGGAAGGCGTCGGAGTCGTCCAACAAAATGGTAAATACAGCTGCCCCGACGGAATAAGGAGGACAATAAAAAAAAGGGAGTCGGGGTGGGGATGAAGGAGGGGTGTGGGGTAGATATTAGAGTTTCCACGTTGGTGGATCGTTCGGGATAGAAATGGTACAGCTCGGTGGATGGCCGCTCGGCCGATTATTGCGTTCCGATAGACGGAGGGGGATCGGCGCGAATGGCACCGGAGACGGATAACGCGTCGAACGATCCTTTCGCCATTACAGCCGGCCATTATCGGTGCACCTTGGTGCATCAACGGCGTCATAGCGTCCCGGGGACCGTGTCAACCCCGTGAAGACTGTCGGTACATAAATCAAACGACACTGGATACTCCCTTCCGGAAGCGGCTGCCGACGATAACGCCCCCCCCCCCTCCCCCGAGCAATAAACACGGATTTCAACTCTTTTAGAACTCCCGAGGAGACCCACCGTCTCGAATTTTCAACGTGACGTCCTCTTCCAGCAAATTCGATCCCCGTTCTCCGCGGAAAATCGGCGAATCGTTTCGAAACGAGTTAATTGTTTCACTGCCGTGTCTGAGAATCGAATAAATTCGCGAAGCTGTTCGAGCGACGCGGAGGCGACGTCGGAGCGTATTGTTTCGATCGCGAATCCCCGGAGGGCCAAGATAGAAATTTTCCTGAAATGCACCGGGACCCGGAAGTCGTTCAGACCGATGCCAATCGACTTCCTGTCGATCTTATTTTCGAGTTCGCGGACTAATTCCGGCGCGGCGCCTCGATGTAATTAAAGTCGAGTCTCGTGAGCGTGCACGCGCGTATCCGTAAAAGAGAGAGAGGGGGGGCGGAGAGAGGGGGAGAGAGAGAGAGAGAGTCATCGATCGAGCTCTCGTTCGGCTGGTGCCAGGACTTCCAGTGAAACTTTAAGCTCTACTTATACCGTCAATCACCCAATCAAGCGCCAGGATTCCGAAGTTAAATCCTACTTAAATTTTAAGTAAGAGGGCTCAACAACGGCTTCTCGCGAGAGAATATACGCTTCTCGCGAATATCGAACCGGCGAGCCGATAATCGCCCTACCAAAATGCCATTCTTCTTTCTACCCTCCCCTCTTCTTCCTCCACCCCTTCTCTCTCGCTCTGTCTATCTCTCGGGACCCTTCTACACCACCCTTTCTCGATCGATCCATCGAACTTCCTATTTAAAACGTGTCCGCGATGCTGGTGACCGACATCGGCCGACTTCCGTGGCGAGAATACTTTAAGTCGATCGGAGACCTTCGATTTCTCCGGCACCTCTTTTTTCAATTTTTTCCCTTCGTCACCTCGGATCCGAACTTCTCGTTCCAATTAGCTGGATTTAAATTCCAATTAGCTGCTCCGCCGTCGTCTCCTGTCCTCCAATTTGCGTGGCCTGTGTCCGACACGTTCTCTCGGATTCGGAAACCGAAATTTTTTCGGGATCGTTCGTGAAGTTTGCGTGAAACAAACGAAGCAGCGCACAGTGTCGCTGAAAATTCTAACGGAGCTCAACCCCCTTCGATGCCACACCCTTTGCACTCGGAGCCACTTTAATTCCGAAACCAAGAGTGTTTCCATTTTATACGATTTTTTCATCTGATAAAACTGACCTAATTAAAAGAAAATCCGATCTAAGAAATATCTTCAATAATTCTTAACAACACTTGCAGCGTAGTTTCCCAGTATTTCTAACCATATTTTTCGGAAATTTAATCTTCAAGTTATTAGTCTCGCTTCGTTTTGTTCCAATTTTGGAATTCCATGTTACAGAATGTGATATTATGCTCGATAAGATCGCTTCGGGGATAGTTAACGATGAAAAATCGAATTCCAAAGGGAAAATTCGAATACAGGAGGCAGTGTAGCGGCACGCGAGCGAATATCCTGATCTACACCGTTGTTTTCGATCATTCCTCCTGGTATAGTGATTTCCCCGCGTACCTCTCGCCGGAAGCTAGTATCCCGCATTCTTCTACGGGACGGTTTCGAACACGGCTCTCGCTCGATATCGTCCGTTACAGCGAACTGCACCGATAATGATGCACCCCGTGCAGCTACCGTGCAACGGCACGAGAAAGGATAGCTGCTCGCATTATCTAGTTCGCACAGACTCGCGGATCCCCGACCATACGGTACGGAATGTAATAAGAGACGGTTGCTTCTGCACACACCTATGTTTACGTCGCCGACGAAACAGCAACCTGCGAATCGAAAATTTCCTTCGATTCGCAATTGTGCATATTTTACAAGAATGAAGCTGCTTCGAATGCGGCGTTCCTATTTCGTTCAATATATCTTCATTGGGCTTTAGGAACGTGAAAGTGTACTTTAATATTGTCACCACCATTTTCCACCCTGGGACCACACAAATTTCATAGTCCTCGCTGCAGCAAACCCAAGGGCAATGAAGCCACGCCCACTCAAGGCCACATCCGATTTATTCTGTTATAGAGATATAAAAGTGTACTTTAGTATTCACAACTTCCCACCTTGGGACACAAAAATTTGATAGTTCTCGCTTCGTCAAACCCAAGGGCAACGAAGCCACGCCCACCCAAGAGCAACGAAGCCACGCCCACTCAAGGCCACATCCGATTCAATCTGTTGTAGACATATAAAAGTGTACTTTAATATTTTCACTACAACTTCCAACCCTTGGGACACAAAAATTTGATAGTCCTCGCTTCGTCAAACCCAAGGGCAACAAACCCACGCCCACTAGGATTCCCTTAAACAGAGGCAGGGAAGAGAACAGTCTTTCATTAAGAAATTATCAAAATTTAAACACGTATAACATGTTCCACATCGGATTAAAGCAACCATGAACAAAAATTGTCGTATGAAATGCAGTTCTCGCTCCACCAAGCTCAAGGGCAACAAAGCCGCGCCGCGCTCAATGCCACATCCGACTCCCCCCGCAATCACCGAAATCAGTAAAATTCTTCGTCACCGACCGTAGACACGTTTCCGTCGTAATGAATGCTAACGAATGAACCAGCAGCCCCCTGGCACCGGGATCCGCTCAATTGTCACTGTTCGTCGAACCCGAAACGCGTGCTCTCCGACGCGTCACGCGTCGAACGCGACTATTGTATCGACAGCCGTTCGGCCCGAACCTTCTTTTGTTCCCGTTCGACAAGCGTCCAGCCATACGTAGATAGGTGTATCGAAGAGCGCAGAATTTGATCGCGCCGATCTGTTTCTGCACCAGTACTTTGTTTCGCCGTGCCCGATTCTTCACGTTCGAGCGATATTCAATTGTCGCGCGACCGGCTCGCACGCGAATTAATCGTCCCGGCGTCGGCCTCGTTTTCATCGAGTTTTATCGCGACGAGTCACTGCTAATTTACCGACCGTCGCCTTTCGGTTCCAGTCTGTCCAGCAGCATCTTTCGATAACCCGACTGCCCTTGTCCCGTCGTTAAAACCCTCTGCGAAGGGACACATGTACGACCGTGAAGGTCAACTGGCCACCGGCGGCGTAACGACCATGACCGGCATAAAAAACCTAGCATAATTTAGCCTAGTGGAAAATCCGACTAAAGCTCAACACAGGCTGAACCGTAAACCATTGTAGTACCTAGATTTATAGTTTCTACTCCCACTCTTCCTAATTTTCCACCACTTTCAACACCTTCGAAAAACACATCGTTCAACCAATCGTAGACAACTTCCTAAAACCACACCCACAGCTTTCCTAATTCCTGCTTCAAAAACTGAATTGTTAAAAATACCGAGATTCTAACAGCAAGCCAGGTCTTGCCACAACAACCATTGTCTACCCATTTATATTAAACGCTACTCTTCTGTTCGTGACGACAGACGCTTTTCGATCATGGCAGAGATTCGGTTCCTGTTCGAAAATCTGTTCCACGCCGTCCGACAAAGGCTCGTGCCTTCCGCGCGACGGACGCCTCATTACCACCGGTTAATTTCCAGCGAATTAAGTCGTCGAAAGGGGAATCCACACGAGCCCCGGGGATCTCTCGCCTTTCCATTATTCCGAAAACTTTGCTCCGAGCGTACAACCCCTCGACGACTCCTCCTCCCCCTTCTCGCCGCGATGGGGTGGCAACCGTCTAAATGTCTCGTTACAGGGAAATCCTGGCGTGTTTCTACGTTCCCGAGACTCGAGAGCTTTCGGTCGACTCGTGTCCCCGTGTTTCGAGGGCTTCGTTACCAGAGAAAATATACTATCGCCCCGCACCCCCACGCCAAAATCATTATCCACCCTACCGTGCTCGACCAGGATGCGTGCCTCGCGTGTGATCCTTGTCGCGATCTGTCCTGCCTAAGGATCCTCCACACAGAACCCTTTGGAAAAGATTGTTGCGCGTGCTGGAACATCTGAACATGTGCAGTATCAGATCCAGAGTGAGTTAAGAGATGTTAACTCTCTCGAGAATTTGATAAGGTCTTCAGAAAAGCTTTGATGTCGTTGTTTAAAGTATTCTCAGTGGGCGTGGCTTCTCGTGACAACCTTCCATTGGACGCTCCGATCGTGTGCTCGATTTGGAACGACTTAACAGGAACGAAACAATTTTACAATCCCCACAAAATCTTGATGAAAGATGATTTACCACGCTCTTTCTTTGAATTGCCCCCGGTGGGCGTGGCCCTGTTGCTCTTAAGATTGTCACAGCCCAAACTGTATTTCATAGGGCGATCTGATCGTATGCTTGATGTAGACCGACTTGAAAGAAAGGAAACATTTTTACGATCCTAACAAAGTGTAAGTAAAGGTTGATTTACCTAGTCGTCTTTCTCCGAGTTGCCCCAGGTGGGCGTGGCTTCGTTGCTTTCGTGTTTAACGGGGCTGCGCCGTGTCCCGCAGGACCATCCAGAATAAGCTAAATATTTTTCAATATCGAGAAAGCCTTGATGCACAACGATTTTACACCGTCGTCTTTTATTAACACTAGATTTACAGAGCACGAAAAATGACTATTTCATATTACTTTGTCACAATAACATGTACGTATCTATCAAAGTTTGTGGCCATTTTTTAAATAATATATACCCAAAGAAATCAATTTGTTAAATAATTGCTCATGGATACATTTTTAGAATCTCAATATTCGCAAGTTAAAAATATTAGAACATATATATTTAAACAGATATTTAGATACATAGATATTTGTTAAAAATATTAATCCGTCGTTCTGACGGGTCCCGTAAATCTAGTGTTGAAATGCTCTCAGTGGGCGTGGCTAAACTTTGTTCCAGCCCCGAAATTTCTCTTACAGCCCGAGTACCGCGTCTGGAGTGCACACAAATAAGAACGAACAAGACCGAACAGGAGGAAAAATTGCAGGGAATTCGCTAAACAGACGGCAGCGGCAGAGCGGCGTGTCGCGTCGCGTCGCCTCGCGTCGCACACACCGGCTCACAATGCGTCAAATTGCATCTGCCTTTGTACAGTCGTCACGCGCGTTGCGCCTCGCCCCGATTGTTCGATACAGGAAGCAAACTGCGTTACCGTCACCTGCCGCCGGCTCTTCCGGCCAATTTTCTAACGTTTTTTACGCATCGCATGATTAACAGGGCCTGGGCGAGAGAGAGAGAGAGAGAGAGAGAGAGGGAGAGAGAGAGCCCGTCCAACAGCCGGTTCCGCAGGCACGGAAATGCCCGCACACGCCCCGCGCAATTCGAATACACATTTCGGCCTCGAAAAATAAATTCGGGAAATAAATGTTTGAACTGCTTCGACCGGCTGTTGGATCATCGTCCGATGAAACTGTTTCAGTTGTTTTGCTTTTTTGCTCTTCCCACCCTCCCCCGGCGTTGATTTGCTTATACCGCGAGAATCGCGGCCACCGCTTCCGTGGTCGCTCGACCGAGAAACTTCGTTCATTCGCCAGAAAATTCCTTGACAACCGTGCTGTTCCGCTTTTTTCGTTTTTCACCGTTAAATACCTCGACATTTACCTAGAAATACCACCACCGCTGGTTTAGTAATTCACGAATCGGTTGATGCAAACTAACGCGTGAAAATAAGCGTAACAACGCGGCGACGAATCACCGGTGTTGTTCTCCGAGCAACATTTTCCTGCTCCCGAACGAAATCGAAAGGATCCGTATCTCGAAGCAACACGCCGCCGACCCGACACGCCGAGAATGTCCCGACTCGCAGACAGGGTCCAGGGAACGGTGTAAACGTTCGCGACGATATTTCATGGGTGTCCGGCGACAAAAAAAAAAGAGAAAAGAAAAGGACAACCCCGCCGGTGTAAATATCTATTGTCGTCCAGCGAGCAGGGGCACTTCTCGGCCGTTTCTTTCGCATGTAAATGGACCGGGGGACGCATATAAATTGCGTTGTTAAACACGCGCGGCTTGCGATTACGCTGCTACACACTTTTCTCGCCCGGCTCGAGGTAAGAATTCCTCGTTGCCCTTTGTTGGCCTCGTTACTGCCTCGTTCCCGGGGATATTTTAACGTCGATAAACGAAAAGTCGACGTCCCTTATCCCCTTTTCCGCCTTATCGCTCCTCTTTTCGCCATCTCGACCCTCTTTGCTACTTTTTTTCTTTCGCTTTCTGTTGCTCCCCGACGCCCTATGCTGTCCTCCATTGTTCTCTCTGAAGCTCCATGTTCCTCCATGCTGCTCTATATTGCTCTATATTGCTCTGTGTTGCTCTGTGTTGCTCTATGTTGCTCTATGTTGCTCTATGTTGTTCTGTGTTGCTCTATGTTGCTCTATGTTGCTGTGTGTTGCGCTATGTTGCTCTTGTCTATTATTCCCTGTTGATCTATGTTGTTCTACATTGCCCTTTGTTGCTCTATGTTGCTCTATGTTGCTCTGTGTTGTTCTGTGTTGTTCTGTGTTGCTCTGTGTTGTTCTGTGTTGTTCTGTGTTGCTCTATGTTATTCTGTGTTGCTCTATGTTGCTCTGTGTTGCTCTATATTGCTGTGTGTTGCGCTATATTGTTCCTGTCTATTATTCTCTGTTGCTCTACGTTGCTCTATGTTGTTCTGTGTTGCTCCATGTTGCTCTATGTTGCTCTGTGTTGCTCTATGTTGTTTTGTGTCGCTGTATATAATTTTCTGTTGCTCTATGTTGCTCTAAATTGCTCTATGTTGCTCAGTGTTGCCCTGTGTTTCTTTGTGTTGCTATATATTATTTTCTGTTGCTCTATGTTGCTCTATGTTGTCTTGCGTTGCTCTACATTGCTACATATTGCTCTCTATCATTCTCTGTTTCTCCCTATACCGATAAGTTCTCCTTATAATTGTCTGTTTCGCGACGTATCTATCTTTTTCTCAATCATTCTGTTTCTCTCTGGACCTTTTTCTCCGTTGCTGTCTGTTTCGGTCTGTGTCCGTCTGTACCTCTCCGTGTCTCTCTCTCTCTCTCTCTCTCTCTCTCTCCTTCTCTATCCCCACCCCTCCCTTTTCCGAGGTATCGCCGCGGTACGTGCGCAGTATAAGTTAGCGTATCGTTGTTCGTTTCGAAGCGCCCGACCACCCCCGTAAACTTTATTCCCGGGCAAACAATCTTTTCGCAGTTTTCAAAGTACCGGCGAATAACTACGTCGGCCGCAAAGGGAATCCGAGTTATTGCGACTCGAAAGCGAGTCTCCGCCTGCCTGTTTGAAAACCCGTTCGCGGAACCTCTCGATTTCTATCTCTCTTCTGCGAGAGGATGCTCTTTGATCGGGAACTAGTACGTATCCCTGCTGCCCGTTCCTCCTCCGACGGAATCTGTTTCTTCTTTTTAATTATTTTTGTTTGCCGGTGAGGTCGTTACCGTTCGAGATTATACGGTGCGCTTCTGCGGCGACGTTACTTTATGCGATAAGGTTCTCTTTGTGCGGATTCTTGTCCTCGAGTTTCTCGCATTTTCTCGATTTCGAGCGTGGATCCACCGTTCGATAACCACACTGATCACGGTTCTCTTTTATCCGTACGTTTCTCTTGTATCCGACAAATCTGAAAATTAGTTCCTGTTCGCTTTGTATAATTTTCTCTCCGTTCATTCGCCGAGTGAGTACGTACATAAATTGTAGATAATTAATTGGCGTCGAAGGGGCTGCGGATCGATTTATCAAGCGGGCGCCGGATGCATCGAGTTGCGACGCAACAGGAGAGAAATTTGACTTGTTAATGTAGAAGGAAATAATTACCGTAATCTCGGAATTCTTTTCCAGGTCGTCAACCCCCCGTTTATTTACCCTAGCTCAGCCCAGGGTCGTTCTGCTCTCTTTTCCCTCGTCCTTTTTGGAAGTTCTGAGACGCCGAAACTTCGCAGACTGGAGGATACCGGTTCGAAACGGACGCAAACAGTCCCGGACAGTTTATCCGATTCTCGATTATCGGCGCTCGCGAGAGAGGGTTGGGGTGGATCCCTGCAATGGGACGCGTTCTTCTCGGATGACCTTTTCATTTTAGTCGAGCGAGAGGCTTCGCCTGTTACCAACTTCGACCAGAACTTCTTTTGAACCGTTCCGAACGAGGCTGCACCTTTTCGATTCGGGGGACAGTTCGGTCCGCAGTCGAGGATTGAGTCGTTTAGAAGCAAGAATGCACCGTGCACCGAGCGCACGAGATGCAGCGAAAGATCGCATCGAGCAGCTTTTATTCTAAACGAAGAACCAGGGCAATTCAGCACGTGAGATTTGAATTCGATCTACGAAAATTGTTTGGAAAATTCGGTTACTTCGTTTCAGTTCGAGCTGAGTTGACGCGATTTCTTTCGAGTTTCTGTTTAAACTGCATTTCTGTTCGGTTCTAAAATAATTCGGCCTGGATATGTTTAATACACCGATCACGACGATTAATCGTGGATTCAGAGCTAAATATTGGGTCGTTCATTAATTATTGAAGTTAATTTTCGAGGGAAATTGTTGGAAATTGTCGGAAATTGTTAATTTAAGGCTGCACCGCTATATGCAGCGATTATGCTACCAATTTTAGCGCAGAATCCAAATTTTATAAAATAATAGCCAGGAGTAGAAATTAAATGGCAATTATTTTCCTTCCAGTAATTGCAGTAAATAGAAAAAAGAGTAGAGATATTTTTAAACGCTGCAGCAACTTTCTCCTACTATTTTATTTGCTATGTTATCGCTGGTGTCGCACATTCACAATATTCGGAAAAATAAATTCAATACTGAACGCTCAAAGCTAGCGGCGAATATAATCTCCTGTATTTTAAATACCACATATCTAAAATTCCCGCAGCTTTCTACTGTATCATTTTTAAGCTATCACATTGATCACGTATGCAAAACGTATTCAAAAATTCGGTATAATCTCTTATATTTGAACTATGCAGAATTTTCCGTATCAGTCCCATTTCAACCGTTCGAAAAATCGTTCATACATTTCACATTGAAAATACGTCAATCTTTCCGAACGAGTTAAAGAATTGGGAAAACGCGTTTCCAGGGAATACCGTTCAAAATTAAACTGTAGAAGTTAGCGTTTTAAATTGAAGATCGCTATGAAAAAAAAAAATATGATTATTTACGGTGATATCAATCCTCCCGGATCGTAGTATTGAATGGAATAAATTTCTGCGGGATCGGATAGGGTTAAAAGATTATCCGTTGCGATAAATATTGGTTTCGAAGTGGGCAGGCTCGATGAAAAAACCGTTTTGATTTTGCGGAATTTTTGCGGTTACCGGTGCACGCCGAACGAACGTGTTGACTGCATCGCCGGCGATCGTGAATTATTCGGAAACGCGTGGCGAAAAATTGTAACTGGCCACGTTACGGTAAATGGACACGCTCTTTATTATTCCGGAATAGTTTCCCCGCTGCGAATCGTATCGAAAACATTCCACGCGCACAAGGTATTATAAATCAACAAGAAATTCCATCTGAAAGCGTGTTCCGTTCGACTCGGTGCGTTTTTATCGACATTCTCGTCGAGACACTGAAAATGTTCAAACCGTGCCGCTCGAATCCAGAGCCGCAGCCATTTTCTTTAACTCTGAGGCCCAAGGTCGGCTCAATGTCAACTCGATCTCAACTTCCTACAGCTCGACACAATGGAAACAGAATAATTCTATTGAAAAAACAGCTTGAAACAGTGCAACTTTCTCTTGAAGAATTTCCTTATGCAACCACAAATTGATATTTCGGGTGATCCCACGCGTATAGAATAAATAAATTCAGAAAAAATTTTCCTCTAACTCTGCAAATTCACCGCTAAATCTCTACTGACAAATAGACTAGGATTAACACAGCTCGCCGAATAATTTAGGCACACCAAAGCGCGCTGTATCAAGCAGCTTGATTAACAGTTAAATAATTAATAAACGAATCCGTACGCTCGCTCGTTATCGAACCAATTGCTTCGCGATGATTGCCAGAGCCAGAGGAACACCGCCGCGAGAAAACAGATCGGATTACCTTAGATCGTTGTTTCGTCGATCAACTTCGCATAATCACTTTAAAACACGGAACAAAACGCGTGTTGCACGTCGCGCTCGCGCGCGTTGTATTTGCATATTGGACCGCGCGGGTGTTATCACTTTTACGATCATCGGATGGCAACGTTTTGTCGAACGATTCACAACGATGACAACGGACACACGGTCTCGATTATTGTTTATCAAACGCGAGTATGCGAACGGGCTCGAACATACCGCTGCGAGTCAATTGCGACGCGCTCGACGAAAACGAGTTTTGTCCCTCGATTGTGAACGCGCGTGGAACGACCGGTAATAAAGCGAACCTATTCAAGGGAGGGGGGGAGGCGATGATATACGCCGTTTCCGCGGTTTTTCAAAATTATATCGCGTAATTGCCCGGTGACGCCGTTCCGCCACGGTTCGGACCGCTTCCGGCCCCGGAACAGGAAGAACCGAGCAATTAACGCGAGAACGCGGATAGGTTTCTGCGATTTTTCACCGGTATCCGATACGATCAATCACGAGCCAATTTTAAACTGTCATTACTCCACGGATCTTGACCTACGTTAACACTAGAACGACCGGAGCAGTCAGAATGGCTGGTTCCTTATTTTTTCTTTCGCAATTACTGAAATTGTAAAAATATTTTCATCGGAAATTTTTCAACGCTAGGTTCACGGGACCCGTCAAACACAGACCGGTTCTCATATTTTTAATTGACGATTATTGAGATTCTAAACAACCATCTACGTGGAATTAGTCAACAAAGTTATTTCCTTAGGTGTATATTACTTAAAATATGGCTGACAACTTGGATAGACACATTCTTCTTATTCTTATAAGGTCTACATATATTTTTTTTCCATGTCATACACACAAAAATGCGGTGATGCGATTTGTGCAATTTACTAGTACAGTACTGGAGTGTTTAGTAATTACTTGAATCCAAACAAATTTAATAATTTAAAAAATATTTTGTGTATACAACAATTTTTAGTGGCGCTTTGCAATCGCAATTCGAGCGCTAAGGATGTAAATACACACAAATTTAATCATTTAAAAAATATTTTGAATACAACAATTTTTAGTGGCGCTTTACGGTCGCAATTCGAGCGAAAGGATTAAAGACCATACAATTGTCGTTCGATTGTCATCTGCAGCAGGTATTTTATCGCGAATTAAACGCAGCGTATAATTCTTTGGAAGTCGGGGCTAAAGGTTGGACATTTGTCGTTTTCGATGGATCGCAAAAAGGATTGCGATTCGCGGACAACGGTTGGAGATTGAAGACCGATGAATAATTCGTATGGAGCGATTAATTTAAACGGGCCGACCATTGCCGTCGCAATGAAACTCGTTTCTGCGAGAGAGCCGCGAATTAGCGGCCCGGCCATTATGTAATTTACAGTATTTTTGCTCCCCGTCGCGTGGCCATTTCATACGAAATTCAGTGACGTCATTAATCCCGACGTAACGCGGACTCTTTCTGCCCGTGGAGAACGGCCTGAAAACAATTTCCGACGAAAACAACGGACAGCTTCGAAAATTGTTCATCTATTCGGCCGGCAACTCGGCCAACGGCCCAGGCAGCTTCGAAAAAAATGTAAATTTGTTCGCTTAATTTTTCACAACACTGTCCGGTAAAATTACAATTTTGCCAGAGCTTACCGTTTTTTTTTTACTACACTGTCCTCGCGCAAAATATACATTTTTTTTTTCGTTGAACGTTTTACAGTGCTCTGTCCGGCGAAAATATACATTCCTCTCGCGCATTCTTTTTCGCAACACGGGAATAGCCTTTGTGCAATTCACGGCTGGAGCGCGTTTGATGCGTATAGATTTTAATAGTAAACGTGCCGAGCACTGAAAGGAAATAATGCGTATTTCGATTCAAGTGTCGGTCGAAAGTGTTCAGACACTTTCTCGCGAAATCTGATACGTGCAATCCGGTGCGTACAGATTCGGTGACAGATGTAGATACATGCAGATTCATGGAGAATTCATATACACAGATTCGCAAAGATTCGTAAAGATTACAGACGGACGTCGATTGGAACGATTTCTATTAACTTTCTTCTATTCGGGAGGACTAATATCGTCGACGAAACAAATTCCTTTAACAACATTGCTCTTGTTCCATAGTTTCCACAGACTGTCGCATATTTTCTTATGGTTGGAACAGTCGGAAACTGAACTCTCCTTCCGGGGAGACTGTTCGAAAATAAGCTTAGCTGCCGGAACAGCTGAAAAGTTTGAAAAATAAGGAAACTGTAGAACGGAGACGACGGAGAAGAGAAATACACACCGGGAGCCCCATTCGGCGCGCACGGTGTTCGCATGGGGAAAATGGCTCTCTCTCTCTCTCTCTCTCTCACACACACACACTGTCGAAACGCGACAACGCGGGTTTCGGAAAATCGGCGCGATAATGTTGCGTGTCGAAGTAGCTCGTTCCCGATTTAATTCCACGGAAAGTTGCGCTCAACGTAAACACGGTTGCACGTTTATCGGCTCATATATTTTTACGATGCGTTTCAGTTGCGTTAAAGCGGTTCACCGATTACCCGCGACGCTGAAAAATGATTAAAAAAAACCACGTATAAAGAGAGAGAGAGAGAGAGAGAGAGAGAGAGAGAGAACAGCGAACGGGAAGAGAAACAAAAACAAAAAAGAACGCGGGGATGTCTGCTTTGTGACAACGACGATACCCGTTTGCTGGATTATCCGGTCGGGTATGTTTCATGGGATATACTGGACGCACCTGTAGAGAATTGTTTTTAATCGTGGTTCATCGATGTGCGTTCACGATTTATGGAAGTAAGTTTCGAAGCAGCAGATAAGGGACGAATTCGATTAAATTTGAAAATATCGTCGGAGGGAATTGATGAATATTTGATGGCTCAAATGACAGCTGGGAGAACCTACTTCATGATAGATTCGTTCCGAGTTTGTTGGAAAATTCGAGTCACGTCCGAAAATCTATAAATTTCGATCGATAGATGCGAGCGGCATGATTCGACTTTAAGGGGTGACTTCAAATAGACGTTGAAACGAGCTTCAGAGGGAATTCATGAACTTTCGAGGGCTCGAACCAGAGCTGGAAGAATGTACTTTCTGATAGGTCACTTTGGATTCGCAGGAAAATTCGTGGTCGCGTCGAAAAACTTGCAAATTCAGAAGGCTAGACGACAGCATGGTTGGGGTAACCAAGACGATTTTAGAATGTACTTATTTTTAGAAAATTCGGCACTTTCAGCAAGAACCGAGGCCAGACAATTTTCGCGCAGTTTAAACACTATACCTAAAGTAGCCGAACACACACGGCACAGTCTGAACCACTTGAGAATCCCGGGTCGCGCGCTCGCTAAACCCCGAAGCGCAAGAACCGCTCGAAAATGTTCGCACAATGCCGGCGGGGTGCAAAACCGAGGGCGCATTCCGGATTCAAGAACAGCCTTGGAAAAAAGCGGCGAGGCTCAAGATCCGGGGCGCTAAATCAAGAAAGTTTCAGCTCACCGACGCGGAACTTTCGGAAAAAAACACACTCACACGCACGCCGTTGTTCTAAACACAGCGGCGACGGCGGCGGCGGCGAAGAAGAAATAGGAAATCCCCGTTCCGCGACACAACTCACGTTTCCCCGCGAAAGTGGGTCGTTTCGAGGCGTGGACAAGATTGAAAAAGAGAGGAAACAAGGTTCGATCCGCCGGCTAACCGTAATCCAACACCCGGATTCGCAGTCCGATCGTCGAGATGCCGCTGCACTTCGTCTAATTGCCCGGCGAGCAGCCCATTAATTTCCAACGGACCGGCGATGATTTTCGAACTGCTCCTCGAGTCCCCGAAGCGAGCCACTTCCGGTCCCGGGCGACGCGCGATTCGCCGAGTTTCGGACGCGAGAATATTTGAATTGCAAAGAAACGCGCGCGCAGGCTTCTCGAGCGTTTCAATCTGCGAGCACACAATTTCAATTTCGAGAGCCTCCGGTTTATTTGGCGGACAATTCAATTCGCATTACTTTACAAGAACTTCTCGTGTTCGCAATGAAAGTAAATTATAAAATTTAGTAATCGTCATTTTGACCATATTATTATTCACACTATTTCTACCACAGTCTATACCTACTTCGACTTACTCGTTACGTATGTACCCCGAATTGTGTGCACCAAGTATCACCGTGAAATTATTGAATAATCCACGTTGGTATAAAATTTGGAATAAGATTTTAAAAGGGCTGCCTTCGGTAGAAGTAGTGTTAACCCTTTGCACTCGAAGCCATTCTAACTCGAAAACGAAACATTTCTTCCAACCTAGAATATTTCCCTTCTATATATATTTTTTTGTGCTATACATACGAAAATGGTGCAATTTACTCGTACAGTACTGAAATGTTTAGTAATTTATTCAATACAAACAAATTTAATAATGTAAAAAATATTTTGAATAATGATACAGGAATTCTTAGTGTCGCCTTATAGTCGACATTCGAGTGCCAAGGGTTAAATAGTTTTAATTTCCTGTATCTTCCAGTTTCCGGGGTTCCCAGGCCTAGCACCGCTTGTTCATAAATAATGAAACGGCAGGGTTTGTTGCCCCCTAACCTCTGTCACAACGTACACTGTACACGTCGGGGGGGAAGTGTGTCGAAGCACAGCAGAAGGGGCTCAATTGGCACAAAGAAAATTGACGAAGGGTTGCCACATTTCGACCCTTGATCCGACAAATTCGTTCCTAATTCTATGTAATCGTGACACAGGAAGAAACAAACTGTTCCGTCCTCGAACAGGGAAAGTTGGATTTATAGTTAAACCCACAGTTACAAATATTTCAGCTAAATTATGCAGCAGCCAGTTTGAACTGTTCCATTAATATTGACTATGTTACAGCTTTGGAAACCGCGCCGATATACATTTCATATTAATCGGTATTGATATAAATAGAGAAAAATTAAGCGCCACTCGGACAAGATTCTCTCGGGGCCGAATAAATCCTGATCGCCTCCCAGGATCCTCGATCCTCGATCCGCAGAGTCGTTCCGTCTGCAGCGTAGCAGGTAACAAAAGCAAGATTGAGGTGCTTAGCGTCGACACTAAACTGTAGTCAGGTAGTTAACCTGCCCCGAGATTGCGTAGCCGATACACGAAGCACAACGAACTCCCACGCGAATCGAGACGTCAAACAAAGGAATCTCCCGCTAATTAAATCGAACCGTCAAAAACTGGGAAATGGCGTACCGATCACGAACCCCCACCCCTGAACCCCACAAGAATAATGCCGCGTGCAAGTCCAATCAACATTCACGGTTCAATTCACTGTAATAATTGGGCAAAAAGAAATCGAAAAATGCTTAATACAAAATACTGATTAAAAATGTCTGACTACAATCGCTGTAGTCATGTGCACAGTCCTCCAATTGTCGAAACATTTGCTGGCACCGGTTGTTAAATCAATCGCGATCATTTAGGAAAATGAGCAACACTTGTTAAAAATATCACCGTTCAATCATTCCTCATCCAATTCGAAACCACCCCCCGTAATCGCTACCCCAACTACACAAAATTGCCCCTAAGCTATTTTAATTGACACTCATTGTTGAATCGATGGTATGGCATTACACGAACCAACGGGGGAACGGAGGTACACTAATTACGAATATCACTTCCAACCGTTACCCCGATCCAGCAAAAATCGTTCACAACATCCCCCGAAACAAGCTCGATCATAACTCACCCATAATCCATCGCATTAATCGTTCAGAATAAAGAAGAAACGGTGATGCTACGAAACAGGCGCCATCACTGATCTCTATACTAATTCCATAAAAATCCCGGAAGTGCGAAAACATCCCCTAAACAGGTTCGATCACCGCTGTCCGGTCTCCGATCAACTTTAACCCCTTGCCTTACAATATCGAGTCAGACTCGTGATAAACAGAGTCTAATAAATACGTATGTTATTAATTTCCTTTAAACCGAAGTAAAATTCTATTCTGTTGTAGTCTATATATATCCTTTGGAGGAAACACAGACGTACAATAAATATAAACTATCTTTTCTATGAAATTTTGAACGATGAAAAATTTCTAATCATTCCGATCACAAAATAAATGGTAGCGCAAGGGGTTGATTATCCCGCAACTTCTGAACGCAAACGTCTGGTCGCCAACAGCATCAATTCCGAAGCTATTCAACCCTCGTCCGGAGGATGATCCGGGGTGCAACGTTCTCTCGCGATCCCTCAAACATCCGAAAAATTAATTAAGAAGACCTAATTCTCCGCGTAGCAGCCACTGCCGCCGCCGCCGCCGCCGCGGGCTAGCCTGGACAAGGTCTCAGGCTGCCGGTTCTCCGGCCACTTAACCCAGCAATTAAAATACGCCACTAATTACAGTGCTACCCCATCAACTTCACTGTCCCCACCAGCACTTCGGGGTACCTCGTGCCGCACGAGAGATCCGCGCACAGAACCATCATCGCGGAAACCATCGAACCAACTATCGCGTCCTCGTCCTCGTGAGAACAGGCTCCGCCGAGAAAAATCACCGCGGCGAACCGACGAGAGAATCCTCGCAGATCCATGGATCCCGGTAGCCTCGATCCACTTACCCGGGGCATCGGCAGCGAGTCGGCACGAACCCGCCGGCGATCGGTATCCGTTAAAGTCCTCGGGGTTGAGCACAGGCGTCGAGTATCCTCAGGAGATCATCGCGATCGACACGACTCACCACAGAGAGACCGGCACTAGATCAACGTCACTAGATCCGCGAATCTCGATACACTCGCGATCGCGCAATCGGTATCGGGCGAGGGGGTGTCCCCGCCGATCCCCTGGACGATAGGGGACGGCTCTCGAGCACCGGTGGCCCCGAACGATTTAAAAAATATCAAGAGAGATAGAGAGAGTGAGAGAGAAAAGAAAAAGCGAAAGAAAGGACAACGATCGTGGATTGTTGACAGATCGGCGCAACGGTGAGATCGGTTTGAAAAAAGTCCGGGGCGAGACCGACACGGGGAATCCCGAGCTCAACGTCCGCGTAGCGACTGGCGCCCGACACCTCCACCCTTCCGACAACACCCCGACCACCAGCCCACGACAGACAGAGAACGACTGACCACCCCCACCAGAGCGATTGAGAAAGCTGCCACACCGCGGCGCTACCAACGGGAGGAAGAGGGTGGGGATTGGCTGGCTGGCTGGTTTGCTTGGCTGCCAGCAAGAGAGAGAGAGAGAGGGTGGGAGGGGGCCACCCTCCTAGATCACTAGGCCGATCGCGGCCTCCTAGCAGGGGAAAGAGACGGAAAGGGGGAACCGCGCAGACGAGACACCATCCCCCCCAAGAAACATCCCCCGCGAGTTGATGTTTGTTTCTTATGGCAGAGACGGTTTTGCAGAGGGGATTCGGGATCGAGGAGGGTTCGGTATAGTGATCCATGCCGGTGGCTACCTGGGATCGGGCTGGCTGACAGTGTTCGTGTGACGGTGCTTTCTCGTGGAGAACTTTTGTGGAGTCTCGCCTTAAATTATTCGACACAGTTTTGTGGATTGATTCGTGTGTGTGTGTGTGTGGCGGTGTGAGGGGTGTTTAAATTGACAGTGCTATTGTAAGGTCACTGTCTGCCTCTTATGGTTTGCGGCGACCTTGATTAAATGGGGATCGACGAGTTTTAAGTATTGTAGCCGAAGTGGTGAGTGCGTGGACAGGGGGTGATTAGACAGTGTTTTGGTTTGGTAGTGAATTGTGTGAAATAGAGTGAAGAATATTTATGCTTGATACAGTTGTCGTTCGGAGAATATTAATCTAAATTGTATAAACAGTGGTGGAAATGTGGAATAAAAAACTATTGTTCTAAGTATGGTAATGTGGTGAGTGCGTATAGTGCGTGGACAGAGGGTAATTAAACACTGTATTGGTTTAGTGGTGAATTGTGTGAAATAGAGTGATTTGAAGTAGAAAAATATTTATGCTTGATACTGTTGTCGTTCGGAGAATATTAATCTAAATTGTATAAACAGTGGTGGAAATGTGGAATAAAAAACTATTGTTCTAAGTATGGTAATGTGGTGAGTGCGTATAGTGCGTGGTCAGAGGGTGATTAAACACTGTATTGGTTTAGTGGTGAATTGTGTGAAATAGGGTAATTTGCAGTAGAAAAATATTGATGCTCGATACAGTTGTCGTTCGGAGAATATTAATCTAAATTGTATAAGCAGTGGTGGAAATGTGGAATAAAAAACTATTGTTCTAAGTATGGTAATGTGGTGAGTTCGTATAGTGCGTGGACAGGGAGTGATTAGACAGTGTTTTGGTTCGGTGTCGAATTCTGTGAAGTAAAGTAAAGAATATTGATGCTCGATACGCGCGGTTGTCATTCGGAGAATATTGAATTATCTAAAATGTATGAACAGCGCTAGAAATGTAGAATAAAATACTATTCGTATGCTCGCCGCACGTGGCACAGGTGTCCCTCGGCTAGTGTTGAATTATCTGAAACAATTGCAGGAATAATCGACGACAATAGAAACGTTCGGAATAGAGAATATATTCGTACGCGTTAATTGAAGAACATCGAATTATCAGACAGTAGCAGGAATTCGGTAATAAACTGTTGCGGAATTGAGAAATATTATCATGCTTGGCACGCGTGTCGTTCGAAGCGTATTGAACGGAAATATATAGGCTAGAAAAATTCGGAATAAAATCGCTCGGACTAGAAAAATATAGAAACGATGCGTAACAGGAAAAATTACCGGGTGAATGTATCATTTGCACGGTGTCGTATTATCAGGGGGGTGGGGAAAAGCTGCGGTGAAAATTGAGACAAAGACTGTTTAGCGGCGGAATGATCAAGAAAAACTGCGCCGCGGTATTTTCGCGGTCGCATTGATCTCATTGCGAAGAGTAATCGCGCCGGAAAAAAAAGGTATACACTATATCATATGGAAACCAAAGGAACGAACACGAGAAAAATTTTACGCTGTGTCGTGTTTGCCCCTTTTCGCTCTTTATCTTCGCGAGAGCCGAGGGTCAAAACACGGCCGCGCCGGTTACGATGCAGTAAAATTGCATTTTTTACTATCCCCCTCCCGCCGCCCCTGTCCCGTTGCTATACCTACTGGCTATTTGTAAAAAAGAAAATGAAGCTTTTTCAAAGGGGGTCGGGTATAATACATTGTCGCCGATCTTTAAAAAAGTAACGAGGTGCGGTAGCAATTGTGTCAAGTTAATCCTTTCACTGCCATAAGCGTGTCTGCCATTTTCCCTCTGCTATTTTACGCCTGCGCGCCCCGCTTAATAAAACGAAATCATAATAACCAACCTGCTTCCATAAAATATTATAACATCGCCGTCGCGCACGCAAACCAAAATATAATCTGCATAACAATAATTCGACTTTCTTTACACGATACACGGAGATCACTGTTTTCGCACATACTTGATCACCGCGGTTTTAAATTTCAAATTGCGAAATTTGCATCGAAATTAAGGAGCACGTCTCGCGCGGCTGATGAACAAGCTGCTGCCGTACAATTTTTTACAATCCTGACCATCGTCAAGAAATAATCTGCGTCAAAAACACTGTAATTTTCCCGAAAAAATAGCTGTAAATACGGAAATAGGTGAAATTTGACTACCAAAATTACCAAGCACGTTCTTCGATGCTTCTACTTTCGGATGATGGTTAAAAAATTCCCTCGATCTTTGCTGCCGTACAATTTTTTACAATCCTGACCATCGTCAAGAAATAATCTGCGTCAAAAACACTGTAATTTTCCCGAAAAAATAGCTGTAAATACGGAAATAGGTGAAATTTGACTACCAAAATTACCAGGCACATTCTTCGAAGCTTCTACTTTGGAATAATGGTTAAAAAATTCCCTCGATCTTTGCCGCCGATTTATTTAAAGCACAGTGGTTTCTCGTGCTCCTAGATTTCGTCTCGCGTCCTGATTTTTCGTAATAAAAACGAAAGACTGTTTATCTTGGCTCGCATATCTCTCGCGCTGCACACATCTTTCTTTCGGCATGGTGCAAGCATCCTGCGCCCTTTCAACCCCCTCCCCTCGACTTCGTTCGGCGCCGCGCCGGTGACACGACGTTCGGAATCTAATTCTCGCGCGAATATGTTACGCTCGCTGACGTGTCGAACCTTCAGAGTGAGTCGCAGTATCGAAAATTCCTGAAGTGTATGAGATTGTTCGTGCCTCGTGCACGATTACTTACAAAATTATGTAGACGATTCCATGAAGCTATAACACCTCGAATATCGGCAGTCTACCCAGTGCACAACGAGCACCGTCGAATTCAACATGCACCAAAAATTTCCATATACTACCGAATCTATCCAGAATATATCCCAAAAGGTATTTTACCCCTAACTCGTCCACCTCCGCTGCAATAAATTCGCAAAAATTAACCTACGTTCTCCACGACTCGAAGGTACTCTGGAACGACTCAATGACCTCTGAATTTAGTATGTACACGTCTCTGATAATCGCTCAGGGTAAATTCCATTGTTCCAAGGCGACGCGCACGATTACTTAAAAAATTATGAAGACGATTCCATGAAGCTATAACACGTTGAATATCGGCAGTCTACCCAGTGCACAACGAGCACCGTCGAATTTAACATGCATCAAAAATTTCCATATACTACCGAATCTATCCAGAATATATCCCAAAAGGTATTTTACCCCTAACTCGTCCACCTCCGTTGCAATAAATTCGCAAAAATTAACCTACGTTCTCCACGACTCGAAGGTACTCTGGAACGACTCAATGACCTCTGAATTTAGTATGTACGCGTCTCTGATGATCGTTCAGGGTAATTTCCAAGGCGACGCGCACGTGTTTCTTTAGGGTAGATTTATCGTTGGCCAGGTGTATCAACGGTGCAAGGCAAAGCGAAGCGGTTTGTTCGTCGCTGTGTGTCTTTCCGGTTGGCAGGTGTCGTCTCCTAGGAAGGTCTCCTTGAAGCGTAGACCCCGGGACATCGATTTAACTTTGGAACCGAGGGTGAAATTGAAAGATTACTCGGATCGCAAAAATATGCTCGCCGGTTGCTCGGATCGCTCCAAGTTCCGCGGGTACACAGAACGTTCATTACCCCGGTATTTGTCTTGAAAAGTTGCAGGGGGGGCGGTGGCGGGGAAGGGGAGGATCGTCGCGGACATAAGGGAGCATTTTCAACTTTAACACGGTAATTTCGCGCATCAGCGACGTTCCCGCCGCACCTCGCGGCCGCGTCACCGTGCGCGCCGCGCGGCATCGGTTTAATTTCCAATGCCACCGCAAACGACAAAGTCGGCGAACTTCCATTCCCGTTTCCCCGCTCGTTCGCGAGACCCTATCCCGCTCATGCCAATTGCCCCGCTGCCGTTTCGACATGCTAACTTCTTTCCATCGAAACGTTCTCGGCCGCCGACCAATGTTCAACGATATTTCCGAGTACCGCATTTTTGCCGAATTTATTGCGCGAGAGTAATTAATTACCTCGTGCTACTATTTAAGACGGGCGTCGAGAACAGGCTCGGAAGTCGAATAGTAGACTTTCATCTTTGACCCTGGGAAATCGTGGGGTCCGTCGTGACCCCAGATTTATATAGGGTGTTGATTTTCACCGCTGCATTTTCGTCGGTACGATTTTTTAAATTTTTGCTAACAATTGAGTGACGTTGAAAATTCGTGGGTGGCTGGTCCGGTGTTAAAACTGCTCTATAAAAAAGATAGCAATTTTATTGTAGCATAGTTAGCTGAAAATATAGATTCAAATGATTTAAAATATTTTTGAATATTAACCCTTTGCACTGGAAGGTATTTTAACTCTAAAACGAAACATTTCTTCTGACTCAGAATACTTCCTTTGAATATATATATATTTTTGTGTGTTATAGAAATGAAAACAGTGCATTTTACTCGTACAATACTGAAGGGTTTAGTAACTTATTACATACGAACAAATTTAATAGTGTAAAAAGTATTTTGAATAATGATACAGCAATTTTTAGTGGCGTCTCACATTCGAGTACTAAGGGTCAAAGAATTTTTGGCGGTCTGAATATCACGCTGTTAATTAGACAAAGTATTCCACGAAATCAGAATTGGGAACAAATATGGTAGACTCGTGGAGACAGAATATTCTCCACTTACAGTCGGTCGCGAAAATATTCGGACACCACTGTAGTTTTGACTATTATATTCCGTACTTCAGTAATTTATGCAATAAGAACAAAAAGAGGTTTCACGTATGTTACCGAGCAGTGTACAGTTAACAAAAACATAAGAGATGTGATGATATAAATAATAAAAGAAAAATGAAAAGTACGCTCATAGAAAAGTGTGCTCATTTCCATGTCACGATAAGATTCGGACACTTGCTATACTTCTCAAGTTTCCAGGTACCAGGAACTAACTGAAACAATGTTTGTAAACATAAAATTCATACTGTACTGTGTAGTACACAGTGTGTACAGCATAAATTTCCTAAGCACGGACTATAATAGTCGAAACTATAGTGGTGTCCGAATATTTTCGTGACCGGCTGTAATTAAGTAAAACGGTGAAACGGTCGTAAACCGACTGGCACCCTCGCGAAACGAGGAAAGAAGCGTGCGTTACACATCGTCGGCGGGGGTATAGTGAATAATTTGTTATCAGATCGAGGATACGAAGCCTCTGCGCGTGGCACGAACAGCTTGACTCGATTACGAGCCGCAATGAAAATTGAAATAATTCCGTGCATTAGGTTTCTTCGAGGAATTTCATCATCCCCGTTGCCCGTTGTGCGCTCGGAGGGTGCATCTCAAGTAGACGGCAGCAGAAAGCCAGCTTATTTTTCGAGTCGAGTGCCTCATCCTTCGTCCTTTCGGACGCCATTGACTCGTTATTAGGAGAATAACCAAGCGCGGGACGACCCTAAAACTGCGAAGGCTCGCCCTTTGTTCCCGCGGATTCGACCGCGCGCGAGCGTCGCCGTGGTTGCACGCTCGGCTGTAGCAATCTTTGAATAGCACGAAGAAGGTATCAGTGTCAAGTGGGTCACGAGATAAACAAGATGGAGAATTAGACCCGCGAAAACGCGCCGCGGAAACTTCTGCAACGCTGCAAGAGTTTTCCTGACCCAGCTGGAACGGAAGCAGGCCTCATTAAGTCTAATGAAACTTCTTTTCTGCGCGCATACGAAACGATTATCGAGCACCGTTACATCTCCGCAACCCTCTGCAACCCTCTGCCGCCCCACCCTCTGTAACCCGCGTAGTTTATATTTAGAATTCCGGGCGGGCCGCCCGGCAGGAATGTTATTAACATTTCGGGGCTGCTCGTCGAACCAAACGAAATAAAAACGAACGCCGATAATGAATCCTCGGGCCACGATCGATTTTCTGCGACCTCCCCTTTGAACCGCAGCCGTGTAATCAGCTCCGCTGTGTTATTTTATGCCGTTTTAAACGCTAACCGGCGCGAATTTTCATTTAACATATTCCTGCTTTTAATTAGAATCGCGTATCGTGCACAGTCGCTGCACAACGCACTTGAATTACCGATTTCAGGAAGATTCCGGATCTCCGAATTGTTGTAACTTCGTGGAAAATAATTGTATAACAACGAACTCGGGCTCGTTTCAAAGCTTGAAACCTCTACTTTCGCAGCCTGTCATTTATTTTTTCGTGCAAACATTTTTGCACGACACGGTGGGTGGAAGTCTGAAGACAAGCGCTGTTTCTGGAATGTACGTATTCAAACGTCCGTAGAAACGTTAAAAAATTTTTTTCGGGAATGAATCCACGATAGATTTAAAGTTCGAAGTCTCCCCTTTAAAACGGTATCTCAAAAATTGATCTCCGATTTTTTTCCACGATTTTATACCGCTTTGAATGAGAAGCGTGATTTGGGTTATTCTGGCGACAACGTCACACTATTCGTTCAAGGTGAAATAAGTCTGCGAAAAAAAAATGGCAGATCAATTTTTGAGATGTCATTGCAAAGGGGAGACTCCATATAAGACGGCATCGAAACAAACCTGAACAGAAAAATTGATTGTACTTCGCAGAGTCGATAACGGTGTCAATTCCAGGATTTTTATTGAATTTTCGCAAATCTATTTCTGGATGTCAATAAACGTCCATTAAACGAAATGGCCCGTTAAAAGAGTCGAGTATCAATCCGATCCGATTGGACGAGGGTTAAATCGCGAAAATTGCAGTCGGACAACGCGACATTTGATTCGAATCAATTTGCCGCAGTGGTTTTCACCCGCGCAGATTTTTTCTTTATTTGCAACCGGGTTTGGGGGGGGGGGGGGGGGGGAAGAGGAGGAGGTAAATCCGAGGATCGAATAAAAGCAAAGAAGTTCGTCTAATCAGGATTCGAGCACGTTTCATTTCCGCCATTTCCTTGACCCTTCCGCCTCGCCCCATCCCTAAAGGGATTCGCGTGTCCCATTAAATCAGGAGTTAGCAAACTTTTTCCTGTGAAACGATCGAACGGGAGGAAGAGGGAGAAAGAGAGAGAGAGAGAGGGAGAATCCGGGCCTGGAATTCGCCCGGATCAAAAAGGGAGTTACGCAAGAACCCCGGGACGATAATAAGCCCCCCTTAATTAACTTTCGGGTTCGCATGCTCCAGGAACGCGGTCACGTGATCGCACTTCTCCAGAGAAACCCCTCGACCCGTTCTTACGTCCTTCCGCGTGTTTCACTTCTTCTTTCTTCCCTTTTCCTTTTTTTTCGTCCCTCCTCTTCGTCTCTCTTTTTACGCCGCGCGAGAACAGATTTTTTCGGAATTTAATTCGTTTCTAACGAAGCACGCGTTAAAAAGCCAACCGGCGGAAGGAGGGGGTACGCGAGAAGTATTATAATTCGCGCATGCTCGCTTGTAAGCGATTTCGCGAAATTGTCCGCGGAAAATTCCCCGTCGCGAACGCCGATGGTATTTCCGCTTTCACAATATTTTCCTCTCTACGATATTTTCCCTCTGCAGTGGTTCGAACAAGAAATTAAACCGGCACTGATTCGTAGCGTGAAAAAATCATAGAGTATTCCGTCTGTGCTCGTTCTGAAGATCTCTGCTTTCTCTCGAGCTCTTCCTTTCTTTGTTTAACGAAGCCTGTTTAACAAGAAAATCTTTTCCACCCTACAACCGGAGCGAGAAGTTGATTTCTTCGGAAGTTTTGCAACGTTCAAGCGACTCTGCGGGGTTCAATAAAGTTCTGCGCGCATTTATTTCGAAGTGAACTTGCCGAGGGAAGTCTCCCCTTTGCAGCGACCCCTCGGAAGTGCGTCCGCAATTTTTCTTTACGGTTTTGTGGTGTTTCGAATGAGAAGCGTGCTGCTCTCGAATTGTTCTAACGAGGACCGTACACCTTTCATTTAACATATACGAATCGCAGTGAAACGAGGGTGAATCAAAATTTACTGAACTACGTGGTATCGTTTAAACATTCTGAAAGGCCAGAAGAAGGTATCGTCGATTGTTCCAAAATCTGGAAAAATGTTTAAACTATTAGAAGCTGGATTATATTCCGAAGAAGATACGACCCCTGAATTTCCAAGAATACCAAGGTTCGTAAGTTCCGAATTGCTTGGAATTAGTTCATAAAACGGCAAATTTGCGGAGAAGAGGTTGCAGTAATAAGTTAACCGTCCCATCGAGAGACAATGAAAAAAGATGCCGCGTTAAAGTTTCCCAAGACGGAAATAATTGCAGCCTGGCTGTTGTGCGCAGTAATATAATAATAGGGAACGCGTTCGGAGGGTTGAGAATCGTAGGTTATAAGCGGTAATTATTGCATACAAGTCGCGGGGCGGCGCGACGCCGCGGGCTGTTATTAAACTTGATCTGAATTATCGTCGTGATTATTTTCGAACGGCTTCGTTCTGCGACAATGAATGGAATAGAAATGGGTCGGAATCAACGACTCCTCCCTTTCGTACCAAATATCGCTCTATTTGTTAATTGCACCGATGTAGTTGTCTAACGAAAATTAAAAAAAAATACCAGGGAGACGCAGGCGCGAGGTATCGCACCGGGAACCGGTGCTTGGCAATATTTCATACAGCTAGTTTCAATTAAGTGCACCTGTATTCAATTAATTTTCATTCCGCACTAAACCTGTTGGTTTCGTATCTCCGGTTTAATTGAAAGAGCAAAACCACCGTTCTTTTTTCTTTCTTTCTCCGAAGCAAAAGTTTTCTGCGTGACGCAAATTGCAATTTATTATTCCCGTTCTTTATTGTTCGCGAGGAAGGTGTTCGGCGCGAGAACCAAATTAAAAACCAAATCACGCATTGTAATTCCCGCTTTCGTTGCCGAGGAATATTCTGCTTGCCGATTATTGATACTGGGGATTTTCAAAAATCGCATCGATCTCGAGATGCAATGAAATAACGCAAAAATATATTTTTCGGACCGGACAAACGGTTCCTGTTAATGAGAAAGCAAATGCGATCTCTGATTTTTCATCTTTCACTTTGAAATCTATTTTGCCCAAAACGGCAACAACAAAAAAATCGTAAAAAATTCTGTATACGGCAGAAGCGTTTCACCAGACGAAATTAGGTAGTAAAATGCGTTATATTTCACCGAGCGGAGAATACCGAGTTCGGTAATTGAAGGGAGAGAAATACTCGAAAGCGTTCGTCTCGCCCCCTTTTTCTACGCTTCATAGTAGAATGACAATGGGGATGGGGGGGTGGAAAATGGGGGGTGGGAGGAGAAGTCAGGGTCAACTTAGAGGAAACGGAACGGCGTCGAAAGGGTTGAAATATCGTTCGCGGCGTTCGCCACGTGGCACGTTTTCCTCGCAGCGAGAAATCTTGCCGGGGCTTTCATCTCGGATAGAAGTTTCCATTAAAGCGTTACCCGCCGCTCTTAATGAAGTTTATCGCGACGAAGTTGTTCCTCCTTCGTAACGGGATATAATTTACGTTTCATTCTCATCTCGATTAATAGTTCCGGCACGTGCGCCCCCTTCCGACACGTCGCGGGACTTCGTGTTCCGCCTGCTTGTCGGCGAACGCCCCGACAAACCTGTCCATTTTTCGGAAAGTTTGTTCAATTCCGCTCCCTCCGTTTCTTCAATTCGTCTCTTGGAATCTTCTTGCCTCGCTCTGTCTCGTTCGTTCTTGTACTTGTTGCTTGTTGCCTCGAATATTTCGTTATCGTTACGAGATTAGTAAGTTGCTTCTTCCGGTGTTCTTCCTATTTCCGTTGTGCATAGAATCAGCGAGCACTTGCATGAAACTTGCAATCAATTGAAATTTTGAAAGAATTTCAATTTGTCTAGAAAAATACGTGGCGGTCGTGTCTGGCCACAGGCGATCCGATACTACTTGATTCCTATTCTAATCTTGACTTGTGTAAAGTTTATTAAACAGCAATTTGCACAGAATTCGGAAACATGTGTCCGACCATAGACTATGTAATAATATTTTTTGTGTACTAATTCGAGTATGAATATTCGAATATTTTGTTATCGTTACGAGATTAGTAAGTTGTTTCTCCCGGTGTTCTTTCTATTTAAATTTTGGAAGAATTTCAATTTGTCTAGAAAAATACGTGGCGGTCGTGTCTGACCACAGACGATCCAATACTACTTGATTCCTCTGTCTCTAATCCTGACTTGTAAAGTTTATTAGACAGCGATTTGCGAATGAATTGTAAAGAGTTCGAAAACATGTGTCCGGCCATAGACAATTTTATAATATTTGTTGTGTAATAATTTAATAATGAATTTAAACTAACGGAAGAGAATGATCAGGAAGTTTGTATCTGACAATTCCTCTGTCGCTTTCAATTGTTTTTCAATTCTGTCTATCCTGTCTTCTCCAGTTTTCCGTTATAATAATAAATAAACCTGTGCCCACAGTAGAAATATCGCTCCACAAAGGCTGCAACCGCTGACCCAGAAAAATCATTCGCAATCCGCTAAAAAATTAAAATCGCGCTCGAACGATGTGCGCATCCTTTTGAAATAAAAAACACTGAAGCCCCGTGAAAATTACAAACACGCGGCGACTAAAAATCGCGATGGAAACATTTAAAGCCGTTCGAACAATGGGCGTGTTACTTTAATGAAAAGTATCACGGCCACGTGAAGATTGCAAAGAGCGGTTACGAGGAGTGGTTTTAAACGAACGCCTGGAGGCACGGGAGAAGCAGGTTTGAATTTCCCGGGGAAAGAGATTGGCTGGAATCTTTCTCTGTTCCAGCGGCGAGGGGAACCTCTAACGAGGTCCCCGGGTTCGTTAGCTGCCCGATAAGGAGGACAGGGATCGCACCCTTCCGCCGTCTAATAATCGATTAACACGACCATCGAACCTCGTTTCGCCGAGCCCGCCGCGCCACGCTCGATAATAAAAAAAAAAAAACAAACAAACAGGAATATCCCTTATCCGACCGTGAATCGGGCGTGTTTACCTTTTTATCGGAAAACAAACGGAACGGAAAAAATAACGATCGAAAAATATGACGCCCGTACCCGGAAAATGAATTATTTGGTTTAATCCCATTTCGCGGATGACACCGCGCGATGTTTGTCGATGGCAACGGATCAACAGATCTCCTGTTCCGATTTTTCGTTTGAATTTCAGGTAACAGCTGCCAGGGATTAGGCTCCCGGTAATTAGGCCAGCCCATACCCGCGAAATTTAAGAATTTTCATCTAGAAAGTACTGAAATTTTGTTCAGTATACCGAGGATTCGGAAGAGTTTCGTCAAAGCCGAATTTTCGGATAGGTCGCTGAATGAATAAATTTTTTTCTGCGATTTTCCTGTTGAAGCTGATTCAAAATTTGATCACATTGTGGATTTTAGTATTGACTCCGGAATGAGGGATCCACCGTGACACAGTATGAAATTGCTTTTATTTATTTAGTCATTTGTTTTATTTGTTTTGTGTTTAGCTGATGCTCCGATATATTGGTATTGGTATATCTGTATACAAATGAAATACGAACAGAAAGAACGATAAAATACATTGTGTATATATATATAAAACAGTTCAACAAACGCATAAACTATACGAAATGTTTGGCACATCTGCGGTTCCGGAAACAAGTATTTCCCGGTTACGCCTTAAACATTTGCACCGAATTTTATATAATTAACTCCGACGGTCCGTGATAAATATGTAATTCGAAAATGCACATTTAATCCATATTTGCAAAAGCGGCGTGCGACTTACACAGAGGCCACCGAGCAAATCGAAAATTAATTAATAAACGTTTCGATCGCGGACATTCATTTCCCGGCGGAAAGAATAATATTTGTCGGCTAACCGTTAGCAATAAACGTAGAAACGAAATTATAACGAAATTCCCGAGCAATATTTGCCGATAACAAATAGGAACACGCATTTGGACCTTCGCCTTGTGATGTAGAGTTGTACGTGCGGCGGACACTTAAAATTGAAATTTAGTGTATATTAATATATTCTGCAGTCCAGATTGATTAAAGGGCCACATTAGTCTGAGCGCAGGAATATGAAACTTTTCATCAATATTTGTTCCCATCCGGTTCGGAAAGAAAACATATTAATTGAGATATTGTTACGGGAATTGCAAAGAGCTAATTATTTTCTTTCTCAAGGCTGGAAAATTATTTACGATGGAATTCAAACCTGCTGGTCGCATAATAACTCATAAATTGATCTTCAATAAAAACAGTGAAAACGTTCCTACGCCTTCAATGTTATTCCAGACCAGTACTCATTAGCGGACTGTGGATATGTATTCAAAATAAACAATATGCTGCAATAAACAATCTATGCGAGAAAGGGAAAGTAAACAAAAGGTTCTGGTTAATCATTTCAACGGATTCGTTGATGTTCTTAATCTCTTTCAATCTAATTTAAATTTTACCACAAACGCATCAAATTCGCAGTCCACTCATTACCGGACTTTCGTGCAAAATTCGATTTTTAAGGAATATGAAAATGCGGGTGAAGTAAAATTTAATTTTCTGAGCCTAAGTCCACTGAACGTTTTTATGGTAGATTTTCTTGAGAACGTATACAACTGTTACACTCACTGTGTTAAACAATAACTCACAAATACATACACTTTCCCTCTCGTCTGTTCTTTCATTCCCGAATCACTTGCTGACGAAATAATACAGCTATACCACTTCCCTGGTTCAGAAAATTACAAAAACCAAAAAAAAAACTGTCCAAGTCTCCTGATCCAGATCTCGAAAACAAACCAATGCAAATTCACTATCCACAACTGCAAATACACGGTAGGAATGAAATAGAGAAAAATTTCCGAAGCCAAAATACACGATACGAGTAAGCTAGAGAAAAAATTCCGGCGGATTCGGAAATCCAGGAATTCAATGGAAAACCGCGAAATCCCAAAAATTAACGAATCAAACCGAGCCAGACTTCGAGATCGCTATGGGAAAACGGATCTCGAAAACAAACAAATGCAAATTCACTATCCACAACTGCGAATACACGGTAGGAATAAAATGGACAAAAATTTCCGAAGCCAAATTCCGAAGCGAAGCGGCGGCGGATTCGAAAATCCAGGGATTCAAGGGAAAACCGCGAAATCCCAAAATTAACGAATCAAACTGAAGCAGACTGTGTATATTCATCCTCGTCGACAGGACCAGCACGAGAGAGAAAGAGAGAGGGGGAGAGAGAGAGAGAGAGAGAGAAGGCTTTAAAATCTGGCTCGACGGGGTCCGCTTGTCCGCGAATTAAGAAGCAACCTGCGCCGCATTTCGGCGAGATAATGCTTGTCCCGTAGCCGGGAATGCGGTCCGAATAGTAAGGCTGCGCAGGGTGGGGGTGAACGGGGGTTGGGGAGCGGAAGGGATCGCGAATTACCAAGTCAAATATATACGAAGTGCATTCGTAGGATCGCGGTGGATTAAAGTGTCAAGCCGGATTGTATTGGCCGAAAGCGACGCGGTCGGAGGAGGGTGTGAGGCGTCGCGAGGGGGTGTGGGGTGGTTGAGCGTAGGGTGCGGGGGCGGCTTCATTCGACGCGTGTATTATGTAGACGTCGGTGCACAGGCGCTGTTATCGAGGGAAAATCGGGTCACAGCCGGGCGGTGCCGTCGATGGGCTTGGGCCGAGAGCTAAGGCACGTCGAAATGTGCCCTTAATATTAATCCCTTCGGGCGCGCACACCACTTACACGACACAGCCCACACATCCCCCGCGCCCGTACACACCCTGCCGCCATCTTCTGGTCATACACTTAATACGCACGCAGGATATATTCGGTTTGATACAGCCTCGATCGAAATTCTGATCGCGCTCGAAGGGCTATTGTGTCTCCGACGGGACGGGGTTGGTCAAGCTGAGTGTGGAATTGCTGGAAGAATTATTTGGGCGATCATTGACACGGTACCTTCGACGATGGATTTGTGATCGATGAAGGATTTGTTTGATCGTTCGATGACGCTTCATCTACGCGAAGTCTATTAACACGTGATTGTATGCCACGTCACCCATATGTGGGTGACGGAATTATTTGTGCAGGTTTTGAAATGAATTTTTACGTTGATATACTCGTACTAAACTGGATTAGGATCTGTAACACGCAAGAAAGTTGGAGGATCACTCAGTACCATAGATTTAATTTTTTGCAATTTTTATTTCCGTAACACTAGATTTACGAGACCCTTCAAAATGACGGATTCTAAAATTTTTAAATTGTGAATATTGAGATTGTAAAAATGCATCCATGAGCAATTATTTAACAAATTGATTTCTTTGGATACATATTATTCAAAAAATGGCTACAAGCTTTGATCGATACATCCATGTTATTTTTATAAAGTAATGTAAAATAGTTATTTTTAGAGCTCCGTGAACCTAGTGTTAAATAACTTACTTTGATTTTATGGAATTTTTCGGGTTTCTAGTTGGGCGTTCAAACTGTGAATACAATTTTCCCTGTAAATGAATTTTAAAAGATGGAAGAAAATGGGATGTCGATGTCTGACCACAGGCGATCCTCGTCTCCTGAATACTTCCGCCTCTTCTAATCCTCAATGTTTGGATTAAAAATTTCTCTCTCAATATTTCACGCACGAAAAACAATTTCATACGCAATCTTGTACGTCGAAATGTGAAGTACAGAAGAAGGTCGATCAGATTCCAAAAAAAACTCCGTTCGGAGCACCGAATTCGAAATGATCTCGGCGGAGTGTGCCGTCCGTTCCGGGAAATGAAAATTACAACGCTATCAGCGAATTACCGGAGATAATTGTTCGTCATCCGCTTCACAGTCGTGATCGATAACAACAATTACATGAACGCTATTAAAATCCCGATTAAAAGCTGATCGTCAATTTGCGAACTTCGGCGAACGGGGGTCGAGGGGGAGGGAGGAAGGGTTGCTCGCTGCCGGAGGGGGGAACTCGATATTTGCGAGTCGTCAATACGATCCGGGTGGCCCGTCCCCCCCGCTCAACTGGTAAAGTATTATTAAACATCGGGGCGCAATATTTTATAATTACCCGAGGGCAGGGAACGTTGCTCGACCGTGCGACGACGGAACAATAAAATTAACCGCGTTTGTGCCTCTCGGACGGACAAACGTTTTCGCCGCCCCGGAATAATATCCAAACAACTCGCGGCCCGATCAGCGTTACATTCACGCCGGAATTACGATAATTACCGGCCCCGGCCCGCTAAATTGACAACGATTGATCGGTGTACCCAGCGCGTCCGCCACCGACGAAATCACGTTCGCCTAACTTCTTCGAACCTTTATCCGTTTCGCTCCTAGACCTACAATCACATTTGTGAGAGGTTATTAACACGTTGACTGCGGTGTCACCCAAATGTGGGAACGATTTCTCCAGGTTTTAGAATGAATTTTTACGTTAATATATTCGTTCTGCCAAATTTGGTTAGGATCTGCAAAATGCAAGAAGGTTGATTGAATTTCTTCAATTTTTATTTCATTAAATAACGTACTTTGATTTCATGGAATTTTTGAGGTTTCTAGTTTGGCAGTCAAAGAAAAATTGTCATTCTTGTTGTTTGTCTAAAGCGATGTGAACCTAGCGTTAAAATTAATTTTCAAATTTAACCCTTTGCACTCGAGTGGTGACTCTGAAGCACCACCAGAGACAGAAATTGTTGTGGCATCATTTCAAAGAAATTACAAAGAATATTACAAAATATTTGGTACATTACAAAATTTGTATCTGATAGATTACTAAAATTTAAATACTATATGTACAAATCGGATCAGTTCCGTATGAATAAAATGAAAATATTGTAAGACGGAAGAAAACATTAGGTTAAAAATGCAAAGGGTTAATAGAATAAATGTGCCAACGTTAGGCAAACTTCCCGATTGGTCGACCGATTTTCCGGACACAGTGTAGACAGGCTGGCGATCGCGCAGGGATCGCCAGCGGTCCATAAACTATGGCATCCTCAAAATATCCAGGACACCGGTGACGTCTGGGAACACTGAAAAAAGGGAGAGAGAAAAAACGAAAGGATCGAGGGTTGACGAGGGTCCGAGGGATAAGGGATGGAACCCCGCCGAATTCCCGTCAGCCCGGAACTTGACGCGAGCCGAAGAAAAAAGGGAAACGAAGAGGGGCAAACATGCAATAATATCGATCAGAGAGGACGAGCTGCTAAGCACGGCGAAACACGAGACTATTTGTTTCCCGTCAATCCTTAATTACGCGGGCCTGCCAGTCGGTTCGGGTCGTCTTCCATCGATCAGCGTCCGACTATGGCGCGTCCGCAACCACGAACACGGTCATCTCGTCAATTACGCTGAGTGCTTTCCTCGAATTTCATTATTCGCTGTTTCGCGGCGGGAACACACAGAGTATTTTCTTCGGAGTCTTATGGTCGGCGAATAGGATCTAATTGCGCGACGAACGGGGACGCGGCGGCTGCCATTGTTGCCGGCGACGATTCAACCGGGACACGATGCACCCGATAAGATTTTTATACGACATGGGGGAGAACTTTCGGAGGGAACTTTATCTAATTAGAAATGTTTGCTTCTATGTTGCTCCGGAGCTTTATAGCCATTGTTCTGAATGAAATGTATTTTATTCTGGAGCTCATCGGACTTTACTGTATTCATTAACTAGTTACGACTAGAAAAGATTAGTTACGATTACTGAAATTGTAAAAATGTTTTCTAATATTATAATAAAAGTTGTACGAAGTCGAAGAGGCACAGTCTTGTCACTGTTACAAAGCAATATACATACGTCAGTCGCATTTATTGCTCTAATGTTAAAAAATGTTTTGCTTCGTGTTGTATCAGATTTGAACGTTATCCATTCGAGATGAAACATTTTATTTTCTGCTATAACTTGAATTTTACCTTGCTTGATGATGCGCCGTATTAAATTTTCACTTCGTTTTGTGCGTTCAGAATTGTTTTGCATCCAAGAGTATTTCGATTCGTGCAATATTGAACTTGATTTCATGCGTATTCGAGAGTACTTTATTTTCTGTCGCGGCAGTCTTGAACATTTTCGGTCCGTTCAAGTCGAAACGAGAGCAGAGGGAGCCGCTCGGCGCAACAACGAGAAAGGAGGAAAGTCGGGCTTCGTAAACCGCCACTGGCCCTCTCGGACTTTTCGTTCATGTAATCGTATTGTCCGGTCGGCTTTGCTTACAAAGGGACAGGCCCTCTCCGCGCGCGCAACTCGGCCCGCTCGTCCAAAAGTAAATCGCGACGCGCGACGAAACAGTCGCGGGAACTGCGAGTTTCGCGACTGCCCAGTCCTGCGGAGTAATACCGTGCTAATGCATCATGCTGCAGGTCCGCGAGCCTTTCCGGAGCGAGACAGCACGCCTAATCGGATCATTGTCACGTACTTTTGCTGACGGAGCGGAACGGGTTACACCGTGAAAACCTCTTGAACCTCTCGAAATAGAGTCCGGCTAAAAATATCGACGATGAGCAAAGATTTTATTTTCTAATCGGAGGGCACGGAGAGGACATTTCTAGTTGGAGAAATTTTTGTGGATTTTGTCCACAAAAGAGTTCGTTCTCCAGGATGCAGGAGATCGACGTAAAGATCGTCCTCGGTTGTGGTTTCGATGGTTCGCAGTGGGGTGCGTTGGATCGTGTAGGTACTTGTTTGGAATGATCCCGAGGGTGAATATTCCGTGTGTCCTCTGGGACGGAGAGAGAGAGAGGGGGTGAGAGAGTGAGAGCAACCCTCTGTGACGTGTTGTCGCTTGCGTGACTTTGTGACGGCCCGCTGTGACACGGGTATCCGCTTATGGGGTGCGAAACCACTTTGCATTTCTATTTAATAGTCCCACTTGTCGACCGACGACCTGCTCCATCGACGGCCACCTAATCATACCCAACTGCGCTTCTAACACTTCCTTCCTTTGCCAGTCATGCCTCCCTGGTTATTAAATTTATTCAATTTGTCAGACGCTCGGGCAAAATTAATTCCCCTCGGAAACATAAAACTCGCAAAATATAACACTTCGGTGGTTCGCCTGTGCAAGCAAATATTAATCCGCTCGGGGAAAAATTAGGTTTCTTCGCGGAAACACGAAATTCCGAAAATATGACTTTCATATCTTTTAACGTTGATGAATTGTTAAATTCTTATCGAATAAAAGAGTCATTCTTTCTGATTTAGCTTTACAAGGGCCTTGGCTTTTAGAATAAGAATTAGTACATTCGTCATTGCTTGATTTTCATTCCGCTGCATGAGGGATTTATGAAATTAAATTCCACAATTAACTGGTTAAAGGGAGAACGGCACTCGGTTTCCGTTTCCCGCAATCAACAATTTTTCACAGCACAATTATCCCCATTCCCGGGATATTTATCCTCGAATCCGACATAACTCGACTAACGAGAGTGCCCTCGAGTCAAAGAATCCCTGAAGCCGGGACTCCCAACGCCCGTGGCGCGTTTCGCCAAAGTATAATCTCAGTTCTGCGCCGAGGAAGCATGATTTCCCGGCCGCGGGGGAGCGTGAACAGGCTAATTCCCGCGCCGGTTTGCGGCCGGGAATGAAACACGGCTGCGGAATCAATCGGCTTGATGCGCGACGTTAAATATCTAATTACCGAAATTAGGCTGTCAGCCGGGCCGGTGAGAGCCCGGGACCTGTGTACTCGGCTACCTGGCCGTAACGAGGATACGTCAGGACACACAGGACGCGGGAGGGGGGTGGGGGGAACGTGTTAGGTCGACACCTAGCTGCGACACGCCAGCCACAGAGATCGGTGCGCACGATGTGCAGGCGCCTGCACCTGCACGCGTATGCATATGCATGCATGACGCCCTCCTCCTCCTCTCGCCGCGGGTTAGGGGAGCGCCTACGCTCGTGAAATGAATCACGGCCTCCGAGGGGAAAGTCACCTGGGAGCGGAACCGCTCTCCCTGTAGACACCGGCTCTCCTCGATTATGCTCGACACGTGTTACGCCGCTGATCACGCGGATAAGGATCTGGATACGCGTTCTTTACGCCGCGACGGATTTCATTTGCAAGTCAACCCGGCCGGACGACATTGCTTCTCCGGAGACCTGATCGGCCGGGGCCATTTTTCTTCTCTTCGTTATTCTTCGGTGAAAAGAAAATTAGTCGGCCGAAATACGTAAGAATATCAGTTTCGCCTAAAAATCAGTTGTCCGCGACGAATAAACTGATTTTAACACTAGGTTTGGGGAGCATTAAAAGTGAGTGTTTTACATCACTTTATGAAGAACGTGTCTATCCAAGTTTTCAGCCATTTTTTAAATAATATATGCCGAAGGAAGTGAGTTTGTCGAGCGATTCCACGTAGGTGAATCTTCACAATCTGAATAATCGTAAATTAAAAATATTAGAACCCGTCGTTTTGACGGGTCCTGTAGACCTAGTGTTAAAGAGTATTGAGCTTACTTAAACATTTATTTGTCTCCGGATCTATGCGATCACGGAGAATTTTCTTCGCGGGATCGCGAAGTGGTTCTACGCCGCTGCATTCCTGGCTGCCCCTGAGTGTATGCAATTTTGCGACATAGACGACTTGCGAGACTTGTTCCCCGGGCGCAAGCGTTGCGTCGCGCGATCAAAGGGACGTCTGCGACAGTCAAAGGGACGTCTGTGATGAATTCGCTACCTGTTGAGAACGACTCACGGAAATAATCGCAGACGCACGCTCTCTTTCGTGTTGCCGCGTTTGTTCGTAATCGGACGCCATTGTGGAACCTGCGTGGCACTGTCTTCTTCAATGCGGACGAAAGGATCGCGGTACGAAGATTGTGCAACAGTCATTGGTATATATCAGTTAACCTTTTCCACTCGAAGCTATTTTAACTCCAAAATGAAACGTCCCTTCCGACCTAGAACATTACCCTTGTATATATATTTTTTCATGTTATACATACGATGATCGTGATCGCCATTCGAGTCCTGAGGGTTAATATGAAAAATTACGTTGTTTATGTGTGAATATAGTTACTTAGAATTATTTAACACTAGGTTTACGGAGCACTAAAAGTGAGTATTTTACCTTACTTCATAAAAATAACAAGAATGTGTATATCTAAGTTTAATATGTACCTAAGAAAATAAGTTTGTTGAGTAATTCCACATAGATGTAAAAATATTAGAACCAGTCATTTTGACGAGTCCCGTGAACCTAATGTTAAGTAGCCGAATTTTGGAAACTAATGTCAACGAAAATTGTCGAGCAACGAGGCGATAATTTGTCACGGTTTTCCAAAAATGGTGCAAATCTAATCTACTCGTTTTGGATTCGTTTCTCTTTGCAATGGCAGATTGTCGGCGGGGCCGTTTCGCCCGTCCATTGTTCATTGACAGAACCCGTTCGATTAAACGGAGAAAAATGGCACGGGAGTAGCATAAGCTGCGTGTAATTCGCGCGGAATTTATTCTCCGCGATCCGGCGGACCGCACAGCCGGTCAATTTCGTTGCGAGACCGGACAGCGTTCCGTTCGGCTGGCTTCTCGTCGCGAAACACCGGCGATTCTCGACCCGGAGATTGAAAATTTGCCGAATTTTTGACCGAGCCGTCCTGCACCGCTCCGCGCCGCTCCGCACCGCTTCGCACCGGTTCGCACCGCTCGATTTTTCGCGGGGAAACTGCGTTTCCGGGTGCCGCGGAACCACAGGGAACGAATTTCACGCGGGACGAGAACCGGCCCGGAAAACCCGAATAATTCTGTCGGGCCGAGTGACGGATGTAACGTTCTCTGTCGTGTCGCGCGATCTCCGTCCCCGTAATTTGTTCGATAATTTTTCTAAACGCGAATCATCGCGTCGGAATGAATTGCAGCTAAAAGATGGTTCTTCGCTGTAGAGACAGTTTCGTCCGAAGAGTAAATGTGAAAATATCTAAAGGAATTGGTTTACTAATTTTGCTAACGTTGCTGTACATACGAAAATGGTTCAATTTACTCGTACGGTGCTGAAACGTTTAGTAATTTATTAAATACAAACACATTTGATAATGTAAGAAATATTTTGATTAATGATACAGGAATTTTCAGTGGCGCCTCACAGTCGCCATTCGAGTGGTAAGGGTTAGTTTCTTGCAATTTTTGTAAATAAATGCGATTGACGTATATTGCTTTGTAACAATGACAAGACTGTGCCCGTTCATACCTCGTACAACTTTTATTGTAATATGTGCTTCAGAGGTTCATTAAAAAATTTCCGATGAAAACATTTTTACAATTTCTGTAATTGTAGAAGAAAAAATTAGGAACCAGTCAGCTTGACTGGTCCGGTAGTTCTAGTGTTAGAGGTATTGTTTTCAGGCGATTTTAGAGCGTATTCCCGTGGGAAATTTCGAACTTTTGAAGGCTCGAGAATTTAAGCTGCAAAACCCCGAAAATTGATTGGCTTTTTTACGAACGCGAAAGAATAACAATGCGTGCAGCAATAGAATGCCCGAATGAAAATTTTGGAACATTGAAGGTGTATTTTTCGGGATACGTTCGGAACACTTTTAGTTACAAATGGCTAGTCGGATCGAAATTTCATCGGTTAATCATTGGTTGAACGGCGTCGAAAGGTTGAGCGCAAAGGATATTGAAAATTTAGCAAACATGTTGCTATAGCTTCGCATATCAAATTGCGTGCATAGTTTGATCGATAGCTCGCACCCACGAGAAGGGTGTGACCGATACACCTGTCCGAAATTCGACCGTTCTTTTATTCAGCGAATGCATTTTCCCCAACGACTGTTTTTCTATTGCGAACGAAAATGCGTTTCCGGTCAAAAAACTCATCGGCGGACCCGACTCCTTTTTTTTTTATTCGTTCACTGCCTCATCCCCTCCACAACCCCAAAAAAATAGTGCCGACAGCATGAAAAAGGTGGCTGAACACCGAAATTGAACTATTTTCACATTTTTTACCGTAGAGAAAAACGGGAAAAGCTAAACAGGAGCGAGAGAGAGAGAGAGATGCTTTGGACTGCTCTCTAGCGTTCATCTGCAGAGTATTTCACCGCCATAATCTCTCTTACTTTTGATTTCCTTTCCGTCTCGATTCCCAACGATTAGAGTCAAAAATGCAAGAGGTCGCCTAATTTTAATGGCCGCTGCTCTGCGGATTTTCGTGGGTTTTCGCCAAAGGTGAATGCAAGAGATAAAAGTGGAATGGAACACTCTAGTGAGTTTGATACTGTCTTCAAACCCAGCTGTTTAGAAGCACGATGCAATAAGTGCATTAAAATGTGCGGTGTAACGATTATTTCTAATTCAAAATATTCCCAAAAAATCATATGACTTATGGACGACCTGTAAGCACCATTTAATAACATTCTCGCTTCTTGTCAATTCGTGAATGCTGCAGATGCATCGAAATCCACTAATTATTCCGACTTGGAAAAATTCCGAAAAAATTATGTTACACGTCACTGACCAATGGCCGTCCCTTCAGTCCCTTTTCCCCCGTCTGGATATCCCTTTCACGGACTTTGATCAGATCGTCGGAGTTTGTCAGCGTTCTCCATCGGTGCCGGCCGTTCCCGCGGGTTCAGAACCGAACGTGCGTTCTCCGCGCGCGGAATTAGAAAGCTGAATTCATCCCTTCCGGTAAACTCCGCCCCCTTGGGCAAATTGAAAAGTTTTAATATCGCGTGTACCTCCGAGCCGTGGAATAAGAAATAAGGGAACGGCTCGGAAACGGAGAGACGGATCTGGGTGGGGGAACGGGAATATAGGGGTGTACACGGGGCGGGGGGGGCGAGTTCTTCGGTCTCGAAGCCGTGCGTGGGGTCGTAGTTGGTTATTTTGTTTATTCGAGTAGCCGGCGCAATATTCGCAACGAGGATTTCAGGTTTCCCGGAGCAGGCTCGTTCGCTCTGTAATCGAATAAGCGAGTCAAAGCGCGCCGGGGTGGGGGGATGGGGGATGGGGGGAATTCATTTCGAAAGTTCCCGCGGATTAACGAAGTTTGTAAAACAACTAGTTATACGCGTAATTGCTACTTCATTTTCGCGGCGGAGCATGCCTCGCTCGAACTTCGATCCTACGGCCGACGGAGGAGTCACCTGTCTCCCGCAACACCTGGCCCACCTACACGCGCGTGCACCCATCTAATTAACCCTTTGACGCTTGCGAACTTCTTTCTGAGGACAATTTTTCGTACAGGGTGTCTCGTTTGACACCCTTAATAACTTTCTCATTTACACGCAAATGGGGAGAAAGTTATTGTACCTGGGCAGGGAAGGGCGACGCGAGGGTGAAGGTCATCTCAAGATCATATTATCTGAGATTATTGAGAGCAGTTTTTCTCAAACTCGATTTTTCGACCCGTCTCAAATGAAATTCGGGTCAGCGAGGAACTCGCGACGAAGGACGATCGCAGAACGAGGCCGGCGACCTTGAACAGCCGATAATTCGCAGCCACGTGCAATCATCCCTCGACTAACGGATCCCGTCTGCCCGTCCGATTACCACGCGGCAGCCAAACAACCGTTCTAATCTCGAGTAACATTCGAAGTGATTAAGAACTTCCCTCGTACGTCCGGACCGATTCACGGCATCTTGCTTGTCCGTCTCGACGGGGGTGGTTAATCGAGGGAAGAACTGGGTGTGCACACAGAGAGGGAGAGAGTAAGAGAGAGAGAGATGAGTCATGAAAGAAAAAATAAAAATCAACGAACTGCGAGAAGAAGCCGCTCTAAAGAGCGAGGGGAAACGACGAAATGAAAAGATGAGGAGGAAGAGGGAGCAGATACCGATGAGCGAGGGGGTTGGTGGGGGGAGGGGAAGTAGGGGCCTCGACTGGAGAGAAGAGGTTAATTTATCACGAGACTCGTGAAGTTTCGCCGGTCGAACAAAGGCAGAGGCCGCGAGAGTAAAGTTTCCTGCCGGCGATGTTTCACACAGGGGAGGATAAGAAAATTCGCCCGCTCGCGGCCCTCCGAAAAGAAAAGTCCCCCTGGTCGGACAAGACCGAGAGCCGAGTCTATTTACGGGGGCTCGTAGACCCCGTTACCGAGAACCACCCCCTCCCTCCCTCATCCCCCTTAACAGTTCGAAGCCGATCCGACACGGGAATCCCATTCCCCGGGCCGTCAAACATTTTATTTTCCGGCTATTACCCTGCGCTAACTCGCGATAACGCGAATCGATCCGGTGGTCCGCGCGCTGACTATGCTCGCGTGTAACCGGGCCACGGGACTACGGCGCGTCATAATGTTTGTTATAAACAAACCAGAGAGGGGGAGGCTTGTCTAAATATCCCCTTGAAATTGATTGGGATTCGCGACCATTAGAAGATCGCTCGTTATGGAGCTGCACGAACTTTGCTGTATCCTTCTCGGGGGTTCAAGCTAACGTGGTTATGTTTAGAATACAGTGAAGTATACAGTGTTTTTTTCCAGTGTTTTTTAGATCGATTACAAAATGTTGTCCTCCACGTCTTTGGGAATTTTTGCGAGGAAAAGTACCGGACGTTTTAATTCGAAACTCCGCAGACTTGTTGACTGGTCTTTCGAGAATACGCGGTATTTTGTTCAACTCGAAACGCTGATCCGATTCGAAGCGGTTTTACGGATCTTTGTTCCGAAAACCGGCCGCTTAAGCGTTTACATCGAATACGAAATTACGAGCTCGAATGAAATTCAGCGGGGCTTTTACTTCGATATTAACGGACTAATAAATTCATCGGGCAACAAACGAAACTTCCGCGCAACTTCTTTGGTCTTTCTGTGATACATTGCACGGGAGGAAATTTCATTTAAGATGCAGCCTGCCGATAAACAACGGAACGAAACGCTTTTCGTTCGTACCTCCTCGAGGAAGCGACGGAAATCCTGTTGCAGAACGGGAGACGATAAACCGCTGTAGTAAATAAATAAAATAATGTAGAGAAAGTTTGACAAAGTTCCGAGCAAGATACTCGGGAATAGCCTGGGACCTACGAAAACAGACTTTTATAGGCCATCGGAGGCTTTTAGGGTCTACAAAAAAAAAAAGAATATCAAGGCCTACGTCGGGGGAACGAGATTAAACCCGTAAAAAAGTTTGCCGGAACAGTTTAGCAAAATGTCGTTGCAGGGGGAGCCGTAGGGAATGACGAGTTGAATGTAAAAGTGTCATAATTGACCCACCCATGATGTGGGTCTGGCGATGGCTCCCGGAAGTGGCTGCCACATTGAAAATTATAGGCTGATACAGGATCGGGGGAGCATGCTTCAATTTTAACGAATGAGTGACTTGGGTTTCGGGTTGAAACTTTCGAATCTCAGAAACTGCAAGAAAAATATTTTTTGCAACGTATACCCGTCAAAATGATGGGTTCTAATATTTTTAATTTGATATTATTAAGATTCTAAGGATGCATACATGAGAAATTATTTAGCAAATTTCTTTCTTTGGGTATATATTATTTTTAAAATATTGCTAAAAATGTGGGTGTAGCACGTTCTTGTTATTTTTATGAAGTAATGCAAAATAACCCACTAGCGTAAACCATTAAGCAAGGAAGTAACAAGTCTCAGGAAAAATGAACACGCCGGGGGGTTGAAACAATCAATCAAAGAATAAAATAGAAAAGAGATATAGAATAGACTAAAATTCTTTGAACCACTTCGAATCCACACTATTCGAATCAGCATAACTCTTTCACAGCTAGATCAAATGACTTGTCTTTGAGAAGTTCGAAGTTAGCTCCTTCTGACGTCCCATTAACATTCAAGTCATTTCATCTAATTTTCAAAAAGTTATGTTGCTCCAAATGGTGTGGAGTCAGGTTTGCTCTCCGGCGTATCTCCTCCGAGGTCTGTCTCCTCCCAGGGGGTTGGGTAAAAATGCAGGGGAGAGTTCTGAAAAAAAAATCAAAAAAGTAAAGAAGGCAGGACCACTCGAAGAAACGATTTTTATCGACAGCTTCGGTCGGCCTCTACGTCAAAACAGAGGAAATTTCTGGGCTCCGAGGGTGTCTATCATGGTGGAGAAGCCGCGGGTAGACAGCGAGAGGGAAAGCGGACAGGGAAAGCGCATCGAATCGCGAAGAACACTAAGACAGCTTACAGGGGAGGGAGTTAATCTGCCCTCGCAGTCTACAAAGAGAGCCACGAAGCAGCCGTTCCTGTCGCCTCCCCTACCCCCCCCCCCCTCCCCCCGAGGCGACGTCGTGATAGAGGAAATTGAAGAATTCCTGCAAATAAGTCGCCCTACCCCCGGCTTACACTTTCCGTCTGATCCATTTCCTTCGTCGATCCGATCGGTCTGAGGGTTGCGCCCCGCTTCCCGACACAACCCCTCCCGGTTCGGTTCGTTCACCCCTTGCGCCGCGCGACCCACCCCCTTTGTTCATATCGACTACGTTTCCATTTCTCTCTCTCGACGCGGCGGTGGCGGCGGCGTCGGCGGCGTCGGCGTCGACGGCAATTCTATCCCCGTGACGTGGCCCGGGCATATGCATCCCCCGCACGCTGGCTGCTTACCGTCCCCTTTGAGCCCCGGTGCAATCTGCATCCACTCAGAGTAAATAAGCTCTTGTTAGAAAAGTTCGCGCGCGCCCGCGCGGAGGTGTCGCGATCTTTTCTTATCGCCGAGAGTCGACCATTTTAATCTAACGGAGCCTCTCCCGACGTATCAGCCCCTTCTTTAACCCTTGGCACGCGAACGGCGACTGTGAGACGCCGCTGAAGATATTGTTCACGTTATTTAATTTCTTCGTATTCAACGAGTTACTAAACTCGGTTTCCGTATTGTACGAGAAAATTGCACCACTTTCGCATGTGCGTACATCATGAGAAAATATGTACAGGGTGCGGCCGAGTAACATGTACAAGCGGGCACCAGGCGATACCTTATGAGAAAATAAGAAAAAAATATAGAATAGAATTTTTTCATCCGAAGCTTTGTTTTCGAGAAAATCCAGTTTGAAAAAGCAGCGAGTACGCATACTATTCGATATTCGGCCAATTCTACTTTCTACATATAGTCAAGCACACGAACCCCCGACGGCTCTTTGAATTCAATTTTCCCGAAAACCAGGCGTCAAATGAAAAAAATGTTGTTCCTTTGTTCCGGTTTGTATTTACATGTAGAATCACCCCCTGCCCGCTTGTACACGTTATTCGGCCGCACCTTATATAGAAGTGTAAGCTAAGGTTTAATCCGCCACTGTATATATTATTTCATGTATTATTATTCTGTATCGTAGGGTTGTGAATGAGACTCTGTATTAGGGTGATTGTTTCGAGTGAATGTGGACGCGACATCGTGGCGCCAACGTGTTTGGGTCCTGCGTGAAAGGAAGTCTGTTTGGGTCGAAGTGCGAAAGAAGAGTGTTTGGGTTGCTCGGTGACAAGAGTAAAGTGTTTAGGGGCGCCAAGCGAAGGGCGTACGTGACTGTTTGGGTTTTCCGAATCGATGTGAGAAACTGATAGAGAGAGAATCAGAGTGCGAGAGAGAGAGAGGAAGAATAAAAGAGGGCCTTATTATGTAGGAGATCCCTTAAAATATTCCTACAGTATATATGTTCATGTTATTGACAAAACGAACGACGAAACAAGACGATAAAGGACGAGCAGTCTCGTCAGGTCCGATACCGGAGAAAATCGTGTGTCGTTTGTTAATAAGTTTCCCGTCTGTTTAAACTACTTACAGAAGGGAAATATTCTAGGTCGGAAGAAACGTTTCGTTTTGGAGTTAAAATGGCTTCGAGTGCAACGGGTTGAATGTATAGATTTACACTGCATTCTAATCATCCCTGAGCAGAGAATTCTTCACCGGTTTAAAACGCATTAATTTTTGTTATAAATTCATAAAATCCTAATGATCGGAGAAAAAATCTTCCGGGCAGCTGTTAACGATCCTCGAGCAGAGAATGGTCGAGGAGATCAGGCTCAGAAATCATCTCGAGACCGACGTGTAGATCGACGAGCAAGAAAAACCGGGCGATTCTCGGCTAATATAATCGGCGAGAGGTCGTTCATCAAGGATAACGTTCGAAGGTTGGTTCGGGGACAGGTAGAATCGATGGAGCCCGATCTTCCGTGGCACACGGCATTGTTTCCCGTGATCCCGTTCGCCGTTGGATCGCCTACGGCCGGCACCCGGTTCCTAGATTGAAGGCTTATCGTTACTCGCGTCGCCTGCCCGGGATCTTCCCTCGAAATTAGACATCAGGACAGCCGACTGTCTCGTCCGATTCCCTGCGCTGTCACCGTTGCCAATCCGTTCTCTCTTTCCCCACTGTCTCCGTATCCATCCATCCGCTGCTGCTTCCAACTCTCTCTCTCTCTCTCCCTCTCGAATCGTTCGAATTGCACCTGCATTGCCAAACAGAAACGTTGTATGTACGTCCGTAGATAGAAAAGATCAGTTAAGTCGACTTTTCTCGCATCTGTCACTCCTGCTTGGTTAAATTAAAATCGTGTTAGGTAGTTCTTCTTGAGGGTCAGGTGTTTTGAGTAGCAGAGAATTTGGACAACTTGTCGATAACAATAACTCATAGATTAATTAGAAGGACTGTACAAATATGTAACTTGAATGAGGACCAGCTGAAGACTGGTTGAATACAAACTAAAGACTGACGCGTTTATGCTTGACCTGTACTACTCGCTGCTGCTCCTTCGTCCTTCTACGCTAAACTTCCGAGGCAATCTTTCGCAAAACACCGTGCAGATTTTTATGGCTTGCTTCAGCGAACGTATAACAGTGAAACACCATTTCTGTACAAAGACTGTAACGACTGTACAAAGATTTTAATTGAATGAGGACTAGCTGAAGACTGGTTGAATACAAACCGAAGACTGACGACTCGCACGCAGAGATGGATTTTTAAATGTGAACTAGGTGGTGGAGGTGGTAAATAGCAGTGGGAGAAATTCGGGTTGAGTGTTCAGAGATTGTCCAGACGCTGTCTTACATTATTATGTTCTCGTGTCGGAAACTCGCCTAACGAAATCGCAAAGAGCGCTCGATTCTCGTTCGCGGCAGGGGTTAAAAAACGCGGGGACATGTTTCGCAGCGGCCACCCAGCGAAGGACAATTAAAAAGCGCTCAACGGCCCGAGCGAAACGCCTCTTTGTCCGTGGCTAGTCGCGGGAAACGTGTCCGCGGCACAAAGGGGGCGTCTTTTAAACGCGACCGGAAACAAAAAGATCCCCCTCCCTAACGAAGAAACATCATTTCTCGCCGGTGTGTCCGGGGGTGACAAAGAAGTCGCCCGGACACTAATTTTCCGGGATTTACTCCTGCTCGGTTCTCGATAAACCGGGTTTCCCCGATAGGCTGCCTTGTGCAAAAACTCCGGAGCCGAGCTGTCGGCTCCGATGTCCTCGAGGACCTCTGCGGATGCTGTCCGCACGATGAAGAAAGGTGTAACTCGGTTCACCGCGAGCAAACCGCCGGCAATCTGTAACCAGGTCGCACCTCGAGACCCAGGGATTGATGAACAGGGACGAGAGAGCCACCCGGAGACAACGGAGAGAGAGAGGGGATGAAGATTCGCCGAAATCCTGGCGAAAACTATTTTTATACCTGCGGTAAATTATTTGTTGAAGTTACTATGCCTCCGCGGGAGATATGAGAGCAATTTAAAGCGGATTGGAAGATTCGTTTCTCGCGGTTTCTCTGCGCCATTTTGCCCATTTGATCGCGTCTGAAAATTCCTGGAAAAAATCTGACGCAAACTTGCGGTGTGAACGACGCTGTCTTCAATTTTTTCAGACTTTTTCCCAGGCCGCGTCCTGGTCGAAACAAAAATGAAGGCCGATTTTTCCGACGTTTCAGGAAAAGTTACCTCGTTCCCTAGGAGGGGCGAAACGAGTGGAATTTTTCACAGAGACAAACGCGACGAGCCACTTCGAGTAGACACCCGCAGACACACACGTTCGCAGTGAATCTGTTGGCGAAAAAAAGTTTGATGGAAATCGCGCTTGGCAAATAATTCGCGATTTACCAAACGCGGCGCGGCCCCGTTAAAAAATTCAAAGCCGAGAACAGAAGACGAGTTGTTGAAGACGCAGGGGCCGATGGGGCCGCGGAATTGTTTTCGAAGTCGGCCGGGAAGAATGATGGGGGCCGTGTGTATGCACATATATCCGCGGACAGACAGCGTCAGGAAATTAAGCGGACGGTCTCAAGGGCGACGTTCGGGGCTTCAAACTTCGCCGAAAGTTTCGCGCGCGGGATTTATCACTTCCGAAGTGTCGAACCGGCCCCGACCGCTGCTGGCAAATAAATTATTCGCTGACCGTGACTGCCGCGCCGAACCTGTGTGTACACGCTTCTACGCCCGCGACCATAAGTGTTCGAGCACCGCCAGAAAAACATACACGAATTGGAGATTTACAAGTGAAGCGGTTGAATTATAGCGGGCACGGATCGGTGAACTATTAGAGAGCTGAAGAGCATCGATTTGTCGGCATCGAGTTGCTCAAATTGTTCGAGGAAATAATGAATTTGCAGAACGACGTTGAATTGATGTAAAAAATGTTCATTGCGCTTACAAATCGGTGATTAAATCCTCGGAATCGGTTACCAATGTGTTCCTGACAGTTTTCTGATTGAAACGAGTCCACACACGACACTGTTCGGAGCACGTTTGCCTTTTTAATCCACGATTCAGTGGAACCTCGATTATTCGAACTAACTTAGGGGAGTACATGTTTAGGTACAGTGCTATGTTGAATGATTTGTAATCATGTTCTGTATGGATCTTGTGGAATTAAACTGTTTACATGTGAACGAATAATGAAGAATTTTAAACATCAGGTTCGGATAATAGAGGTTCCACTCGAGCAGTGAATTAAACGAATAAATATAATCCAAATTGTACCGTGTTTGGGCTCGTTTTAAACGGAAAAACATGACGAGTGCGTTGGCGAGAGTTTCGCAAGATAATAAATCAAATCAATAACCGCCCCTGGGAAAAACTCACCCCTTTCAACGATCGCGTTCACGAAATCGTTGGGGATGTCTTTAAACATTCGCGTACCCTTTGTACGTTTGAAAGATTGCTTCTTTCGTTGGCCCCTTTTTGCTCCAGAGGGGAGGGGTGGGGATATAAGGGTGGGATCGATCGACAGTTTCGAGCGAAATTCTCGACCGGATTCGCGGATGAGGGTGTGCAGCGATTCAAAGGGTGACCGAGTTCGCTCGACCGGAAGACATTACGCCGTTCGGGCTGATCGAGTGATCGAGACTCGCGGCTACGAGCCTACCAGAGATATTCGTTCTTTGGGAAAGGGAGACGGGGATGATAATTATGTTCCCGCGGCCGTTGTCTCTGCGGGTCCGTTCAAAGGAAGCCCGGGAAATAATATTTTATTTATTAACATCTTGTTTCGCTTCAGCCTCCAACTTTCCCTTTGAACCTCGACCTCCCCTCTACCCCTCTCTCTCTCTCCCTCTCTCTTTTTACAGCTTCTGCACTGTCTCTCTTATCGCCCTTTGGAAAGACACCCTCTCTTTCCTCGAGCACGTCCGTTTTTTATTTTAATTAGATACTCGGTCGGCGTTCCTGTTTTTTCTCTCCTCCCTTCTCGCGGCTGCTCGTTATTGCGAAAATTTCGCGGACAGCCAATCGCTGGTAATAAAGATGTTCGATCCGCGGTTGCCATAAATATTTGAACCACCGATTTCCGAACGATCGTGGACGTTCAACTCTGCAAGGTGGTTTTAGACCGCTCTTTTATTACAAAATGTAGGCACGATCGTGATTTCGTGACGTCAATAATTGCCAAAGAAAAGTTGGCAGAGATAGGTCCAGTGTCTGTCCAAATTTTGTGAGTATCCGTCACTCCTGCTTGGTTAATTAAAACCGTGCTAGGTAGTTCTTGTTCAGGGTGAGAGGTGTTCTGAGCAGTAGAGAATTTGGACGACTGCCTCAACACTGATATTCGAATGTTCATACTCAAATTAGTACACAAAAAATATGATAAAATAGTCTATGGTCGGACACATGCTTTCGAATTCCTTACAATTCTTTTATTTATTCGCAAATTGCTGTTTAATAAACTTTACAGAAGTCAAGATTAGAAGAGGAATCAAGTAGTATCGGATCGTCTGTGGTCAGACACGACCGCCACGTATTTTTCTAGACAAATTGAAATTCTTCCAAAATTTCAATTGATTGCAAGTTTAATGCAAGTGCTCGCTGATTCTATGCACAATCGCATCGCGTTGCACCTCAACAAATTTGGCGAATAAGAAAATTATGCAAGTCTGGACGCGTTCGGAACGTCAAAGGCGGACTAACAGATAATGTTTCCGGCGTTTCTATTATTTTGTCAAGGCCACCGTGCTTACGCGCGTCTGCACCACGTTCCCCACGGTGATCGTGGCACCCGCGAGCATCGCACACTGGTTTTCTTTAAATATTCAACTGCCACCTGCGACTGCAGTAACACATCCGGGCCGCTTGGGAGTCGATTGCTATCGGCAGTTCTCAGCAAACGATTGTTTCAGTTGTTCGAGCAAGCGACGGGGATCGATAAGCCGGTGAATTTATTGCGACTACACCGTCCCGTTAAACGGCCGATTTTTCGATTCTGTCGGGAACCGGTACAAAAGCTTCGATGGATTTCTAATCGATGCTTGTTCATTCCTGTTTTACTGCCGGGACAATGGCCGATTTTGCTTCGAGCCTGTGCCCACGGTCGCCGTTGCTCCGTCAGCGTGACACGCTCAACGAACAATAACAAATTTAGATGGTGACAAACGATACCGTATTTGTTACGCGGTCTTTTGTTCGGATCCTGCGAAAGAGACGGTGAGAACGTCAGAACAATCTTTTGAATTCTTTAACGAGTGCGTTCGTAGGTGCGGTTAGATTAATTTTTTTCTTAAAAAAGGACCGACTAATGGTCGCAATTTTTATGCTGTAACGAAGCACATGCTGTGCTGTGTATGTTTGTTTATTTTCTCGGACCTACAAAGAAGGAGAAATTTTTTAGAGAATTTCAAACATCCCACTATTCTAACGATCCTTTGCACCCCCTAACGAGTGCATTAATTTACGGTCAAATTAATTTTTTTTCTTTTAAAGAGGAACGACTAATGGTTAAAATTTTTATTCAGCAACGATGTACAGGTGTATGTACGTTTACTATGACGGAGAAGAAGTTTTTTAGAGAATTTTCTGGATCCTAGCGTGGTGACGAAGAGGATCTTTGCAATTCACGAAGATCGTCGACTGACACGACTTTTATCGGAACAATTTAGGGATAATAAGGCCTAAAATTCATTAGTCCGACCCTTCCGAGTTCGGGGCCGGGAACTGTATTCAACGTCGGATCCTAGTTGGCGAACTAACGAGTTGAAACTACTTCGATAAGTAGCCGAGGAAGTGCTCCCGTTAACTCGAAGAAAAATTCCGGCCGGTGTCGGGCCTCTGTCCGGGTAATTGAATTTTCGAAAGACAATGAAACTTTATGACTATCAAGCCCCGATAAGGGTTTTCGTTTCAACCGGTCGGTTTCGGGGGAAACGGGCGGAAAGTAGCATTAGATCGGGAGGCAACTTCCCGGAGCAGTGTATTTCTTAATTTCGACCGAAAACGAGCTCTCCGCCGGAAGATCTAAACCGTTGTTTCCCAACACGAACTCGGCGAAGATCCAGCAACCACTGAAATTGCAATCTTCGATCGTCCCGTAAAACGTTACATCGACATTTTCATATTTTCTTCATCTTTCTACTGTCCCGAATTTCACCTACTCATTTCTAATGAAAATAAATCCTAATGCTTTGCCGTGCTTCTCAAATTTTTGTACAATTTACAAATAAAGGTGTCCCTCGTTATTGTTTCATTTTTGGCGAAAGAAGATTTTCGACGTTCTCGCTTTCAATTTTTTGAAATTTCGAACGATATCGATCGAGCATTTCCTGCCGGCGCAGGATCGTAAGGGTTAAACGAGCCTACGCGAGGAAGACGTGTCGCAGCATTATCGTCCTACCAGGAACCATAACTTCCGTAGGACGAGAAGCACGCGTTTATAGACCTTAATAGCGGTTAGAAGCCTGCCGTGAAAATTCCAGCTTGTTTACGCCCGATTCGAAGCGGAGCCGAGCGTCAACAAGTTTATTATCGCTCGTTTGCCAATGCAAATCGTCGGGTGCCGTCTGCGAATTAATTTCAATCATAATTTGTACAGTAAATCCAGATCGAACTATTTCACATGCTTAACCCCTTGCACTGCCATTTATTTTCTGATTACAACGAGTTGAAATTTTTCATCGTTCAGAATTTCATAGAAAAAAAAGATATATCGACTACGACAAAATTTATTTCGGTTCAAAGGAAATTAATAACATACATATTTATTAGATCTGTTCAGAATCTTCGTCACGGGTCTGACTCGATATTGTAAGGCAAGGGGTTAACAATGTGAAACATGTACTTCGAGAACGAAGAATTCAGATCCGTTCGGATACCAGAGGTTCCACTATACCGGGAATTAAACTAACACGCATGATCCAAAGTGTATCGTGTCAGGTGTCATTTTAATCAGAAAAATGCCACGAACACGCCAATTAAAGTTTCACAAAAAAATTGTCCAGAAACGAAAAAGTCACGGTTTTTTTACGTTCGTTGTCGGCAACGGGAGATCAATTAACAACGTTTGTACATGACGCAAGAGACGTTTCGGCCCGGTAAATTTTTTAATGAACTCACACAGGGAGATCCTGTGGCCGTTTTCGTGTAAAATCCTGTCCCGTTTTCGGGTATGCAAATCCGACATCTGTAACACAGATTAGTCTCGCAAGCGGTGAACGGGCCGCTTCCGTTACACGTTAATAACGGAATTCGACCTAAAGTTACGAGCAGGTAGAAGCGGTCTCTCCCTCTCCCTCTGTCTCTCTCTCTATCTCTCTCTCTCTCTCTCTCTCTCTCTCTCTGTGCACGGTGGCTGAAGTCTTATCGCCGATGAACTGGTAGGGGAGTTATTAAATATCGCAGTCGCGAGCGAACTTCCCGCCCATTCGAGAGTTTATAATGACAGTTTTACTTGGTCGTTGGCCGAACTTCCATCGCCCGGCCGCCGCGTCCGCCATTGTTCCAGACCAGCCGGCCACCATTTTGCTTTCACCGGTTCGGGATCCCGGAAACCCGCTCTTATTGTATCCCCCTCCCCATCGCCCCGTTACATCCCGCAATTATTATAATTGGTATCAGCACTCCGCTCTACGCTCATTCGATTTCCCGGCGAAAATCTAAACTGTCCCTAATTGCGGAAATCAAGCGTCATTCGCATTAATCACAGGGTATTAGATCTCTGTTCACCTTTCCGTTGTATTCTTTATAGAAAAATTTTCTGCAACAAACAGTAGCTAGACGTTCCATTATGGTTTAAATAATTTCAGCGGGGTGTAAAGCAGTGTACTGAAATTTTTAGATTCTTCATTATACATGCACGAGATCCGAGGTCTAATTATTAAAATTCATTTCAATTCGGAGTGGCTAGATTAATTTGCCGCAGGACATAAATTACTAATATGGCTTGTATCGATCTAATAAATGTGATCAGTTTTAACAGAGTTTCAACATCCAAACCCTAACTGAACTGAAGAAAGACAAGAAATATTACCGAAAATATGTTTCAACAAATTGATAAATAAAGCGGTGACTAATCATGATCGATTACGGAATTGTTCGCTGTCTAAAAATTAAAATTGCATCGATCGTCTCGAACGGTGACTGTAATGTGCGAAAGGGGGGTGGTTGCGTCCATTTTCGTTGGTTCTCGACAAAGCCCTGTCTTCTACGGGGTGACCGGAAGTCCCCGTAATTCTTCCATTCCGTCGTAGCCATTTTTACGAAGGTGTTTCCGTTCGCTAAATTGCGGGACCGTGCGGATCCGTGAATCACTGTGTCGCGCGACGATACGTCGTCCATAAACATTATTCCGCGCGCGGCCTCGATCCGCAAGAATTGTTTCCATAAGCTTTCTCGCGAGATCGCTTAATTTATTTATAGTCACCGGCTCCGACAGTTACACCCGCCTCGGATCCTCCGTTTGTTCCTCGCGTTTCAACCCCTTGCACAACAGGAAGAACCACCGTCCTCTCTGGAACTACACTTATTAAATCTATTAAATCAAACCAACGATTAAATAAATCAATTTATCAAATAAACAAATGTATTAAATCGTAAGGCAAGGGGTTGAAGAAAAGTGTGCTTCCTCTTGCAATAATTTCAATAAGTCGAGAACAATAACGCCAACAAAGAACCACCGATCTGCAGGTAAGGACAATTCAGTTTCCCATAGAAAAGTTCCCAGGGTGTTCGGGAACACCATGACAGGGGTGGGAGCCGCGGGTTAAGCATGGAAATGAATTACGAAATTAGTGTAGTGCCGCCTTAAACAGTCGATTTAAATGCGCCGCGTCGGACAAAGAAAGGGTTGAGCTTGCCGGGGAGCAGGTGGAAGGACGAGAACGAGGACGAAGGGCGAGGACGAAGAGAACAAGGGCGAAGGCGAAGGGTTCGTTGAACGTCTCCGGTTGGATCGCGTTCGCCCGAGCCGATTCCTGCCACTCTTTGATCGTTGTCCGCCCTCGGCGAACGCAAATAAACCGACGGGAACTTGAATTCGAATGGGCAGAGAGAGAGGGGAGAGAGAGAGAACTCGAATTCAATCACGCTCTCGTCCTTACCTCTCGCGTCCTTTCTGTCGCTGTCCTCCTTCGAACGAGAATGTCGCAGCTCACCCAGAGAATTAAACAGCGATTCCCACCGGTCATGGAAAACCGATTACTCTTCAACAACCGATCGACTCCGAAACCTCGTCGAAAAGCGCCCCCCGGACACTGTCTTTTGCAATCATCGACCCCGGAGCACCCTTGCGAACACCGATCCCCACCCTTTGACCCGTTCGCCACGTGTCCGCGAATCGATTCGCCGCATCATTTTTTTCATCACACAATTACCGAGACTACAAAGATACTTCCTAACGTCTCAAGGATCGGCACGCTGCGAGAACAACCTCTGCTTCCGTTCTAAACGTTTATTTCCGAAAAGTCTCAACTCGTGTACAGATCGAAGGAATTAGAAAGAGTGTGAGGAAAAATATTTTCTTCATCTCGCGAGCGTTTGATTAGAGCATGGCGCCAGGACATCCTGGAGGTCGAACGTCTCTCTCTCTCTCTCTGTTCCTGTTGTTATCTACAAGATGATGCCGCGTTGCTTGGCGTCCTCCTTGAAGTTCTGCGTGTGGACGCCGGTCGGGTCGTACTTCTTCGACAGTCTCTCCCAGACCTGCGGCTTCTGGAAACACAAAGCAGAGAAGAAAATCGTTTCAGCCTCGTTCGCGATTCAACACCCGACGACACTCCCGGGGTTTCACCTTGGCGTCTCTTTTCCTTTCATAAACTTCATTCCTCATTCTACCTCCATTATCCTAACGCGAACCTAGCATATTAACGCTCTGTGAGTGCACCGGATAACCCCACGGAACATCCACGAGGTTATAGCCTCTTCTTCAATAGTATGTTACTCGGATAAAGCGAACGTTTGTCGTAGCCTTCTCGCTCTCACATCTTCTCGCACTTTAATTAACACCGGAGCACCGTAGCTCTCCTGTTCCACTATTATTCTAGGTGGTTCCTTAGAAAATTGTTATATAGATGAGGGCGTCCTTTGTTAATTTTGTTAATTAAATTCGGATCTGAAAAGATCCTCGCTTTACGATTGCTGGACGCGTAGGGTAAGGGAATTACTGTGCCAATATTTCTTTAAAATCTATACGGTATAATTGCTGCAGATACACCCACAGTGATTGGCTCCCTTCCCCCACAGCTTGTAATTTGTTTGTTCGACGTTTTCCGCTGTTAAAGCGCGCGCGTTCGGCTCTCGTTTTATTGTTCGCTTCCGTTGTTGGACGACGAGTCGCGAGCACGCACGCGGACGACGCGGAGAGTAGTTAGAGTGTTAAACAGAAGCAAACGGGCAAAACGGAAAGAGCAGGGGGGGGAGACAGTAAAAGTTGTCCGCGCGTCGAGCAGCGAACAAACGGAATGTTTATCGCGCGGAGAATCAGGCAGGCGGAGCGTAGTTATAAAATTATGGAGTGAAAACTGCTCGCTCTCCGTGCCCGCCTTATAATGGGATTAATTACGGTCCGATTAACGAGGCGGAAAAACAAGAATGTCAACAAGACGGAATCGGCGCCGCGCGTCGGTTCAATTAAAAGTTGCTGGGCCACGGGATTGGTTCGCGAGAGAGCAAGAGAGAGAGAGAGAGAGTTTCAATCGCTCGTTTTTCCAGATTGACAGTCGACTAACGTCGCGAGCAATTTTTCTGATAATCGCTCACGCCCGGCCCGCCTGCCGTAAATCCGTATTGGACCGATTCAGCAAACATTTTGATGCAAACATTTCTAAAATACAATGTTTAACACGTTGGCTGCCACGTCACCCACATATGGGCGACAGAATGATTTGTCCAGGCTTTAAAATGAATTTTTACGTTAATACATTCATTGTACGAAAGTTGGAGGACTACTAAGTATCATATATTTAATTTTTTCAATTTTTGTTTCATTAAACAACCTTGTCACGCGTCCGGTGGTGCGACCGTAAACGAATAAACGCGTAAAATAAAGCATTAGTATTAGTTATTACAGAAAGACCTGATGATGTCAGGGAATAGAATAAGAGTAAAGTATACGTTAGCAACTCTACGCAGTTAGGAAGCGCAGAAAAATACTTCAACTTATCTTGTTTTCATCGGAAATCTTTTAATGAACCTCTTCATTGAAGCTCATATTAGAATAGAAGTTGTATGAAGTCTGAATGGGCACAGTCTTGGCCACTGTTACAAAGCAATATACGTCAGTCGCATTTATTGCTCGGTCGTTCTACTGTTAAAGGCATTTCGTACTAATATTGGTCCAGCCCCCGTCACTTGCGATTGAAATAGCACAGTTTTGTTTTAAACAAACGCTGGAAAATTTGTGCATCGTCTGCTGTTGAATAATTAAGTAATAATGAAGTTGTCGAAGGGTTTGGGAGTGAACAACTATCTGGGACGTAACAACCTACTTTGATTTCATGGAATTTTTTAGGTTTGGCAGTCAAATTTTTCTATTTTTCCTTCCCCTAAGCTTCTAATACACAGCGAGCGAAAGTTACCGCCCGCTCGATAAAGAAGCGAGTCGGGGGCTGCAAGCGAGGGAGGGTGGCAACCGAGGATCGACGAAGTTAGCGCAGAGTTGCGAGGAGGTTATGGATTAACCGGGGCATAGGTTAACGATTATCAGTCGGGGAAGAACTCGAACGCAACTGGGGGTAGGGGGTTGGTCTCTGGGGGCGAGGATGAATTAGCGGGGGTGGTCGATCCCCGTGGAATGATTTGGCCCGTGGGCGGAAAGTTCGCCAGGAATCCGAGGGTCAAACACAGAGACTGGCAGACGGTCCTGTCCCGTGAAAGTCAAACCAGTTTCGAGGCATTCAAAAGCGGGCGGTGACGTGTCCCTGGCCGGTCTCTCTGCGAGAGAGAGCTCGCCTCGTCTAATTAGCCGCGGAAAAGTAACGGTGAAACAACCCCGCGGACTCACCCACAACACGCTCTACAGAGTGTCCCGGATTTTAATGGACAAACTTCGGGAGCGTATCCTACAAGTGGAAATAAGACAAAAATGTTATTCGAAGTTTGCTCAGAAACGCTTTATTGCGAAGTTATAAGCAAATGAAGTTAGAATTGATCACGGCGGTTATTTTGCTTTGGTAAACATTGAAAGGTCGAACTTGTTTATCGGATTATTCGTTCCTACTTCTAAATGAACCGAAATTGCGTAATTGTCGACGAGTATTAATAAATACAGAGGGACGAGGTACTCTTCTTCTAGGAAATCTATTCCTCGTTTGAAGACACTCCCTGCATTTTCTAGTAATAGTAAACATCACATGAATAGACAGATAAGATAAACACGTTCGACCTTTCAATCTTCCGTAAAGTCAAATCCGCCGTCATCAATTCTTTTCTTCCCGAAATCAATTTAACTTCGAATAACATTCCTTTCTTATTTCCACTTGCGGGATATGCTCCCCAAGTTTGTCCATTATAACCCGGGACACCCTGTATACACACCATCACGCTCGCGCTATACTATACTGTACTATACTGTAGCGAACGTACATCGTGGATCAGGAACCGGATCACCTTCTCGCTGCCAGCCTTCTGTTTCTCACTGCACTTGCCGCATTTGTTCTCCAGCGCGTCCGGAAGCGATTCTGCAAACAAATTAAATGATTGTTAGCCTTGACGATCTTTCTCAAAGACACAGCAAAGATTACACCCTGAAAATAAAGAAAAAGGGTGTCCAATTACACTAAGTTGCAAGAAAGGATGCTGACTTGAGTGACGACGCATTAGCTAGAAAATATCAAGAAGAATGGAGGATTAAAATACAAGGTAGAGACTCTTAAGTCCTCATACTAGTGAAACAATCCCTCGGGAACCAATCCCTCAAGGGTCGTTCATTCCGTTGCAACGGAATTGCGCTAGGCGTCCGGAAACTCACGGCAGAATTTTGTTTTATTTAGGAAAGCAAAGAGCGTTTAGTTTCTTTCAGGTTTCGCAGGTGTGAGGAAAAGTTGCCGGGAATTGTTGTTTAAATAATTATCCGTGATTCGTGGAAACAGGTCAACAAGCAGAAATGAAAGACTTTTTCAAGGGGAGAGATAGGGTGGTCCGTCAAGCCCGTCTATAAAGACAGATTTGACTGTCAAGAATCTTTCTCGCCTAACTCGGAGACTGTTGACCGTAGGGAAACGTGCGAGCCTCGATACTTTGTCAAAGGGAATGTAGTCCTTGTCTCGGAGAATTCACGGACGATGGGCTCGGCCTTCGCCGGACCTGGCCAGCTGGTGCAAATGACAACCGGCAAAAAACCGGCAGCGAACATTGGTTTTCACGAAAAAGACTTCGACTCTGTGAAAGCACCCCTTCCTCCGAAGAGAGCCGAGCTACTTTATGAACTTCGCCCTTCGAAGACCGACGTGGCCGTACGGGGCACCATGTGGAAAATATTATAATGGCGGCGACACCCTCTGCTCTCCGGCGTCCGTGCGAACTTTCGATAATAAATCGAACGCTCGCCTGTCCTCCAATCGAACACCCGAAAGTGTACATTTGGCAAAAGATGAAGCTTCACGTACGGCCGACCGAAGAGCGAGCTCGATAAATAAAATAATTAACTCCTTCGAATTTAAATAAAACAGCGAAAATAAATTAAGAGTCTAAGGATCACTTCTCGGAGCAGCTCGAAACTTGAGCCTCGACTTTGACACTAGGTTCGCGGAGCACTAAAAATGGATATTTTTTAAATAATATATACCAAGAGAACTCAATTTGTGAAATAATTCCTCACGGATCCGCGTTTGAAATCTCAATGTTCGTGAATTAAAAATATTAGAATCCGTCATTTTGACGGATCCCGTAGATCCAGGGTTAAAGGATCAAGCGCACGCCGTATCCGTTTTGTTTGCCGAGCAATTTGTCCGAAGATCTGAAAGTTAGTCGCGCTCGTCTGTTTCTCTTCTTAACACCGTTAAAATCTCGTGGCAACGAGCTCGACGTCGTTCTTTCACTCGGCCGTTGCCGTGATCGATAAACGAGTTAAGGGCAACTCGTTAGCCCGCCCCTGAATTTCTAATTTATTTCGAAATTTCGCGACGCCCCTCCTTTCTTCCCCGCTGGATAGTCGCCGGAACTTCCGAGCGATTATCTCTGGAAAAATCGTGTTACCCTTGATCCCGGTAATTAACACAGTTCCGTCGTAATTCACTCGCGAAAGTCCTCTCCCCCATCGTGCCACAGTCACTTCGGAAAATTCTTTATCGTTCGCTCTCCGAGCCCCTTCTTAGACGGAGTTCCCGAGGGCGCTGTCGATTACAGGGAGAACCGTAACCCCGATCGGGTAAATAAGATGAGTAACCTATTTAAAAGCAGTTCGTCATATTTTCGGGTTTTCTCCGGGCTGAGGGGGATGACGAATGGTCCGACAGCCGAACGATAAATCGGACGGACGGCCGCCGAATTTTCCGCGTTTCCATCGGGATGCTAATTGAACGCTAAAAATCGGCTACACGAGTTTCGTTTCAATCATCGGGGCTCCCCCTTGCCGACGGGATTGAGTCAAATTCGTTTTTTCTAATGGATATGGAAGTTTTATTGTGAGATATCGGTGGCACGGTCGGTGATTGATAAAAATTTTCTACGTCAATTAGGAGAAACAGAAGTTAACCCTTTGCACTCGAAGCTATTTTAAAACGAAACATTTCTTTCCGCCTGGAATATTTCCCTCCTGGAATTTACTCGTACAGTAACTTATTAAATACAAACAAATGTAATAATGTAAAAAATACTTTGAATAATGATACAGCTATTTTTAGTGGCGCCTTATAGTCGCCATTCGAGTGCTAAGGGTTAAATAATTTTACGCAGCAGCTATCTAATGTCACCAGATATTACTTCGTAATTAAATGTAGAACTAAAACAATCTAAATAAACTTCAATAAACTTTATTTATACATAATTCTTTTTTGGTATGATATAGTCCCAACAACGTTTGGTCATGAAAACACGAGTTAACTCGTGACCGGTCAGCAATGTGTCAATACTTTGGGTGGATCGAAGAGGATGTTACTCACGTTTCCATAAGTCACTTTACATTTTTAATCAATTCTCGATACCTCCGACTGATAGGGAACACTTTAATTTTGCAGAAAGATACGAAGGGAGGAAGGGAAAAAATCGAGGAATGACTTGGCCAAGTGCTAATCCCGCGTTTCAATTCGATTCCCCATCGAACCGATACCGATCCATCCAAAGTTACATTCGAATTAATTCCGTATTAAGCCGAGGTCGGGAGCTTCGCCCGTTTCTCCGGTAAAATTTAGCTCGAGATTAAATTCGATCGCGGTTCGATGTCCTCCCGTGTCTCGAGTTACATCCCCTTCGCAAGAAACTACCGAAATAGAGCCGCCATTTGCTATAATGGACGAGCCCTTCGAACCGTCTGCGGTCCGGAAAATTTTCAAAAATGACTTGAAACGTTCAAACAGAAATAAACCGACCGAAACTGTTGCCTTTAAAAAAGAGCTTGAAGTACAAAACTGAACTTTTTAGTGCATCAAATGTACCTTCTTCGCAATTTATTAAAGTTGCTAAAAGAAGAAATACACATTAATTTCGTAGCCTAATTTTGCCGTGTCCCATCGATTAAAAAATTTCAACAAAAATTTGTACGAAGCGTTAAAACTGCTATCAAGTTAAAATTACTGTCAGGTTAAAATTGGAGACGCTGAAGGCTCAGGAACGTTCTTATCTCGCAACGTTCCGCAGCGAGATAATCCGAAAGAATAATCGCGGACGCGATAAATATTCTATATCGACGGTCTCGTGTCCCGGGGCGATTCGTTAGCCGTCGTTCCGGCCAAGAAATAATTTTCGATTCAATTAAGATATCCCGCGGACGTTCGCGATAACCGCGCCGCGACGTTCGCCCGGAACAAGACGGAACGGTGGCCATCTTTCTCAACGTCGCGTCTTTACCTCTAATGCTGACTGGTTCCTCAACAGATCACTGGAAAGGTAATCTACTGAATTTTGTAGGCCATCTTGTATCGAATTAACTTGCTCGCCTCTTGCCAACCCTGTGGCAGTAATAAAATCCTCTCGAAAAGTATCAAATAAATTGCCCTTCTACTGACCACTAAATGTGAGTATTTTGCATCACTTCACACAAATAACAAGAACGTGCTACCCAAAATTTTAGCAATATTTTTAAAGTAATATATACCCAAAGTCCTTAGAATAGTCCATCCTTAGAATCGTAATATTTTTCAATTAAAAATATTAAAACCCTTTTCATATATCTCTCCTTGGAGTACATATTACCATAAAAATCGTACGAAACCTAAGCAAAAATTCAATCTTGCTGTTATTATAAATAACAGCTGCATCTTGCTGTTATTGTAAGTCCAAGTCACGTTTAGGGGTCGGTAGTTCTAGTGTTAAATCTTTCTACTGTTCTCTATTTTATCTGTCGCGTTCCTATGCTGCGCCAGGCCGAAAAATAAAATCGAGGCAAAAATTTGGGCTTCATACTAAGCGATCGAACATTTTTTGCTGTTTGCACGTGCACGAGTGCCGCGACAGCGAAAGCGTTAAAAAGACGCATCTGCATGGCCGATCGAGCCGAAAATCGTCCTTTTTCTCGTCAGCGGAGCCCGGCAGGAGCTCCAGAGACTATCCAATTTCCCGGACAGTGAATCAATCGGGATCGCGCGATTCTTCTCGCAGCGATGGCTCGTTTATCAAGAGAAAGAAAGAGAGAGAGAGAAAGAGAGAGAGAGGGTCGTGCGTGTAAACGTTCTTGATTCGAGAAAACCGAGGCGAAAGGAAGAGCGTTTGTCTTTCGAGAGCGTGCGTTCGACCGTGGAGATGTTGCGAGAGGAAACGAAACGAAACACCAGCCCCGATTTTCCCAAGGGGGATGAAGTAGAGGCGGTCGAAAGGGGTGGTCCGGACGAGGGGAGGGTTGCTCTCCCCGGATGTTCGGACCTAGGAAAACCGACCTGGAGGCTGCGGTCCCGCGATCCGGCTTCTTTTTCGGCCAGCCAGCTCGAGACTTTGACCCTCGTCCAATGTTTGACAGCGCGGTTGCCCGCAAACTTTCCATCGACAACGCTACCCTCCACCTTTGCCAACCCCCGCGCCCTTCTTACACACCCACGTCTTCTTGTGGACGATCGGTTTTGATCCAGAAAACGTAAGAGCCTTACACAGAGGTCTCCCTTTGTGCGGAAAGACCAAATTTTGGGATTGTTTTGGGGGTCGTTCAACACGGAAATTAACACTAGGTTTACTAAAAATGACTATTCTACATTACTTATATGACTAACATGAATGTATCGATCAAAGTTTGTAGCCTATTTTTTAAATTAGGTGAAATCGTAAATGTAGCCTTATTTTTTAAATAATATATATCCAAAGAAATCAATTCGTTAAATAATTGCTCATGGATGCATCTTCACAATCTCAATGTTCGTCATTTCGACGGGTCCCGTAAATCTAATGTTAACAAGGGAGGGAGAGGCAGCTTTAGAAAAATTGTACAGCTCTGTAACCGACTGTAGGGAAATAAGAACTGTATCCCTTTTTTTTAAATTTCCAATTTCAACCCTTTGAACTCGAAACTCTTTTAAAACGAAACATTTCTTTCGACCTAGAATATTTCTCTTCTACATATTTTGTTTTCACGTTATACATACGAAAATGGTGGAATTTACTCGTACAACACTGAAGTGTTTAGTAATTTATTAAATACAAACCAATTTAATAAGGTAAAAAATATTTTCAGCAATGATACAGCAATGTTTAGGGCCCCTTAGAGTCGCCATTCGAGTGCTAAGGGTTAACACAGTAAATACCTTTCTATTTATCTGTAGACAACTATACGGGGTGGGAACG
>CM052137.1:1134763-1256948 GCA_028454255.1 Halictus ligatus
CTCGCTTTTAATGCTCCGCAAACCTAGTGTTAAATAATGTTGGTCTAAACAGATTTCGGTTGCCAGAGACCAACGGAGAGGAGATGTTAAGAGCTATTCGAGCTACTTAACTATTTAAATGAATTTAATCCTTTAAAGGCAAAGATTGGAAAGAAATTAAGTAATATTGACGGTAGAACTCCTGATGAGAGGCTCTTCGAATTCGCTAGTTCGAAAGTTTTAATCCCACCTGGCCCGAAGGCACGTTTAAAGTGCCATTTTCATAGAAGCGGTGCCGCGATCCGAGCAAGTTTTAATTTACAGAAAAAAAAATTTAGTACCACTATAAATATTTATAACCTAATCAGCCTAACAAATTACTGAACACTCAACAGCGGAACATTCTGACTAAAAATAATATTGAAAATCGTCTGATTATGATGCAACGAAGACATTTCAACGATTATATAACAAGAAACCAAACAAAGATCAAATAAAATAGCGAGTAAAACAATTTTTGCCGTCTTATTTAAACAACACTCAACAGCGGAACATTCTGACATCAGTCTAAAGAAAGTTAAAGAAGTCTTATTTAAACAAAACTGTTTCGGTTTTTCCGATGGTTTTTGACAAGAACGTTCGAGCGTTTTTATTAAGCGCAGTTAGGACGTATGTTTATTACACCGACAAGCCGTCGGATTTATGTCAGTAATTTTTCTTCGGTTCCGATTGAATCGACGTGACAGACACCGTCGCGTTTTCCCGGGGCATAGTGATCGGCAGAGCGAACGCTTGCTGCGCACCGAATCGTCCGAGGAAACATATCACGCGAGGCTGACGTTGTTAACACATCCATCTTCTTTTTATCATCGTTATCGGGTTCGAAAGTACGCGGACCCGCGGCTCCCTGTGTATGCATATAACCGTCGGTGCTGTGCGCCGCGACACACACGCGCGCACACGTACGCGCGCACAGACGAAAAAGCACGAATACCTAAGGTACAAAGTATGGTCAACCGCAAAGAACTGCGGCCAGCAATTAAAACATACTGGAGCGCGCGATAACGTCCCCGGAAAATCGATTGGCCGGTGGAACGGGGATTTTTAACGTTAAAACGTATCTCTTCCGATGTTTATACAGAAACTCGGGAATCGAGAGAGTAAATAAATCTTTTCGCCGTTTTCGATCTCGAGGAAACTGGGATTTTGTCGATCGTGCGCCGACTATTCGGCCATTTTTGATTTTCTACAATGTTTCGTATAATGCTGTATAGTTCGATCATTAACCAGTTAACTGTAATTGACGAGTATACTCCTCAATTCGAAACTCTATCGCGGTGCAGTTAAAGTTAACGAATTGTTAAATTCTTGTCGAGTAAAAAAGTAATTCTTTCTCGTTTAGCTTTACAAGGGCTTTGGCTTTTATAATAGCCGCATTTCGCCTGCGTTCGACGTGTATATTCGTCATTGCTTGATTTTCATTCCGCGCCGTGTGAGGGATTTTTCAAATTAAATTCCACAGTTAACTGGTTAAATTAAAGGATCGCACAATTTTCGCTGGAAAATTACCCGGGTTCAAAATATTTTAACTTGACGAAAATATGCCAAAGAATATTCTTTCCGGCGTGAGGGATTTTTAAAATTAAATGCCACGGTTAACTGGTTAATTCGGTCGTTAAATTGTGAAGGCTGCTCTTGGGTTACTGTTCGAAAATTCTTTTTTTAACCCTTAGCACTCGAATGGCGACTGTAAGGCGCCACTAAAACTTTCTGTATCATTATTCAAAATATATTTGCTATGCAGTTTTAGAAAAAGATTGGAACTGGCGGTGAGAAAAATATGACGTCCAAAGGCTCAAACTTTTGGAATCTTTAGGTAAAATGGGCTATTAATTACCCCTAAACATTGACATGTTCATGGCGGAACCTAATATTAAGGCTTGCAGTTATATTCAGTAGATTGTACTTTTAGGAAAGACAAATGGCCACTTCTAAACTGCTGATTGCAATATTGAAGCGGCTTAAGAGTCCAAAGAGCTTCAATAAAAAAGAAAAAAAGATTGGAACTAGTATGCTCATGACCGAGATTATGAACGATAGGTCTCGGGACACGTTGCCAGAGATCTAAGACGGTAATTGGCAAAAAGAAGGCCAGGTAAACGCCGGTAACGTGTCCGCGTTTAACCGATACACTCGAGCGTCGTCGACTCACTCACTTTTAAGCTCCTTGCCGTCGGGGGTGCAGCTTCCCTTTTCCAGCAGACAGTTTACATAGTTGTTCAGCAGACGTTCGCTCCTCAGGATCTGATCCACGTCGATGTTGTCGTACTTGGTGGTGTATTTCTCGTCCGCGAAGGCGCAGGCAGCCACCGCGAGCAAAACAATCACGACCTGGTTCCACAGAAAAATCAGAAATGTCTCGGGAAAATGTTTCACTGAAATCCGGTAACGGGGAAACCGATTTTTGGAAAATCGAGACCCGAGGAGAGGACTTCGGAGAGGCTGAAGGATATCACCCGCGACTTTTTCCTTTTGCTGTCGCTTCGCGGATTTTTTAGAAAGTTCCCCCGGAAATCCAATTTTCACGGATACGATCTTGTCGGGAGGGTCGTACCTTTGACTTTGGGAATTTCTTCTGCTGGAATCGTGGCGGGTGGGGAAACTCTTTTTGCGTAGACACGTTCCGTAGACTCTCTTGAATATTATGGAATATTTTTTTGTAATTTTGTAGACGTTTCAGAATTTTTAACGATTTTTAAACATTTCTCCCCCTAGAAATCGACTTCACGTTGAGAACAAAAATTTGTCATTGAATGTTTGTTAGTTTTTTGCGAAGTTTCCGAGGTTCGCCGAGGTGGCAGAATTTCGCGAAACAGTTTCCCGGAGCGACGTTGCGCTTTTTCGCGAGGGTTCGCGTGACTGTTGCGCTCTGCGTGCAACAGGATATCCGAAAAGTCACGCGACCGGAGGGCCACGGCGATATCTTTGCCCTGGAGATCAAACGGCTCCTGCATAATGGAGCTGCAACCTCTCCACGGCCGCATGGGAGGTAATTCCCTTTACTTCGCGAAATTTCGAGGGCCGAAAGTGTTCGCCGCGATTTCACGATCCACGTCTGAATATTCTACGAGCTGCTTTCTTAAACCGAAGGGAACAACGCTCTCTCCCCGTGTCGCTTTGCCTACGGAAACCATAGTTTCATAGCAATTCCTGGTCCCTCGAGTTCTACTTGATTTCTATAAATCCACAAACGCACGGAATCAGATTATTCTTCGAGAATTAATTTTAACCCTCTGCACTCGAAACTATTTTAGCTAAAAAACGAAACATTTCTTCCCACCAAGAATATTTCCATTCTAAATATATTTTTTTTTCGTGTTATAGATATGAAAATGATGAAATTGACTCGTACAGTACTGAAGTGCCTAGTAATTTATTAAATACAAACAAATTTAATAGTGTACAAAATCTTTTGAATAACGATACAGCAATTTTTACTGGCGCCTTACAGTCGCCATTCGAGTGCTAGGGGTTAATTCTCCAAGTTGTAAGCAATAATTTAAGCAACAAGAGAGAGAGTATATATTTTCATTTAGCTGCGCGAGGAAAATATTCCCAATATTTCAAAGAAGCGTCCCCCATGAAACTTTGTTGAAAAATTTCTTTTAACGGCAATTTCGGTCAAGACCCAGCAAACCACCCTCGGGAACGTGATACTGCAGAAAACATTTGGGAACGTCGACGGATTATTCTCAATTTGTCAGGGTCACTGAAGGAAAATGATTTTGCGTAAAAACAGCATTGGGAATTGCCAAAATTAAATCCGAGTCCCCGAGCAAGACCGCGTTAAAAATTGCCGTGTAAAATTAGAGAGTAAAGCAAGTTGGAAGATTTGCCTGAATCGAATTACGCTCGGCCGTGTTTCATCGACCGACAAGCCACACACGGCAGGTTTCACAATGACCCGCGGTCGTTTATTTAAACATTTCATAACTGGAGCAGCAACAGTGAAACCTGAAAGCCGTGGTCTTTCGGATGGCTAAATTCTCGTTTTACAGATCAAGTTTTTATCGACAGGCCACTTTGGAATCCAAACAGCGCCGTGCAGCATGATAGAATTAGCTCTCGTAAAACATTCACGTTCACTTCTGCTCGGGTATACATAGCGCACGCGGTTCGGGAACACCGTTCCGAACAACACGGGTCGCGTCGTTGCGATCTATCCCATAGATCAACCTCCGGCGGATCTATAAATGTTATTAACACACAACCAGTTTTACAAAATGCGCTGTCGATAACAAACCGTGTGTACGCGTGTACCAGCCACGAGGTCATTGGAACAGAGACAGAGAGAGTGAGAGAGAGAGAGAGAGAGAGAGAGAGAGAGAGGGAGAGAGAGAGGGAGAGAGCAAAGTGGGGAGAAAACAACGTGAATTTCCCACACACCGAGAACCTCTGGCGCGAGTATTTCTATTTTTCATTTTTTTACGGTCCCTCTCTCTCTCTCTCTCTCTCTCTCTCGCACACGCACACTCTGTGAAACCGCTTTCATTCTCTGTGCAGCATATTTTTCGAGAACCGGTTCCCAGGCCGGGCCCGACCCTGTTTCAATACACCGGGAATCCATCGAGCGTGTCTTTCTTCTCGATTTTCCCGGCGCGAATAATTTTTCGACGGAATAAAGGACTTTTCTGCTGCAACCGACAACCTTGCCGACGCTAAATTATTCTTTCCAGACGGCCGGCCCCGGTTCTTACATCGCTACCAGATCCCGGAACTGTTCGCTGCAAATCCGCCCTTTTGTTCCCTGCTTGACCACCGTATAACACGCTGCCGCCTGTCGCCGGGTCCTTGCCGACCCCCCTCCTCGACAATCTCGTCACGAAAATCAACGGATCACAAGCAGTAAAAATCTTTCGAGTTCGTGAGGTTTTTATTAGGAAACGAGAATAAAACGAACAGTTACACGAACACGAGATTTACTTGTACTTCGTGACACGTGTGGACGCCGTGAGAGTCCAAGCAAAAACACACACACCGGGCACACACACACAAATGGGTTAAGACCGATTTCCGACAGAGTTATTAATTTTGGACTCGTCGAAATCATCGAGGAGCAAAATAAATAGGCAAAATAAAATATTTTCATGCGGTTCTTTGTGCAAAGGAAAAATTGTTGGCATCAATTGCAAAGAATGGTGCTATACTGTGTCCAAATACTGGTAGAACTGACTATTTTTCACGTTATAGCAAATCGTGCACGGCGTTTATGTGGTGCAAGTTCCTCGGCGGCGTGGGATCGTTTAAACTGAGCGCAGCCTAATCTGGTTCCGCGCGCGGATTAAGTGTGTACGAGCATGATCGTTCGTTGTGCTAGGTTGTCTCCTAAGTCTCGATTTCGGTCTTAGGTTTGCCGTGAGCGTGGAGGCGGTCAAAGGCGGTTACGCGTCCGCGGAGCAAATTTGCATTAGCCCCGGATTAAAGGAGCTCTAAATCCGGATCGGATCCCGGTCAGATCGGCGGAATATTAAATTTCGATATTATCAAGAGCAACCAAAAGAGGGAGGAGCGATAAAGAGAGAGGGAGAGGGAGAGGGAGAGAGAGTAGCAGCAGCTTCGTTCCTCGGCCAAGCTCTATCAGTCCCGAGAGCCACTTAACTCGGAATCGCGTTACTAATTGCGTCCTATTAACTGTCCACAATCAGATTCGCGATCTTCTATTCTGTTACACGCTACTCGACCTTCCCACTCGACTGACCCGACTTATCCCCGACGGGGAACGGTCACCTGTATCGATCCGATTCCAAAATTCACCGCAGTCCGGATCCTCTTCGATCCGAAACCAACCACCCTTTTTCTGTCTTCATCCCCTGGTCTTACCGACGGTTCGGGCACGTTTCGCGGCGCAGACTCTTTCGACGTAGAGTCTGTGAGGAGGTGTAAATTCCTGAATCGATGTTTCCCGACGATAAACATGACAATAATTATTCGTACGACTGAAAGTTAAAGTTGCAGTGTACAACACGGAAATGTAGCGGCTGGTCCGGGTGGTTCACCAGTTCCGGAGCCTAAACTGTTGTCGCAGATGCGGGGGTTGCAGTTGGACTAAATTTACCCCCACTCTACTCCATGCACTCGTTCGGCAAGTAACGCTGATTTTGCTTTCGAATCTTTGGAAGCGAAACACAAAGCGATCGCAATAGTCGGGTTTAGCGTCGCATAATCGCCTACGGACTTTACGCGTTCCAGCACGGCGGTACAACATAATAAAGTCCAGTAATGTTTTAAGTTCGCTGTCGGCCCGTTAAAGCATTTAGCGAGGGGGTGAATCGTTTCTGTTCAGCCCCCACTTTCCACAAGTTGGCCCGCAAAACCGTGAGTTTGCACGAAACGTTCGCGGGTTTGGTTATTACAGAGGCAGTTACGAGTTGCAGCGGTGGTCCGAAATTAGAATTTTCCAGTTCGGAATTGACATAGTCAGTCTTATAATCGATGGCACACGCGTCGAATCGGAATAGTCGGAATTTTTAACACTAGGTTTACGGAGCACTAAAAATGACTATTTTACATTTCCTTGTAAAACTAACATGAATATATCTATCAAAATCTGCAGCTATTTGTTTAATAATATATACCTAGAGAAATCAATTTGTTAAATAATTCTTCATGGATCCATGTTTGCAATCTCAATATTGGTGAATTTTACCCCACAGTAGTCTTACAACTCTTTTGTTTGAGCCTGCGACGAAAATGTAAGAAAGGTGTTTTGTGAAATCTGGGAAATTAATTTACGAGTCATAAGCGATTAAAGATAATCATGATCATGTTTCATTGTCGAGATGCTGTGGCTATTTAAACCTTTCGAAATCGACGATCAACAGCGGGAGATTTCCTAACAAAAGAACACTGACTGACAGTCGTCGGGTATTTAAGTATTCAGTGGCCCAAGGCCGAGCATGATGGGAAAGCTGAGCATCATTTACGCTATTCGCTTATGGACCCGTCGGATTAGAGGATGCTCATTCATTACAGTTCGTCCTTGATGTTGTTGCGACATGGATGATTTAAGATGTTTCCAATCCTCGGTAACACAAATTGCATCATAAATTTTCAATGATTAGACTTACAAATGAGGCGTCCAAAAATAGAAGAAATGTCAAAATTTAGTCGAACGTTCGCTAGAAAAATTGATCTCTCAGTCTATAATTTAATCGTTGTTCCCCAAAATTTCTATAATAAACTAGACAATTTTAAAAGTGGAATATAAGCAGCAAATGTGGGTACACTAAATTGGAAATTGATTGAAATTAGCTAAAAATTGCATTGTTGCGTAACAGTCCAGCGTCATTAAAAGTTTGACAGAAAGTTCGACGACGCGAGGCTTTCGTATCACGCGAAACGTCACGGGCGGCCCGTAATAAAGGAAACGAATTCCTGTTTGCATCGACTTTCTGCAAATTAGCCCATAAAGATTCTGCATTTGCATCCGCGGGCTGCTTATTACCTTAATTAACGATTTTACTAGGCGCAGAAGAAAATAAAGTCCGTATCAAACTTCGTTAAGGTCTTTACTTCGTTGCCATTCCCAGGGCTCCATCTGCTGTTACGTTACTTTACGTCGTTCTATGCTGAACCGTTTCCGTTGATTGTTTCCCTCTCTCTCTCTCTCTCTCCCTCTCTCTCTATCTCTCCCGCTTTCATCTTAGTCGTCTCTCTTTCTCCTCTGCTTCTTCCTCTTGTTTCTTTTTTTTAATTCGCTTTCTTAACCTTTCATTGCCCTTAATTATTTCCTCCGGGCTTTGTGTTTGCGCTCAATCTAGTCCGATTACGTATTACAACGCTAATAACATCTTTTATTCGTCGTTGCGCCGCGCGTTTCGTTCGTGAAAACTGGCTGAATGATTTATGCAATTGTTTATACGCGTGTTACGATAGCGAGGTAATTTATTTTTGCAAATTCAATGCGCACAGAGAGACCATTTATGGTCGCGAGAGATTCTTCGTTCTCTCTTTCTCATGCGTAAAGTTTCCCCGAGCTCTCTAATTTCTGTTCGCATATTTAGGTCGTCTTTACATCACATCGCGAAATTAGTTGCAAATATGTTGCAATTTTAAGACAATTTTTTAAAACTTATATTTATTCAATTTCCTCGAGCTCAGTTTTTGTTCCGATCAATGAAATCAAATTTCGAGATACATTGGTTAATCACGAGTCGATGTATGCTGTAAGTGGAATTGGCTGATCATGCTCAGACACGTCAGCCGTTCATGTAATACAGTCCACGTGCTGTACAAACCTCTAATTCATTCGCATCACTAGCATCTGTAAACGTATACGCGTTGATTTCCTGCACAAACTAATTAGCCTCTACAACGCTGTCAGTATTATCATTGTTATCAGAGATGAATCATACATCGTATGCAATAACGAAACATAAAGCTTTCTTTCGAAAATTTCAAAAATACAGAAGTTTACGAATCGGAAAATTCAAAAATAAAAAATTTCAAACATTTGAAAATCCCAAAGCTTGGAAATTAAAAAATTCAATCACTTCGAATCTTCGAAATTCCGAAATTTAAAAACCTCGATTTTCTCTTAACACTAGATTTACGGGACCCGTCAAAATGAGTTCTAATATTTTTAATTTAATATTCTCAAGATTCTGAGGATGCATACATGAGAAATTATATAGCAAATTTATTTCCTCGGGTATATATTATTTTTAAAATATTGCTAAAAATGTGGGTAGCAAGTTTTTGTTATTTTTATGAAGTAATGCAAAATATTCGCTTTCAGTGCTCCGTAAATCTAGCGTTAAACAAAGCGTAGAACAAAAACATTGTGCTCTTCCTTTTCCCCTAATTCTTGCTCCCAGATTAGGGCAAAGATCTCTCCGGATTAATCCAGCCAACAAAAAGCCCACAAAATCGATACTTCCTCGCGCCGGTGATTACAATAACATCGCGAATAGCATTGCCCCACATTCTTGCCGCCGCCGGCCGAGGAGAAAGTGATTGCAATATTATCCGCGCTGTTCTTGCAGGTCCGGCCGGCGCGTCTCGTCGATCATTTCGATCCCGAAAAGATCGAGAAGCCGGTGCGCGAAAGGAGGAGGCGGCGATCCTCGCCGGCTGGATCTCGATCGACGGAGGATAATTCCACCGCGCGCGGCAACTAATGATAATGATCCCCGGGTCTGATTGCGAATGCCCGTCGATTACTCGAGCCTCTTTAAAAGACCGCGTAACGCCGATAATTACGGAATCGATGTCAACGCGGCCGTATGCGGCACACGTACACACCGGCACAACCGAGAAATGTCCCCGTGACGCAATCTCGTCGGCCGAGAGCCGTTCCCATCGGCGAATCACTCTCCTAACGCCTTCCTTTCACTCTCGCGAATAAATTTCACCTGTCCCGACGCTTTTCCCACCTTTCCCCTCTTCCACCTCAAAGGACATGGCCGCACAGTGGGTAATTTCGACAAGATCGGATTCAAAATCAAGGAACTTTCGACAGGAATGAGGTAGATCAATGAAATTCTTTTTAAATTAAAGCTCAAACTTTGTAGAATATGGGAAAAATAGAGAGATTATTACCATCCAATCATTTCAACGAAAAAATGATTTCATTAGTTTTTGTCACAAAAATCTATTTTTCGCAAAATCCTCAGGTCGTAGACAAATTTTGAGACCAGATTCGAAATCAGCGTGAACAAATCTATGGGAAATGAGATGTATAGCATGTTAAAAAGAAATTTTTCCGCGCGTGGTATTGGAAAAACCAAAATTTGGTGACAACCATTCCTTCCGAGACGAGCAAATTCAGCACACAAAAACATTTCTGCAATTCTTTTCTGCGCGAGTTTTCTCTTTTTTGGTGAAATTTTCCAATGAAAAGTCAAAGAGCTGTACAGCACAAGCGTAAGAAATGTAGGTCCCCATTTTTCTCTTTCCTGACGATTTGATTTACTTTTTACAAATTCTTCGATATTGTTTCTTTTTATTCATAATTTCGCCAATTTCCTCAGTGAAAAATTTAGATAAGCGAATTTCCCGGGCTCTGAACGCATATAAACGTCCCGAATCTAATTTATTGAGAATTATTTCGAATGTAAGTTGCGCTCCACCGAGCGTGGATTTTTGCACGTTTTGATATTTTCGTATAATAAAATTTCACAAAACTCCGCAAACCATTTGCCGCTGGTTATTATTATCCTCCTGATTTAATGCATAAATTTGACAGGCCAGCGCCGTTCAGCGCTGTTCTATTCGGTCGTATTGTATAATTGTTTTCGTTAGTTTCGGAATCGATTAACTGTTTTCTGGAACGCTGGAAAAAAGAACGAAGCGCCGCCGAAATGTTTTTCGTTGTTTTTTACCCGAATCGTTTGTTTCACTCTACACAAATGTACATCTATTACCCATGACTGTGTACGCCATAAAGAAATAAATATTGCCTTTCAACTTGTATTTAAAAAAAAAAAGGTATACAGAATTCGCAATACGCAGTTAAACAATTTATTCTGCTTTATTACCGCACAGATGAAAAGTTTGAAAAGCCGTCAGTTCATTTCGACTTCGCTGTTTTTATCGTAGAGAAAGAGAAACTAAAAGTTCCGTTCTACTAAACAATCCCTCCAATAGATTGAATATTTAACATTGAGTCTACATACAGATCTGTGCCAAAAGCGACCGCTACGCTAAATAATCATAAATTAATCTGGCCCCCGCCATTTAGTCGGATCACGTAATTAAGCGTACGCTAAATACTAACGCTATCACAATATCACAATGTAAAATCAAGTCCTCGTACGAGGACGAAATTCTCCGCAGAAAAATGAAAATGAAAAATGAGAGAGAAAATCTCCGCAGAAAAATGAAGTGTAAAAGCAGTTTTGCACAGGAAAAAGAAATTCTTCGCAAAGAAAATGGAACGTAAAAAGAATGTTTCGCAAGAGAAGGAAGATAAAATCTAAAAACTATCCCCGACAAGGGGACCGGGCAAACGCTGCGCAAGATAAGCGAAAGGTGAAATTAATTCTCTGCAAAAACAAATTCGACACACCCTACCTCCGGTGAACAACAAAAATGTCTCGGCAACCAGCCTCCTCCCACAAACTCGAGAAACTTCGAGCTCAAAAACTGCAACTCGAAACCAAATTGATTTGTATTTTCCAGATCCCGAACGTTATCGTATAATTGGCGTGTGACAATCACGCAATTCCATGTGTGCGCGAGACTGTGGTCGGCGTTCGGACCGGGCCGCGCGTCCACCCGCCATCTTTACGCTCGGCGACCCTAATTTCGGCATTCTTCGCGAACGCAGCGCCCGCGAAAGCATCGACAAGATGGAAAACCGGTTACAACGCTGACCGGGATAAAATCGGATTCGAAACCGCCGACGTAGTCATTGAGCTTCCGCTTTTGATGCGAGTATTAAAAGCTGTGTCCTCGCGGCGGACTCGTGGGAATTATTAAAATATATCCGGCTCACAACCCGTCCGCGCAACGAGACTGCAAGAGAGAGAGCAAGAGAGAGAGAGAGAGAAAGAGAGAGAGAGAGAGAGAGGACAGATCTTTGAAGATATTATTCATCGCCCCGCCGCTTACGATCCATTTTAAACCGGCGAATTCGAGCGGAATTTCGCTAAAATATCCGGGCGACTGAGAGCTAAAGGCTGTCCTCATTAACGCGCTGACTGTCGGACTGTCCATTAAAATTATCACGGGCAGAGGGGCGCCGGGCGGGGCGGGGAGGGGAGGGAAACCTTTCCCTCAACAAATGGAAACACCGGGGAACCTGTTTTCGCGCGGAAACGTCGCGACTCTGCCGGCAAATTGATTTCATTCTGCACCGACTGGCCCGATCAAATCGGCCCATCGAAACGCTAAGAAAGAGACTGCGAAGAGTCGGAAAAATTATTGCATCATTCGTCACATAGCTGTTTGCGCATCGGGAACGCAATCGTGACTGTTTCGATGCGAAATTCCGGTCGGCGACGCTCGTTTCTTGCAAACTCGGGCAAACTATTTATTTCGGGAAACAAGAGCGACGAAAAATGAAATCCTCCATTTCCCACAATTCATAAAATTATGCACAGACGACTCGTGATTTCGGAACTGTCCGTTACGAGCCGCGCTTCGACCGAAATTATTTTGAAAACAGATTTTCTGATCATCGCAGTGTCTCCGCCTATTTGAATATTCCCCGCTGGTAATTTCCGGGGCACAGGTGAAATATGCACGCGCGGAAATTCGAGCGGAACGTTTCGATCCCCGGTAACGTCAACACGATCCCTTTTTTCTTTTTTTTTGTTCCTTTTTTTCTTTTTACACCGCGCAAATCCGAACCGTGAAATGGAAACCTTCATGCGTCAACGATTCGGCAAACTTCGCGAAGAACAAAGTAAACAGCCGGCCAGAATTCGGGCGCGGAAAGCGTGGCTGGGATTCGGCGACGCGGAAAACGCTCGGCGAAATGAAACGTTTCGCGGCAGAAAAAGGCTAGCCGTGTTCCAAGTTAATTTCATTTAAATACGGCAAACACACGTGCCGCCGAAGATTTCCGCGCCTGTTCGGAAATCGTATCCCGGATACCTCCTCTGCAAACGGGATTCGCGTAACTCTTTCAACGTTTACAGTTCTTTGAGTTAAAGACATTCTCCAATCTCCGTGGTTTAATTGAAAAATTGCCTGCAGTGTGGAAGAGACTTGCAACAGGAGAAGTAAGCCTCCAATGTCTGTATTTTAGTCAGTTTAGATCGATTCATTCTGTTGATCGAGTTTGATCATTCTTTTTAAACAATTGCAGTCTGTATTTGTGTTCGAAATTTTTTTGTAGAACAGTCCCAACATTGGACCAGCCACCCACAAATTTTTAAGGACATCCCTCGATTGTTAATATTTTTAAAAATCGACTAATTCGTCCTGCCATCTGACTGACTCTTTGGTAAAAATTGTAACCCACCAAATGCTGATGTGCGACAATTTTTTTAACACTGTTAAAGTCTGTATTGTTGCTCGTAATTTTTTTAGAGAACAGTTCTAACATTGGACCAGCCTCCCACAAATTTTCAAGAACATCCTTCGATTGTTAACATTTTTAAAAATCGACTAATTCGTCCTGCCATCTGACTGACTCTTTGGTAAAAATTGTAACCCACCAAATGCTGATATGCGACAATTTTTTTAACACCGTTAAAGTCTGTATTTGCGTTCGCAATTTTTTTAGAGAACAGTTCTAACATTGGACCAGCCACCCACAAGTTTATAACAACATCCTTTGACGTTGGAATTGGCAACACTTCGCAAAACGCTAACCAATTTTGTGCAAAAAATTTCCGGAAATATAAAAGCGATCTATGACAAAGAAAACGAGTTTCCGTTGAATTTCTGACGCGTTTGGATTACCGTAACGTGGCAGGGATTCGCAAAAACGTGTATTCGACGCGACAACAGGCTAGGAGACGCGCGACAGTATAGTTGCAGGCACGAACGTGGACCGTCGCCGGAGATTAACGCCCCGCGAGACCATTTAACGATGTAACCATAAGGAGGCTGAACGTCTTTCGCGGCTCATTAAGTTTGAACGCGTGCGACTACTCGAGTTATCGCCGGCTGAGAGAGAAGATCGGGCGCCGTGTCGGAGACTGTTCCCCGGGAACACGCTACGGTTACGTCTAATTCGAGAAAACAGGCTCGCTTCGATTCGAAACACGTCCTCGTTGCGACCAACCGAAACCTTCCACGGTACACACCCCCGGAAAATTCGTGGAGCCTCGGCGCAACCCTCCGGAATGAACCTATTAACCGGAGGACCAGTTGACTCGTCGTTTACATGCGAGCGTAGCACGGCAAGGTTTTCTCATGCGTTAAACTGAGCCTTGAATTGGCAAAATTGCTCTTTACTTGAAGCAACGAAACCAAAGAAGAAAATCATCCCCCTCCGGATAACACTCCAAGAATTATGATTTCAAGTATCGCGTCGTTCACTTACACCTGATCAGCCAAAACAGACTAAAAAAACCTGTCCATAAAAATCCTTAGAGTAGCCCAACTTTCGCGATAACGAAGATCCCACTTCACAAATTATTGATATCTGATGTTGTCAATGTTCAGTTCGTCCATATAGTTTCATGTATACTCCTGTGTAGCTGCGGTTCGAATCCATGCCCTTATATATCTAATACACGGATAAAATCACGTACAAAGAAAATTAGAAATCTAGATCAAGAAGCTAAAGAATTAATAATTGCGTAACATTATGTAAAAGTATGTAGTAACAAATACAAAGGAAACATTACTAAAATAATTTTTAAGATTTGTTTTTCACCCATTTGTAACATAATGATAATACATTGTCGAGCCGAAATTTCGTGTCGACATCTCTTACGGTTCAGAAATTATATTCGACTGTCACCAAATTTTCTGATCCGGGCCACTGTGCTGCGTTAAAAGATTCTGATCGCTCCTGCGACTTTCTGGGTCAGCGACAACGCGGAAAAATCGGGGAAAAAATCGCGAGAAGGAGCAGGAGACAGGGGTCACTAGAATCCAGGAAGGATCGAGGAGGGGAGATGTGGAAAAAGTGGCGCTTACCTTCATGTTGGCAGGTTGTGTCGAGCAGGAAAGCGAAGTTAAGCGTGACTGATGCTGGCTTCGCCGGCGATCAACTGTTTTATACCCGGCCGTTTGCCCAGCCTCCGAATTCGTTGGCCAGATACTCCCGTCTCTTTCTCGCAGCTGTCTCGCGTGTTCTCTCTGTTCGCAGGTTGTCCTCTCCGCTCTCCGCTCCCCGCTCCCCGTTCGACGCGGTGCGAAGGAGGAAGGGGCACGGCCGCGCGGAACGAAAGGTAAACGCAAGTCTCCTCGGGTTCCGAGAATCGCGATGACACGTGCGACACTAACAGTCGGAGGACATGTTCCTATACTAACCAGAGATTTGAGACTTTCACGGGCCGGCATCGTACAGTTTAGTCCTAAAGGAAGAAATTTCCCTAGGTTTCGCAAACATTGCAGCTAGGTTCGTCAGGAGGTCGGAAGACACACTGATTCTAATGTGTGTCGGATTGTGCTCCATTTATATAGTGGGGTTTGCCGATTGTTCCGGTTCGGTAAGCACCAATCAGAGTAGACTTTTAATTGGGCGGCCACAGGACATACCATCCTTTTGAATGAAACCACAGTTCCAGCCGGAACAAAAGGATATTTTCCCGGAAAACACCGGGAAACATTGGAAATGAAGAAACACCCGAATAACGTCAACAGAGATACGGGTTACAACCTTAGTCCAATATGGCGCACGCTCTTCCCAGTTTTTTCATTGTTCGGCCGCCCAATTAAAAGTCTACTGGTGCTTACCGAACCGGAACAATGAGCAAAACCCCACTGTATAAGTGGAACATAATCCGACACACATTGGTATCAGTGTGTCTTCTGACCCCCTGATCAAGCTAGCTGCAATGCTTGCGAAACCTTGGGAAATTTCTTCGTTTAGGACACGACTTACACCTGAAAGCCTCAACAGATAAAACTGTTTGTTCCTATCCTCTTTTTCTAGGAGGATCGATCCCTCGATCCGACGAACGTCGACCGCCTAACGACCGGCCGCCATTTGTCTTCGACAAATCCTGCGGCGAGAGATTTCAGCCTAATGGAGCCTCCGTTTTCTTTTTTTTTCTTTTCTTTTCTTTTTTGCCCCTGCGTTCTCTCCCAGAATCAAATTTTTATCTCGCGTGCCCTCGGAGATTTGTGGGCTGGTCTCTTTGTTGTGTTTCTTTCGATTCTTTCTGGACGGGATTTATGGCAGCGGTTTCGACGTTGGCCCGAGAGAACGTTGCTTTGGGTCCCGGCGATAACGCGGCGAACGGGCTGCGGATTTTGCGAAAGAAAAATCGGGTTACATCAAAATTGATTCCGTCGCTTAATAATCGTGACAAGTTGTAAACAATGTACCTTCTGTTTTTCTGTTTCACGTACTCGTTTCTCTTGTGAGTAGATCGGATTGGTGGGTTCGCGGTACCAAGACTATTATGGTTGTTACGTTCACATAAAAGTGGCCAGTTTGGATCATTTTACAAAAACACCAAGAATATATTCGGCCAGATTTTTAGCAGGCTTTTACTATAATATATGTTCCAAGGAACAAATGTGTTCAATAAATTTCCTACAAATGCATTTTTACAATCACAATAATCGTAAATTAAAGAACATAAAACCCGTCATTTTGACCGGTCCCGTACATCTGGTGTTAAGAAGAAAGTTTCAACCAGAGAGCCGGTTGTTATTCGTTTAAAAAACGGTATTTGCGGAAGCGTGGTGCACGGTGATTGGCACACGTGCCATCCCCGGCAGTTGCAGCGTTAATTACACAGACAATAAAGTGATTCCACTCACACTCCCGTAATAAAATTAATTATGCAGCTTCTACGGGAGGTACAAAGGGCGCTCGGGTGTATCGAGGAGGCACTGTTTCATCACGAGACAGAATTTAGCGATCCTCCTCCCTCCCCCTCTCTCTCTCTATGTCTCTCTCTTACTCTCTGGCTCTAGCAAACGAGAGATAGAAAATTCACCGATTAAAACCGTTGTCGGCGAAGTGTCGCGATCAAAGAGTTGCAGATCTCGAATCTCTCAACAGTAAATCACAGCTGACGAGTCTAACGAGATGATTTAAGGACCTTTTCGAGTAATTCTGTTGAGGCCGACGTCCTCAGGGCCGAGGGAACTATACGTGAGTCGCATACGTTTCACGTCGGAGCCTGGAAAAAATTCTTTTATGCCGCGATCGCGCCGTGTCAACGGCAAAAGGATATTTCGGGTATTGCGCCGAAGGATAACGACGCAATAGAGCAAAACGGTCCGAGAAAAGATGTTATTCACGTGCTATTTCTGGCCCGCGAGACGGTTCATTCTTTCGCGATTATGTCTCTGTTATTCTGCCGTTCCAACCGGAACGTTTTCTTACAGAGGACATTATCCTAAACGGCGACATTAAATTAATATTAGTGCTTTGTGCAGCGTTCAACGCCTACTCGAGAATTTAGAATCCTAGAGGATTATCCTTTCCTATGGATCCTGATTCTAGATCGCTTCGGCCGCGGATGACGACCATCCATTTCCTCGGAAAAAAGTCCTACTCGAACGAACAATATTTGCCAAAGCCATTTAGCATCGAGAGTAAACGCTATTATTATTGATTATCAATGCAAAGGCTTCGGATTTCGAGGAAACCTCGAAACATGCAAATACTGTTTGCCGCGATCATTCGAACATAAAATGCTAATCCAGGCACTCGCAGTCTCAATAGGTGGACTAGTCGCGTCGGACTGTTTATCGCGTGTCCCAAGGTTTCCTCGTTTAGGATACCACTCGCATTGGCGACTCTAGGCAAGAACCAGCGACTCGCCGAACAAAAATTAAACGAAGAGACAAGTTGCGCGCCGCGTAGAGCGAAAAGTGTAATTCGGCCGAAGTATAATTCAGAAGTTCTGCCGCCCGTTGATGTCGCGCGCACGGTGACGCAACGGAAAGATCCAGGAAAGATCTAGGTCGTTAATGGACGCGGCTGACAGTCCGTTTCCCCCTAGCAATTTCGTAACAGAAACCCTGGAAAAGCCCATAATTCTTTCTTCAAAGAAGCCCCGACCTACGCGCGCGCTTGTAACGCTGACGTTCGACCATCTTTCACGGCGAGTGTTAGCGCTGGACCAATGTTTGCTCCGACGACAGTTGCATCACTCGGACAATAACAAAAAAGGGAATTATACTCGGCCGAGGAGCGAATACACAGTCGTTAAAATATCGTTTCGATCGGCGAACTAATTTTCCTTCCTCCCGTACGACTCGAGTCCGAGATCTTTTCTTCTCTGCTTTTCTGAAAAGTATTTATTACCACAGCACTGCAATCGCTATAACCTTGTCATTTCTGGGAATGTCGTTTCAGAAAGTGAAATTTAAAAAGTTCTCTTTTCCAAGCCGTTTAACACATTGACCGCCACGTCACCCATGTGACGAAATAATTTTTCTAGACTTTAAAATGAATTTTTAGATTAATATATTCATCGTACCAAATTTTATTAGGATCTGTGAAACGCAAGAAAGTTGGAGGACTATATTCATTGAATCACTTACTTTGATTTTATGGAATTTTTGAGGTTTCTGGTTTGCCAGTCAAAGCGTTAAACAGAAATCCCGTTAACAAACCTCTCGCAATTTCCCTTAGAGCTCCGGAAGACTTTGATCCCGAAATTCCATCTTTTCCCGCACGCTATAATTTTGCCCATCGGGCCGCTTCCCTTGCGAAGAGCTCGACGATCCGTCAGTGACCCGCCATGCTCCTGCGGCAGCCTAATTCCATCCGACCCGACGAGTCCACGCGACTTTCTCGATTCGATTATCGAGAGCCCGGGTACAAAAGTGATACGCGAGCCAGAAATAGGTAATTCCGGCGGATCCTAGATCCGACTCCGATTTAAATTCCCGGCGTCGAGCGAGAATGAGCCAGAACGCTTCCCGGATAATAGAGCAGCTCTAGAAAGATTGATAATATGAGCGATTTGACGAAGAATCCTATTACCGGGCAACGTCCCACAAAGGGACTCGAAATTTGCATTCCCCCGGCCGTGATATTCGCCGAATCAGCTGTTCTCCGCCGGGCTCGTTAGAGGAAAGTGTCCGGGGATAGCTCGCGAAAATAATATTTGACCGACGTCGAGCTGAGGGTTCGTTGAACCCACCCTTCAAGCAATCGAGCTCTCGAAAAGCTCGCGTAAACCGACGGAAACACGTGTCCACTGACAAACGTTCATTGATTGATTGAGTTATTTTTCTTTTGTGCCCCGTGGACCCAGGCGAGCTGCCAAAGAACGCTAAAATATTCCATAAATTTTTTTTTAACCTGAAACGCAAGTTCACCGCTCGGTTTAACCCTTAGCACTCGAATGGCGACTGTAAGGGGCCGCTAAAAATTGTTGGATCATTATTCCAAATATCTTTTACATTATTAGATTAAATTTGTTATCCAATAAATTACTTCAGTATCGTACCAGTAAATTGCACCTTTTTCGTAACTACAACATGGAGAAAATATATACAGAAGGGAAATATTCTGGTTCGGAAGAAATGTTCCATTTTGTAGTTAAAATAGCTTCGAGTGCAAAGGGTTAATAAATTACCAAAATTTCAGTATTGTACGAGCAAATTGCACTATTTTCGTATGTATAACATGAAAAAAAATATATAGGAGGGAAACATTCTAGGTCGGAAGAAATGTTTCGTTTTGTAATTAAAATAGCTTCGAGAGCAAAGGGTTAATATTGAAAAGTATTTTAAATCATTTGCATCGATATTTTTCGCGAACTATGCTACAATAAAATTGCTATTTTTTTATTTGTTTTAACACCGGACCAGCCACCCACGAATTTTCAACTGCATCACTCAATTGTTAGGAAAAATTTTTCGAAATCGTCCATTCGGTAAGGAAAAGTCGTACCGACGAAAATGCAGCGGTGGAAATCAACACCCGGTATAAATCGTGGGGTCACGACGGACCCCACGATTCCCCAGGGTCAAAGATGAAAGTCTATTATTCGACTCCCGAGCCTGTTCTCGACGCCCGTCTTAAATAGTAGCTCGAGGTAATTAATTACTCTCGCGCAGATAGCGATCCATCTTCTTATTTTTCCAGCAATTTACTTTCAGCCGTTTGGGGCGTTGGTGGGGAGGGGAGGAGGGGAGGGGGTATTATTATCTGCTCGAATAATTAATTACGCATTCTACTTCACGAGCGCCTAAATATCGTTTCCAGGAGTTCACTTTATCATTCAAGCACCGGCCGCGTTTATGGCCGTTTCAGCCAATCTCGAAGTCGTCGGCCCGCCGAAGCCAGCTCTCGTCCGTTTACTCTTTCATACTCCTCGAAACGGACAGACGTCTTAAGTGGAAGATATACAGTTTTGGCAACGCGTGACTCGTAAATATGTAAAACTAATGGCCGCTCGTGTAAAGGTCAGGTAATGGTCGCTGGCAAAGGACGCCGGGTCATTCCGTCTTTCCTCACGGTTCCTCGAGAAAATCCTCCTCCTCGGGATTTCTCCTGCTGAACAATGAAAACAAATTATACCGTTCTCGGTACTCGGCGACTCGCTGTTTCACTAATTTCCAAACTGCGCCCACTTTTGCGCTAATGTTTTCTCAACGCTCGATCAAAGCGAAACCGTTTATCCCGAAGATTACTTCCGTTGACATTGTTCCGCGGAAAATGGACGTTGCGAACAGCTGCGCCGATCGACGATAATTAGTTCACACGAACCGTTTAATGTGAAAATGGTGAAACAGTAAAGATTTTCAACTATTTAAAATTTATTTCACGTAAGAATCCACGGCTCAGTAATGATTTTGAAGTACTTGTAAAATGTTTCCCTAATTTGGCCGAAAATGGCCTCGAGTGCAAAGGGTTAAACCGGTGATGGTGGAAGAGGACTGGTATTAGGCAGTTTCCGACGCGTTTGTCCCGGCAGAAATTCAATTGGTCGATGAATGCCGAAGTATCCGATTACGCGGGGGCGGCATCCAAAACAAGACCCGGTCGGGCTCGATCGGTCCGCAATCGCGGTTCATTAACGGCCCCCGCAATTATACGTTTTCATTTGCCTTGGAACCCTCGCAGAGCGGGCGAGAATCGAACGAGAGGGGCCGTTTGATCGATCAATATTAAATTTAACGGGAGTCGTTGTCCCCGGGAACAAACGACGCGATGTATCGGCGGACGCGTAATCGTAATCGGTTAATTGACACTGCAGATCGGCCCGTATTAATCTACGGTGCCTGTTAATCGGCCTGACCGTTAATCTATGACGATCGTTAATCGCCGTGACCGATCGTTCCGCGCCGGCTGCCAGCTTCCGCGAATCATGCCCGAATCCGCAAACGCTCGTGAATAATCGAGGAGTGCCGATCGGACAGCCTCACTATGCGAACATCGGCTCGTCCCGTCGGTTGTTTCTTACCGCCACACTGCGAATTTTTCTGCAAACCTAACAGTTTGTTCCTCCGTTTTCGACCAATATTTATTTTTCCCCCATTAACACTGGATTTACCGGACCCGTCAAAGTGACGGGTTCTAATATTTTTAATTCACGATTATTCAGATTGTGAAGATCCATCTACGTGGAATTACTCGAAAACTTGGATAGACACTTATTTTTATGAAGTAATGTAAAATTCTCAATTTTAATGCTCCGCAAATCTAGTGTTAACGTACACTAAAGTAGGGACTTCCGTACGTGTTCCAGAATTTTTTCCAGATTTATTGAAAACCGAGAACAGAGAAAAAATTAGGAACACACAAGGAACGACAATTCCCTTGAAATTGTATAAGTTTAACGAATTTTCTCAAGGTTAAAAAGCGTTCGTGCCACAATCTCCGTATTTTTCCCATATTCTACAAAGTTTCAGCTTTAATTTAAACAAAATTTCATCGCTCTACCTCATTCCTATGGAAAGTTCCTTGATTTTGAATCCGATTTTGTCCAAATTGCCCACTGTGCGGCGTCGGTGAGGTTGCGGACCGAGGGTTAAAGAGAAGATTAGAATTGTATGTGGTGAGTTGTTTTCTCGCGGAGGAGAAGCAGCGGCCCGCGGGTTGTGCGCGAAAGAAGCGGGCAATTTAAATTTCAAACGACGCGTTCGGCAGATTTCATTTAAATTCTATTTTTGGGAGATTCAAATTAAAATTCCCGGAGAGGGCGGGCCGGGAACGGGCCGCCGAGCGGAAGAAACATCGGCGCGCGCGCGCGTGCACCGGAAGTGGAAGAAGGCGGGTTCGAGTATTTAAATAACGCTTGTTTCGCCGGGCCCTTGTAACGTTATTTGCAGGGCGATGGTGCGCGAACTATTCTACGGAATTTATGGCCGCGCGTGCACGCCGGCAAACTCTCCCGCTGCCCGGGAGAGAGAGAGAGATCCCACCGGAAGCGCTCCTCTGCAAACTTTTTCATTCCTTTCGAATGACCGTATCGCCTCGAACAACCGTCCCATTAACTCGAGTCCGTACGGTTTGATTGCTGATGAACATTGCGAACGGAATTTTCTAAATCGGTCTGCTATTCGGTTCCTTTAACAAAAAAATATATTAAATAATCATGCAATTCGTAGAAAGAATCAACGGATCCGTGCAGGAAGCACATCGATAACAACGTCTCTTTGATTCAGACACGAAAATTGTTTGCGAGCGTAATCTTGTAAGAAAATATTTGAAATTTAAATCGCCCGCCTCTTTCCCTCCGCGTCTTCGCAGTACCTGTCGCGTGCATTCTGTTGCAGAATTTAATTTTCCGGGAAGATGACTCCCCAGAAAATTTATGAAAATTTATGCATCGTATTTTCTAGACTTTGCCACGTTTCTAATAGAAAATAGTTATATCTCATACATCTTCGACACGATTTTCATAATACGTCACCGTAGAAGTGCATAAACGACGACATACGATCAATTCACACGTATCAAGACATTACAGCTTCTATTGTTGCTTTTATTCGGCAATTTATTTCCGAAGGAAATGCAGAAACTCGACTAACTCTCGCACGTCCCGTCCAACCGTTAAACAGCAAATATTCGGGGGTGAGAAACGGTCGAACAAGGGGTGGTAACGCGGCCATAAAACACGGCGCAAAGTACCCGGTAATTTCTCCTTTAGAAGAAGATTCCCCGGTCCCAAAGTATAAAAAATTGCGGCCACAGGGGAGAGGAGGGAGCGGCGGTGGAAGTTCGGGGGCGGAATTCCCACTCGAGTCTCAAGCGGAAATCTACGGGGCAGGAATTCTTGATTTCGAGCACCAATTCCGTCCGCGATTTTACGGAGACGGAATCTATAAGATCCTGATTCCGGCGTCCCTTATACCGAAACGAAGGATGTATACCGTCGCTCGGACGGGAGAACGGGGAGACAGAATATTACCGGTTACAGTTCCGAAAGGATCCCCCCGCCCCTCCCGCTTCCTCCCCCGGGACTTTAAGTAGAATTCTTATCTACGAGTCGCCACCCGACTGATTTAAGACAATAGTTCCCGGAGACAAAGAGGTTCGAATTTGTCGGACCCGGGATTCCCGGGGAATTTCGAACTTCCGTCACACGATCGCCGCCATATTTACTTAGGATCTCACGCGCGTCGCTCAAAACTCGCCCTTCCGGGATAGCTGCGATCGATCTCAAGATCCTCTCCCACTATTGGAACAATTCGAAGAGAACGCCTGAAACTTTGCCACCGAACCGTTCCAAATTTTTAATTCATTGTAGATTTTTTCGACAGAAAACATGTCCCCAGTTTTTCGTCTATTACATCACTGAAATGGGTCGAAATTTATTATTGTACTTTTTTTTTTAACGGTGTAGATTTTCTAGGTTTGCAAATTTGTCAAGCCTGTTGAAGTAAAATAATTACGAGTAAAGAAAGAGATCCTTTCGACCCTGTATTTTCCTGTACAAACAATTGCGTCAAAATATGCTCGGGAATGAAAGTTCGTTGGAAGTTTGAGTAGAATTCGACCCGTTAGAACTGTAAGACCGACTCTTAACAGATCGCGGTGCAACGAGCAGTAAAATGACTCGACAAGCTTTGCCGAAGAGCCAAGATTAAAGGTAAAGTTCCCCGAGTCCAGCAATCAGTAAAACATAGACAGACGAGAGAGTTGATTCGAGAAATACTCGAGCCTTTTTCAAGGGCCCACCGCTTAGTATAACGCATATATTGTTACATTTAAATCGACAATGTCGCAGTTTGCCGGTAACATTTCACGCGACACACACGCGTTCGCGTTCGAGAAACGTACCCGACTATGTTCGGACGTGAACCGTGGCCGGTGTCTGGACCGGAAGTGTGTCAGAAATTTAAACGAGTTTACGAGATTGCAGCGAAATTTCGTCCAGCGGGATTATTATTTAACGACGTCGTGTACTTACCGCGATCCGCGCTCGGACGTCCAAATAACATTACTCGCGGCGCTGCGCACGCAAACCATCAGATTTGTCGGGCTATTTACTCGCGAATGTTACAAAAAACTGACGAAATCTGGAGTTTATGGAACCGTGGAGACGTTGATATTAAAATTGAGCTTGTCCAATTTTTCATAGAATTTCCCGTGTCCGAAGTGCTGCAGCTTCGTGAAAAAACGTCAAAGAATATTCGTCCTTGTCTCACCTTCAAGAGTGAACTTTCGAGAGGTACACGCGTGTTTGTAGTACAGTTTAGGCTAAAACAGATTAAATTATTCTGGGTCATGAGTACAAGGCAGCCAGGGTTGGCTACTTCCTCGACCTCCCTCAATTTTCCGAAAGTTCCGTTCACAGATTGATATGAAACATATAAAATAAGCAGGCCAAAGAGAAATCTATAAGGGCAAAATTATTTCCAAAAGTTTTTCCGTGTCAGTTCCCTCGTGAACAAGAGGGAAAATTTTCTGGAATCGTCGCTACTATATTTCGGGGTGAGATCCCGAAGAAAACCGAAACGACACCGTGCATCGACCTCCTCCTTATCGATTAAACGGCCCGTAACAACCGGGCAGCGCCGGAACCGTTTCATTGTCCGCGATCAGATCCGGTGGATACGGCATAAGGGAATTGCTCTCTGGTTACATATGCGCGACGCATCCGCGAAACCTTCGGTCGGGCCGGGGCCGGGCCGGGCCGGGCCGGGCCGGGGCGTTGTCATTATCGCCGCGATTATGCATATTCAGATAAGCAATCAACACCATTGAGGCACCCCCGGCCAGGCTCATAGACTGGAACAGAGAGATTTAGCCGCGCGTTAATCCGCGCGGACGTAGCCCGGCCGGTAGCCGATCGCGCAGAAAACTTGACCCTCTAATGCTGAATTAATGCGCGCCATTTGCAAATCCATCGCCGACACTCCGTGACCGGCCTGCCACGACGGTTTTATGCATTTATGGGGCACGCGATCGCCGGAAACCAATATGCGACGCACGATTGACCCTGTTTGTCCAACCTGAAGCCGCGGTTCATTCTGCTTTGTGCGTCTAAACACCGCGATTTCGGTGCCTCAGACTACCTGCCTTTGTGGGATAACAGAATAGCTGCGATGCCGGATTCGATCTTTACCGATCCGTACGATAAATCCTGATTTTAATTGTACATTATGGTTGCTGTTTGTGGAGGTAAGTTGCATAGGTTTTACTGCCAAAGGTTTACTGTTAACTGATGACTGTGTATGCAAAGAAAGAGTAAACGTGAAGGCGTAAATTTTTACGATTTAGAGTAAATGTTGAAAGTTCCACCAGATCCCACACTACAACTTGTTGGAGCTTCTACTACATAGTATTATCTTGCAATTCTAAAAAAAATTAGCTGTCCCTAGGTGCCCCTAAGGTCGCAGCACCGTTTTTTGTAACGCAGGGTAGGTATTTCATGTGCTTTCCTTGCATTTCTTGTCAAACTGTGAGAGATATGCATCTTTCTGTAAAATTTAAACAGATTTTGAATAGAATGTCAGTCTTTTTATAAAGAATCATATAATTTTTTTATATTTTTCAAACACGAACGCTGTTTTTATACCGGCTGTTCGTTTAACAACTTTCCAGCCGAATATCTCGAAAAGTATCAAAAATATTAAAACAGTGTAAAACACGTGTCCAAGGCAGTATCAGTTTTTTATTTGGATGGTGTTTTCAAGATCTTAGTGTGACGTAAAAAGACCAGCAATTCTTCAATTCCTTCTTCTTTGGGAATTATGAAGTGCGAATAGAATACCTACTTTATACAATACAAAGGGTAGAGTTTGCTATCCGGAGAATTAGCCTTTCCCCTCGTTCAGGTCAATATGAGACAGCGAATTTTCTAATTTCAAGTTCAGATCCGTGTTCAGCGACCCCGAAAACAGCCTAATACCAATTTCCAATCAGAACCAATAATTTTTTAACAAGTTGTGAGGTTTTGACCACGTTTTCGCGATTTGGGACCACTGAGTGGCGGGCAAGGGGGCCCGCCGGTGCCCGCGGGCACAGCTGGGGGCCACGTGACGTCAGCAAGATAAGCGGAGTATATACATTTAGTTGTCATAGGCGGAATCATCGAAAGGAGGCGTGGCTCGTTGCCCGCCAAGTCGCTTAAGCCCGGACAACCAAATTCCGCTTCGGATCGAACTGTTTCTTGAGCTGTTCATTCGAGAGTTCGGATATCTGTCCGATCGTCGCCACCTTTTGCCACTCCCGAGGCCGAAGATGGAGTGCAGCTGGAACTGCATCCTGCACCAGCTGCACGTCGCGCATGCATGAAAGTGACGTTCACGAGCAGACTTTAGACTCGCGTTAGCATTACGAATGCGCTGAACGGCTTCACGGTGAACCGGAGTTAATGAAGTTTTTCGTTTCGGGCACCGGGTACAATATAACCATCGAATAGGAATAATCTGACCCGGCTTAGATACAGCGGACAGATACCGAACACGCATAAACGCTGATCGATTGTTTATAATTAATGGCGCGGCCCGACCAATCCCTGTAATCGTGCTATTACGCCGACTATTAATGCACTGTGCCGATTCTGCATTGTCCGACACAGCTAACAATGTAGATATTGCAATAATACACTCGTTGCCTATCTATTTCACGGCGGCGTGCGCGTGACAGCGGCAATGGCGGCGGCGGCGGCGGGGCCTCTGTAAAGTATTATGTTTTGTTAATAAATAACGAGTTAGAAATTGAGCCGGGCGCCGATAATCGCGGACGCCCGCGCGCTTTATTCAATCGCGTCCCTTTGATTATCGGGGGCTCGTGACAATTTAGGGGCGGCTCGGCTGGTCCGCTCGTTCGATACGATAATCCATTGTTCGACCAACCAACCGGAGCTTTTTTGTCCGGTTTACCGATCTACGATCCTTTATTTAACTACCGGCCCATGACAAATTCGAATAAATTATTTCACCGAGAAGTGGCCCCCGTTTGCCCGGCCGCCGGGAATTCGTCGAGCTGCAGCTGCCATTTTGTGTTCCGCAAGTGCGTCGGGTCACTGGAGAAGTACCATTTTGTTTTTTAAATGTTACTTCTCCTACGGCTGTCCTAATAAATTAGAGATATTTAAGAACAATTTTATAGTATTTGGAGGTCAGAGATGTAGAAAATGAATTGTTGGAATTTGGGAATTTTTTATCGCGAAACTGGGAAACTTTTCGGTGCGAGACCTTTTTGGCTGTCTTTAGTTACGCTTCGGCAAAGTACATGAATTTTTTGGAAAACCGAATTGAGCTTGCTACAAGCTAAAAATGGCGGATATTGAAGAGACTGTTGTGAAAATCCGATAGGCCGGCTTTGCCATGTTTTACCGTAAAACTAGAAGGATTCTCGGTACAAAACTTTTTCGTGTACGTTCATTTGCATCTCGACGAACTCCTCAATTTTTTTTATGAACAAAGAATGAGAACTGAGCTCGGCAGGAGCTAAAAACGGAAACCATGCGAACGGCGGTTAATGTCTTGTTCTTCTGATTACGCAGGTGAATGACGCGTATAATTAAAGAAATCTTAATGAAACGACCTGTTTACAGCCGGTAGAAAAACTGGTTCAACGACCAAGAATTTGTAAGATCGAGTCTTTGAAGGCTCGGGTTTGTTTTTCTTTCTGCGAAGTGAATGTAATTGGGCCAAGGACCGTGAAGGTCCTCGAATCTGCGACGCAGATCCGTATCAATTTTTCTCAAGAGAAATAAACCGAGTTATCCGAGCCGTTCGAAGGGGCGGGGGATGTTTTTAATTAACAGGATTTTGGGGAGGGGTGGGGAGGGCGCAGTTTAGCAAAGAATTCTAAGTAAGTTAAAGATAAGGGGCTCTGCCGTCTAACTAATATTATTCCAGATCTTCGCGCTCTCTGCGGCAACTCGGTTTCGCAACTCGAGGAGAAACTTTTCACAAATATTAAGCAACGGGCCGCGTTCAACAGCCGGAAGTTGTCGTCTTCATTACGGTGCTCGCGAGTTTTTGGCTGGGTGCCGCTGAATCAGCTCAGCTTCCTCGTGAAACGCAATTTTTAATAACATTCGCGACTTAGCAACGAAAATTTTAATCGACCGTTCGCCTGCCACAGAATTTTTCGATGGGTTTCGATGAATCCGCTCACCTTCCGCGAGAAATACAATTTTTCATAATATTCGCGATTCACAAACAGGAACAATGATCGAATATTCACGCTTTTATTATGTTCCATCGAATTCCTGGACGGGATCGCTGAGTTGTCCTCATAAAACACAATTTTTAATAGCATTGACGGTTCCCAGACAACACGATTTATTGACACAAAAAATATCAAACAGGATTCGTCGACTACATACTACTATTCTTTGTTTTAACTCTTCTGTCCCTCTGTACGGACTCCCCACACACTTATTACGTTAATTAGTATTCACTCTGTTCATCGTGTATCGTACGCATCGTTTCATTCCCTGTAATTAGTACAAAAAGAATTCCGTAAAATATAAATCCAAAATATGTCACAATCTTTTACGACCTTTTTACAAAGTGACATCATTTTTCTCGACCAGCAGCCCGAATGAAACGTGTTAATTAAATTTTTGCCCTGCTGTCGGCTGTAACGCGAGTGAAGTAAATAAAATGAAAAAGAAAATCGCGAAACTTTCCCGGGGGCATGATCAGCGTTAATGAATCTGGATTAATATTTATACATGCGTGGATACGTTAATGCACAAAGTCCACTTGTTATTACAACTAAATATTGCTGCACCTGCTTTCACGTGTTATTTTACAGACATTAAAATAGTCTTTTTCTTTAATTAAATACAAACTCTCTACCGAGCAAAATCATGGGAAAAATACCTGCTGGATTTGCATGGCATATTCTTCGGGACGCATTATTCATTTCTAGCTTATAGCCAGTTCAGTTTTTATTTTTTATTCGCCAAAAAATTCGCGTACCTTGTCGAAACATAACTAAAGACATTCAAAAAGATCTCGTACCAAAAAATTTCCTAGTTTAGCGATAAAAAATTCCCAAAGTCAATCTTCCGAGTCACAGCGGCGCTTCGGACACCCTCCACGTATCCAGCACACTCCATTTCCGTTCCCAACTCACCAAAAAATTCCTACAGCTGGCCGAAACAACCCCAAAACCAGCCTGAAAAATGTCCCACTGAAAACTTGGCTGCAGCCCCATTTAAAAAAATCTGAACGCGCTCCGAAAAGCGTAATCCCGAACTCCGCAGTCGCAAAGTCAAAGAACACGCTTGGATCAGGCGTTAATGCCACAAAAACACGGTCCCGAAAGCGAAAACACGCTGGCAGGCATACCGAGAGCAATACCCGGATGGAGTAGCATAAACGCTGATAGTTGCAGGAGGAGAGAACGCGACGTATGTGTGTATTCAGCAGGATTGGACCGGGGACCATTGACCCTTTTTACAGGACATTCGAAGCTGGCTGGCCAGGTAATACCGCAGTCTCATCGCGTGGGTGGTTCGTAATCGGCGATTTTTGTCCGGGCCGGGGGTTGGAAACGGGGGTTGAAAACCGGGGGTGGAAGCATAATGTCCGCGGGAGGAAGACGAGTGGCCGTGCCGAGGGAACGGAGCGTGGAATATATAATGTTTTAATTTCGCGGAAAATCTGATGATGTAATTTCAGGAGTAGGGCGACGCCCAGCAATTGTTTCAGCCGGCTTTCACTCCTGCATTATTCATGAATCTCTTCTCCTTTTTTCCTCCCCCTCGGTCCTAGAGAGGACCGCCTAATCCCTCTTCCTCTCTCCTTTTTATTTAGCCTCTCTCTTTCTCTCTCTCTCTATCACTCCCTCTCTCGGCACCACGTCTATTTTCTTCCTTTTTTCCATTCTTCCGCAGACTCTCTTTCACCGTCGCTCGGTCTTCATCTCTTTCCGCCTTTCTTACATCCCCGTTTCTCCTTAACCGTCCCTTCTTTCAGTTCTTTCTTGCACTTGCACTTTCCTCCTCTTCCTACGGAGCCTCGTGGAAAGCCCCTCTCCGAACAGTTTCTTTTATCCTCGTTGGGTACAGGTGTGGTTACCCCTTTGTTCTACTGGGTGAGACGGAATTGCTGGTTAAGGGTTGTATGCACGTGCGCAGATGGAAAAGATCAGTTAGGTCGACTTTTCTCGCATCCGTCACTCCTGCTTGGTTAATTAAAACCGTGCTAGGTAGTTCTTGTTCAGGGTCAGGTGTTTTGAGGTAGTAAAGAATTTGGACAACTTGATAACAATAACTCGTAGCTTAATTATAACGACTGTACAAAGATGTAAATGGAATGAGGACCAGCTGAAGGCTGGTTGAATACAAACTGAAGACTGCCGACTCGCACACAGAGATGGGTTTAGACAGTTAGATGCTGTCTCCACGGTTGAGGCATTTTCATGGAGCCAGTGCTCTTTTAGAGTTTCTTCTTTCCAACGTATCGCGAACATTCCAGCTAGCTTCATCAGTGTGGTCTGTTCTGCTCCATTAGTGTAGTGGAACTAGCTCAGGTCCCTTTCCTTGATCACGGAAGAGGGACTTGTAATTGTTCGCCTGAAAGTTCGACTCATCGACAGCCTCATGGTTTTGTGGAACTGTTTTGGCTGAGCGCAGCTCTAGAGTCTTTCACTTTCATAGCTCACCCGGCAAAGAAGGTAAGAAATTTAAAATAATACCCCTTTTTATTGTCGGTTTATCTAACTCGCCGACTGCAAAATATGCAAAATATTAGTCAGAAGAGACCCGAAGAACGTAGCAGGGTTAACGTCGTATTCACTGTCTCGCCGCCATTCGAGACGTTCGCGTGTAAGCCAAGGGAAGCCTTGGGAATACTCGAAAAGATAAACGAGCAAGGAATAGAGATACGAAAAAGTGAAAGCCGCGAGAACGAGAAACTGAGAGGAAGCGGCAAGGCCGTGTTGCCGATCCGAGCTGTCCCCGAGTCTACCAATTTCTTGATTGCAGGAAGTAGAATCAGTAGGTCAAGACCAGACGCTGCTGACGATTCCTGATACCGTAACACGGCTGTTCGATCATTTCTCTTGTCAGCCCTACAACCTTTTCGAAAGACGTGCAATATTTACGCAAGTCTACGGACGATTTTTAGGCTCCAGAATTTTTTCATCAGTCCCACAATCTTTTTTTTCCAAGCCCTACGACTATTGTGGTAAATCCCACAATGATCTTACAGGCCCTGCTATGCCTAGCACTTCGTGTTCAGCATCTTGACATAAATTCGCGACTGAGAGCTCGGTGAAAAATCTTTCCCGCGACAAAGTTGATTCGCGACGGACCACCCTGTGTATAGGGGGTTGAAAGTGCTCGTGGCAGCGGTGTCTGGCCCGCCGTGAAACCTTCTGTCATTGCAGCCTTATTCTCCTTCTTTTGCGGCCGAGAGAGCAGCTTCAAGGCACGGGAGAAAAGACGGTTAAGAAAATCGATCGAGGCTCGGTCCTTCTCTCTCTCTCTCTCTCTCTCTCTCTCTCTCTCTCTCTCTCCTCTCGTACTCTCGTCGGGAGGAAAAAAAAACGCCTGAGTTCCTTCCTCGAATTATGAAAAGTGGTGTCTCGTTAAACTCTCCTCGTAGGTCTCGGCCGAACTCACAGAAAGAAAATCTAGAAGCAGAAGAGAAAAAGGGGAAGTTAGAGGAGCAAACGATACACCGTATCGAACGATCGTTACGTGATCGCGCGCTCGAATCTTCCTATCCCATGTGTGTCGGGTCACTGGAGAAGTACCATTTTGCTTTTTAAATGTTACTTCTCCTACGGCTATCCTAATAAATTAGAGATATTTAAGAACAATTTTATAATAAGGAGGAGGTCAGAGATGTAGAAAATGTGAATTGTTGGACTTTGGGAATTTTTTATCGCGAAACTGGGAAACTTTTCGGTGCGAGACCTTTTTGGCTGTCTTTAGTTATGCTCCGGCAAAGTACATGAATTTTTTGGAAAACCAAATTGAGCTTGCTACAAGCTAAAAACGGCGGATATTGGAGAGGCTGCTGTGAAAATCCGACAGGCCGGCTTTGCCATTTTTTACCGTAAAACTGGACGGATTCTCGGTACAAAACTTTTTCGTGTACGTTCATTTGCATCTCGACGAACTCCTCAATTCTTTTTTATGAACAAAGAATGAGAACTGAGCTCGGCAGGAGGGGAAGGGGAAGTTAGAGGAGCAAACGATACACCGTATCGAACGATCGCTACGTGATCGCGCGCTCGAATCTTCCTATCGGCGGAATAATAGAAAATCCTGTGCCTGCAGTTCGTGCGCTCGGAACGATCGAATAAAATACACCCACGGATCCGTTAACCGAACGCCTTGCAAAACGCTGAGAATCGACTCGAAACAGGCTACATTAGCGAACAATCGAACAGCGGGATCTGTTAAGTCGCTGGGAAATAAGTAGCCAATTTCCGCGAGCGAGAGCGCGCGCGCCGCTCGCGCACCCTTCGACGAGAGTTTCTTTCAACTTCCAAGAACATTATTTTTACAATAGTTTTCTTTCGACTCGGCAATCTCCTTTCCGCCCGGAGAACGCACCCGTGGCTTGGCAAACCGTTCGCAACTTCCAGAAATAATTCTCCGGCGCTGTTAAAAGGATTCGATCGGCCTCGGGAGTTCACAGTTCACCGAAAATAAAACGTTATGCCCGAGATCGCCATTGTGCCACGGTTAAAGAAATTCAACGAGGCTCTTTGAAACGTCACGAAACCCCTAACGAGAACAACGTAAACTTATTTCGAGCCCAACTTCCAAATCTATCGAAATAATCAAGAGGCAAGGGCTGTTTAAGGGCAAAAATTATTTCCAACACTTTTTCCGTGTCAGTTCCCTCGTGAACAAGAGGGAAAAATTTCTGAAATCGTCGCTACTATAGTTCGGTAAAAGAGGTCTTGACTGAATTTGTTTCGCGCATAGCGTTTGTCTGCTACGAAAGCGTCAGCTGCATTAACAAATTCGAAACGGCGTTCGCTCTTTAAAACCTGGTCCCCGGATTATTCATTCGAGAAGAGGAGCATGTCGAACGACCGCCGAACAAGAAATCGACTCGATTAACCACGAGCAAAGATAGGCGGGGTCGGATTTTTTAATAAAACATGCCGTGTTCGACCAGGAAAACTGTTTCCATCGGGGATCCCCGGGTCCGGCCTCGGCCAACGGCTCCACAGCCGGTTCGTGACCAACGTCAATAAAATGCTAATGCGGTGATCTAATATTAAGCCGATATTGAATAAGTACTAAAAATGCAGTCGCCGCAGCCCGATCGAATTAATATTCTTCGTCGGACTTTTTACTGACCTTTTGTAAAAATTATTAGGCGACCGAGAACCCCGAACTTCTCCGTTCGATTTTATGCCTTTTGGTAAAGTCAAGATTTCTGCTGATCGAATCAGCTTTTCCGGAAAATTTACAACTCTTTAGTAGACTCTGCAACGCCTACAAGTTTCCTAGAAGCTTTACCGGACCTTCTGCAGGCCCAACAATTGTATTGTGGCCCCCGTAATTTTGTTATAACATTTTTGCGAGCCCTATGATTTTTTCGACAGCCCTACAATCTTCTTGTAACGCCTACAATTTGTTTACCAGCCCTGCGATTGTTCCACAGGCCCTGTATATATTTTTTCGTGAGCCCCACAATATTTTCACACGTTGTACAATTTTTTTGCAAGCCCTACAATCATTTTGTAAGTCGTGTCATCTTTTTTTACAGGTAACTGCCATCGCTGGAAAAATGACCGGTCTCGGATTTTTTATTGTGAATTAATTCAGATTACAAGGACGCTTTCATGTAGAATAATTAACTAAATCTCTCTGTTACGGTTTGCCTTTTTGCAGTAAAAGTCGGGTAAGGTCTAAATAAATTCTTGTCGCTTTTATAAGGGAACAGGGACCGGTCACTTTCAGTGCCGGTCAGGTCTACTGTTGAAGAACAAAGGTGTCACTTACCATAGTAAAATGTCGCGTATCAAGTGGCCGGTGTTTTAGTGGTCGGTGTATTTCTTTGTGTCTTCATGAACGAAAATTGCCATCAAGGTTCATTGTTCGCCGGATAACTTACAGCGAACGCTCCATTGTTCGCGGGACACTGCATGTTTCGACGATAAAATTGATGGATGCAGGTCACGGTAACTGAAATCTGAAACCGGATGACGTTCGAAAATGGCGTACAAGCAATAAATAACAATATTAATAGATAAACCCTTCGTCGACGGCCAATCTAACTATGGGAATGCCAATTTGTCCATGAAAATATTCATACGAAAAAGTAAAGAAAATATTCCACCAATAAGAACCTCAACGTTCAGACAATAGATCTTCTAGACAATATTTCGTAGCATTATTTATCGGTAAAATGAGAGACGAAATTTAAGACGGTAGAAACATTGAATTGAAGAGAAACGACACATTATATTTAGCGTACTAAAATTATTAATGTCAGAAATGATTGATCTTCTGTTCGATAATCCAAAAGTCAACAATCCGATTAAAAGAAAATTGAATGAAATCGACGATGAATTTACAAAAGACACAAAGGACGCTCGACAATATCGCGCAATATTGTTGTATCGAAGAATGGAGCAAGTAAGTGGATAGCAGAAGGGGACTCAGTTAGCCCCGGCAATGATATTTCACGGGCGGAGGATTCCCGGGTAGAAATTATGACAATTAACGTAATTACAATGGTCGGACCAGCTAATTTGAATTCGCGAATATAAATGCGTCCCGGTAAGCACGTAATCGATATAACCGGAATTGCCGTGTTCCCATCGAATAAAATAAAATCTAGATAGCACCCGATGAAAATTTATGATCCGGTGTGAAATCGGCTTGGTGACGTTGTTCGTGTGCGTCACACCGTTCAAAAACGAGAATATTCGCTTCGTCCGCGCGGTTCCACGAACAGAGAGAGAGAGGATAAAAAAAGAAGGAAAAGAGTGTGTTCGATTAATGACTGAAGACAAATTCAATTAGGAGTAAAACGGTCGAACGAGCTGACCGGGCCGCGATCGAATCGAGGAAATTGTCCTTGCGAGCTTCCTTCGTCCCTTTTCCAGCTCGATTTCGTAATTACTGTAGCAATTTCTCCTCGTATCTTCGTTGTGTATTCTCATAATAATAATACACAATGTGGGGGCTCCTGCAATTAATAATCATACGCGGTTCTGCTTGGCACAGTCCCTTTTACCCTTCGCAGCGTAATGAAATTGCTGTTCGTGTTTCGAACAAGGACTAACGGCACCCAAACCAAACTACATAAAATTAAGACCAATGTCTACGGAACCCTAACCGATTCACAACTTTCTAGGAGAGATCGGGTCGCAGCTACCCCCATCCATTTTAGTTTTCAGACATGTTTTAAATAATATTACCTAAGGACACAAGATTTGTTGAGTAATTCCACGTAGATGGATCTTCACAATCTCAATAATCGTTAATGAAAAATATTAGAACCCGTCATTTTGACGGGTCCCGTACACCAAGTGTTAAATAATCTGTTTCGACTGCGTCGCGCGTAAATAAATTAACACGTCAGGATACCGTAAAGCTCGGTGTCACCTTGAACACGATATCGTGTTTGTCGGAGAGCTCGAGCGAACTCAGGACAGCCTCGGCGTACATGAAGAATGTATACAGAGGCAGCGAATTATCTCAGGAGTACTATTATCTCAGGAGGATCGAGAATTATCCTGATCAGTCGGGGAGAATCGGCCTCGGGACCGAGAACTTCTCCTCATTACTCGTGTAAATACGCATTAGAGCTCGTTCCCGGCTCCCGTCGTGTCTTCACACTTCGCCTACGAAGGACTTTATGCACCCTTGCATCCCTCGGCGATGTCGATGGGCCAGTAATTTCAGTCGAATAACAGACGGAACTGTACCATGCATAATAGGTTCGCTGCGCCATTTATTGATTTACGCGGCTGAACGTCTATTTTCCTTGTCCGAAATTAAATACCCTATTCGATAACTAAATCTCGCTGATTGTTACATCAACCCCTCCGGCCGAAATTCCAATGGGAAATTCCAAAGTTCAACCGAGTGTTTCGTTCATGTAATGTCGATTCATTACAAATGTAACTCAATTCTGCTTTGCGATATCAGGACTGCGGATGAACAATTGAAATAGAAGGTTTGTTTGAATTTTTCCAACCTCGTCGCGATTATATCAGGGGATAGTATTCGTTGCGTAAGCGTAAGGCTCAAAAATGAGGCCCCTGTTGACACAGGACGGCTCGTGAACACACTTTCGATTCTTGACCTCCCACGACAAATACTCAAGGGACATGAATGACATGAATGATGATAGAACAGATGACACCGGAGAATCTGTACGTACACACGTGCCTCCTTTCATTTTCTGATGTCGCAAAGCACGCGTTAGAGGTTGTACACCAGGCGAAACACTTTCGCAATTTGACAAAAAATTAATGACTAACGAGTGTAAGAAAACGGTACACACAAGGACGTTTTTGCTAACATGTTTACCATTAATTACGACACGTGTACCGCGTATAGTCACTCAACATACATTCCGTGAAAATGATGCTCGTACTTTCGTAGGAATATTGTTTTATTTGATACTGTTACAGGAAAGATAGCTTATATAACATAAACCCACTTTGCAGACACACGTGTGGCGTTTGAAGACCTTTGGAGTGGCTGATCACCTGCGCAGAAAATCGAATACATTTTTTAATTTTATTCCTATTTAGTGCGCTAGTCGTAAAATCGACGTAACGTTCTCAGAAGTAGCAAATTTAAAATCATAGCATTCATAGATCTTGGTGAATGAATCATCACGTAAACGAAAGAGTAATGAAAATTCTTCGTAGATTAAATAAAAAGATCCATTACCTTCCTCGGAACTGCGAACTGATGTATTCACGGCCGCCTATAAAAATAGAGAACAGACTTTGTTAACCGAGCGTCTTGAATTGACTAGCCGGTGATTTTTAAACTAATGAATCAGCTAGCAAATACTGTGACTAATCACGGCGTTCATAGATCTTGGTGGATAAAAGTTTCATCATACAAAAGTTACGTGAAAGAATTAAAATAATGATATTTTCACTCACGTTTTAACGTGATTTCCCTTTAAGTAGTCGGCGCGTCGCAAGTGGTCATGAGAATATCTGAAATAATTTTTTCTTGTTAATAATCATACTCTGATGACTTAAAAACAATTTAACGTGTAAACTGCTTCAGATAGCAAATACGAAGGCTAATCACGGCGTTCATAGATCTTGGTGGATAAAGGTTTCATCATGCGAAAGTTAAGTCACACAAAAGACACAGTAATAATACTTATACTCACGTTTTAACATGATTCGCCTTCGAGTATTCTGCACGGCGCACTGTGCTCAGGAAAATATCTGAAATAATTTTTTCTCGTTAATAATTACACTTTGATGACTTAAAAACAATTTTGCACGTGAACTACTTCAGATAGCAAATACAAGGACTAATCATGGCATTCATAGATCTTGGTGGTTAAAAGTTTCATCACGAATTAGAAATGTTAAGACAGAAGTGATACATAAAGACAATACTAACCATTCATGCTGATTGCGCGGGAGTGTCCACACAGCCCTGCAAGCTGGAAAAAGTTATCAATATTTAAAATATCATGTTACTTTATTCCAAATTGAAACAGTGTATTTCATGAACTCTATATCAGATAGCAAATACAAAGGCTAATCATGGCACTCATAGATCTTGGTGGTTGCAAGTATCATCATAACATAATTTTTCCACTAACAAAACTAAGCTGAGACACGCATCATGAATTAATTTACCTTTATTGAAGAAGACTTCCGTACGGTACACTGCTCTAAATCTGTAATCATAATAAACAATACCAAGATTATTAACTGCACCATCAAAGCAAAAGCAAGTACAGAAAACAACTCACCTTTTTCTATACATGTACTTATTTATAAATTTATATAACGGAATGAGTGAAAATGAGTGAACAATGGCTGCAAAGAAGAATTGCCGGATTCATAACTTTACTATGTACAAATCTATTTTTAATTCTACGATATTTAGACAAGTCTCCTTTGCAGCATCAGCCATTTGTGTAAGCTTACGTTAAAACATATGTTTATTAATGTGTACAAATTAATCGGCCTTTTTGGTCGTTCTGGTCTTCTTCGCAGGCAAAGGCTTTTGGGACCTCAACACAGCACTGGCACGGCGGAGAGCAGCCTGTAAAAAATGTAACAATAAATGACTATAGACTACGCGTTCGTGTAGTATCTGGAAGATCCAAGTTCGGTTCATCTTGCAGAAAAAACTCTTATTATTTATTATAAATCGGTTTACCTTGGTCAAGTCTACACGGTACTTGTTCTTTGTGAGCAACCTCTTCAGCTTGTACAAAGAACGGCGAGCTCCAGCGTTCATTACACACTTCACAGTGGATTTTGCTGGCTTCTTCGACGACTTCACCTTCTTGTACACGACTGTGAATCCCTTCTTGTCGGGAGCGTCAACAACACCGACACTCTTCTTGTGAATTAAACCAGAGTAGCGGTAGCTGCTGAGGTTGGTCAAATTGTTCGGTTCCTAGAATTATACGTAGAAGCATCGTTAGACCTTGAGATAAGGACAAATTGGATTTCTCTAACGCACGATAAAATTAAGTTTCGACTGAGATATAACAATTTCGATATTAACACTAGATTTACGGGGAAAAAAATGGCCACAAATTTTGATAGATGCAATCACTTTATTTTTGTAAAGCAATGTAAAATAATCGTTTTTAGTGCTCCGTAAACCTAGTGTTAAAGTGATCAAAATTAGTCGTGGTACGAACCGTGGAGAATGGTTTACTGATGTTGCGCTTCTTGAGAAGGAAGGCATTATTATTGCGGATGATCATCCAATTCAAATGCGACGACATCTTGAATGGTCTGCAACAATACAAATAATCCTCATTCACTCGAAACAATAAAATAAATACGCGTTCATCGACACACGTCTACGACATTTGGCAGCTAGGTTACCCGGACACTTATTACTCAAAATATCACGCACTATACCAAAACTATCGAAACAATTTGTTGGTCTCAACGAATCGATATATTGGTGAATATTATTCGATATTATATTAACGTTACAAGTAACGTATTAATAACTTAAATATAGAAAACAGACTCACCACGTGCACCATCAAACGGAAAGAAGCAAGAAAGGAAAATCCAAGATGGTGGACGAAGCGGATCTCTTCGGTTGTAAACCAGAATGTCCCTAGACAGAGCCGTCTGGTGATTTTTATATGAACTGAAGTTCGCCGTAAATTATTGACAAATGTTATAGCCGATAGCGTGTTAAGTCAACGTGTCTGTTAACCAAGCCACGTCAAAATATTTCATTAATAAGATGGTGAGTACCGTGTTTGTTCGAACGCGATGATTTAACTGAATAATACAAATGTTCCTTCACTGTTCCAATTATATTCCTTAATTACATCGAACGATTCAAAATCTTATATCACGATTTTTGGACACGTCTTTCACTTCGGCCCCGGTGTTTTTTTGACTGAAGTTCCGCATGTTTAACAATCAGAGTGAAATTATATTATTGCGATGTATATGTAGAATGTAGAAGAATAATATTGTGCCTATAAATTATTAACCCTAGGTTTACGGGACTTGTCAAAATGACGGGTTCTAATATTTTTAATTTACGATTCTGAAGATACTCACTTTTAATGCTCCGTAAATCTAGTGTTAAAAGAAATACCACACTGTTTACGAATTTGATTTTTAAACAATAAAAATATGTAGATGGAGGAAAAAACTCTTAATGAAACCAAACTACTTAAGAGTAAGACCAAATAATTCTGCCTCTGTTAAAATATGTTACATGTTGAAAATTTTCTTAAGAGTGTCAACGTTAAGAACTAGCTAAAATGGCTAACTGGAAAAAATATATTGCTGATACAATGCTTTAATACTTGATAAAGAGTTAGGACTTAATGAATTTTTTGTCCGATCCAGGAGGAAATCGACTCTATGATAAGATACGTCTCTCCTATAAACCCTGCGATATTCCCAGTCCTAGCAGTGGTTTTATTAGGAATTGGAATATTTTTCACAGCATGGTTCTTCGTATACGAAGTCACAAGCACAAAATTCACTAGAGACATGATTAAAGAATTGTTAATATCGCTAGTGGCAGCATTATTTTGCGGATTTGGTGTATTATTCCTACTTCTTTGGGTCGGCATTTACGTATAGGTATATCGCAAATGTTTAAAATTTTTCAATTATAAATCGCCAGAAGATTTACCAAAATTATGCGCTGACTCAATTGTTTTCGTTTCAGGTTAAACTTGTTGGTGTAAAAAGATAATTTCTAAGGCAACGTGTCATAGGCATTTAAATGATTCCATCACAATCCAACGTCATAAGAATAAAAACAATGTATTTTTACTAAAATGTGCAATGCAGTGATTAATCTATACATTTATCACACAGTATACAAGCATTTATATGTCTTAAATCTCTAAAATTGCTAAAACGAAAAAGAATCAATTAGAAACATACGGATTTTTTACAGATTTTTTTTTATAGTATGTTATGTTCAGAAATATAATTTCATTAAAACAAGTGTACTCACACATTTTGAAATACTTACCTTTATTTATTACACATCTATCTATATTTATATATATATATATGTATGTATGTATGTATGTATGTATGTATAAATATGTAATATTTTTTGTTTCATTTTGTACAGAAAAAGTTTTGCATCCGCACAGTGTAATTTGTTGCCAACCAAAACGTGTGAATATGAAACAAAAAATATGCTGTGATGCACAGTATACAACCCATACAAAAGACTTTCTGGACTCGCAACGATATTCATTCGCTTGTTTAAAATATTCCTATCCCCTCTATTCTCTGTCGTGGGATTCATAGATTCCGTTTCTGTATGCATCGTTTGTAAAAAATAAAATATTAAATAGCGTAACGTCATATAAATCGAGGAAATGAAAACAAATTATTTAACCGGCTAGCCCGGCTTTCTGACGGCAGCGTTGCATGAGTGCTCTGAGCATGAATTGTCTGCGCGAGAGTTGTCTGACTTGCTTCAAGAACGCATCCAAATCCAAGATACTGCAACGCAAACCCTCGCCGAGATAATATATCGCATCTTCCGTGGCAGCCTCTTCCGCGAACGCGTTCAACATTCTTTAATCGAACAAATAACAGCATGTTAGAATAAATTAACAGATGAGATGGTGAAATCTACCCTTACACCGATTTCAACTCATAATTGGATGCATTCGTAACAAAATTATGCAAGCAAAATTTGAAATAGTCGAATTTCCATTTGTGTCCCGCTTCTCGCAAGTGATGTAAAGAACTTGTATTTTGCACAAAGATCCGCAGAGAGAGTCTACGCATAATACGACTAAACTAAACTTATGAGCAAGATACAGGGTTGAAATCGATTCAAGAACAGACCCTCGTCCGGCTATATCTTTTACACCGTGATACTTACTGTTTGTAAAGCGGTGCAATTGTGGTAACGGCTTCATCAACGTCTATCGACTGATTATCGGACAGTTTAGCGATTTCTTTCTCTAACTCCGCCTCCTTATCCTGAAGTATAGTAATATTCTTTTCGAGTTCAACCTGTTCTTTCTTCAATCGGTCAAACAACTCGTCGAGGTGGCAAGATCCGGCAGTGAGTTCCTGTTGCGTTCGACGTAACGTCTCTAACTCGGCTAACAGTTGTGAAAATTGTTCCTTGAGTCTCCGTCTAAGTTTATCCTCCACAGCCGACAATAAAGACGCTCTGATGTGCTCCTCCGTTATGGTACCCGATCCGCCAGCAGGCTCGGGTACTACAGCAGACTTGGGAATTGCGAAACATAGTAAATAATATAGCTCGAACAATTATGTTCTGTTCAGAAAAAGGTAACTCACAGGTTGAGTTATTGGAGGGTACGGATAAGAACCATAGCTTTGCGACGGATAATTCGAAGCAGTACCACCGTAAGAACTGTAACCTGGATATGGGAATCCAGAGGATGGGGTGGGCATGTATGGGGGATACGCGTTGTTGCCACCTCCGTACTGAGAATTTTGCATGTATGGAAAGTTTGAGCCAGGTACCTGGCTGCCAGCTCCAGGCATGGGCATGAAAGCTGTGCAAATGTTTATAATTTAGTATACAGAAAATGTTCCTCACGAGGAACATCAATCGGCAAGAAACTTTGCTAGCTTGGTTGATGTTCCTTGGATAATTAAGAAAAATATATTCAAAAGTTGGACCGTCTTACGTTGTATAGGGTACGGAGTAGAACTCGACTGAGTGTCTTTCTTCGCTTTAGTATATACAGGCGGTTTATCTCCGAAAGTAACGATCATTATTTGAATTAGGCTGAGTAAATCGGATGAATGCTAAACACAAAATGTATTGTAGTATATCTTATGATATAAACGAAATTGTGAATGTTATTGCATGCAGTACTTACTGGGAACCAATCGTGAAGGTAAGGTAAATAAATTTTTCCATTGTGATCGACAAACTCGCTGACTCTAATAGCCATGGCAGATGTAGGCTTAACGTAGCACATGGGTGCATTGTTTGGATGTGTGTCCATGAGCCATATACACACAGGGATGTTGTAGCAAGTACCTAAATGCATTACGATTTACATTTTTTATGTTCGCTGTATCAAAACAGTTTTGATTCTTATTGTAAACGAAAAATGACATTACCTTTGAAAGAGACGGGTATTGTGCCTTGTAAATTGAATAATTCTTTGCGTGACCCATCGTTGAACACTAAGATAAAAGCGATCGCAACAAATTAACGAATCTGTACAATTATTTTAGAATCTGTTTAACGACAAACACGCAGATACATACCGAATGGCTCAACCATGAAGAACAAGCCTTTATAAACATTTAAAACTCTGATGACATGCTTTCTTGAGATATCTGGATTTTGATACTGAAAAATAAGACGCCTGTTACATCACACAGCGATTGGAAAAAGGTATGTTAATGATAACAACGATAAAAACATAAACACCGAGGTAAATATATAGTACATGCCTTCGCTAAACCTTGTTTTATCTGCCCCTCATCCAACGTTGTCATTTTCACCATTTAACCAATAATTCTAACGTGACTGCGGAAAAAATACACAAAGAACTTAATGTCTCCTACTTCGCACTTGAATTTTTCCGATATTGATCAAGCGATTTTTCTTCCAAGCACCCCACGGACTCGATCTATCAATCAATTGTAATTATCTTCCTTGATACAAGGAGACTCGAAGCAGTCATCCGTTTGTTGCTACGCGAACATAACCAAATGATAACTTCAACTCACTGTAACTGTCTCAGAGCTTCCTCCACGACACAATCATGTAAACCAACTAAATTCATTCATCTGTCATCCACAATTACATACTCCCAGCGGACTGTAACGTGTAGTATGATTCCGCTATGACTTATAGTCAGAGAGCATATAAAACAATTGATAGGTCACGACTGGTCACGACTATAGGTGACCAACGCATGCCAATGATGGCGCGCATTTCGAAACTAGAATATCCGTGAGAAAATTGTACGGCATTCCCTCTTTATGATCGCCCTGAAATATCAACATCTCTAAATTTCGTTTTTTTTTTATTTATTACGCTTTAGGCCAGAATTGGCCTATCGGCGGACGTACATAAAGTAAACACAGTATTGATAGTAAATAACAGACAATATGCCTCCTAGACATAATCAGGTGCTAACATTACCATCATATTACAATATAGGAGGAAAACTCAACACAATATTTGAACAACTTTTCCTTTGCAATGTTAGTCGTGGTTTTGCTTAGTTTTCACGATGTTTCCGAAAAACAATCGATAAATGTTTCTCCTCTGATTCAATATTTCGCGCGGAAATTGCGCGAATAATCGGTCAATCAGAGCGAACTTGATCTTTCCGTGACCTCCGTAACGTCATGCTGTTTCTTCCGAATCGCGAGACGTTATAGAGAGAAAACTGCATAGTTCGACAACCAATAGTTGGAATATAAATCACTAAAACGCGTCCAAAAGTAACAAATGTTTAGCAAAAGAAAGAAGAAGATTTTTTATTAACAATAAACAATTATAACGGCTTGTTCCTTCAATGCTGAAGAATGAAATATATTCGAACTCACTGTTGTTGATTTCGGTTTTTCGTACGTTTGCGTTTCACTAAGATTGCAATAACAATAACTATTGACAAAGACTTCTTTCATAATATTGCAACAAGTTGTAAGAAATATATTACTGAAAATGTCGGTAGAACTTTTAGTACAATGCGTTTTTTCATTAAAAGATTGTTCGCTGGAGTCTATATTTCAAGTAAAAATGATCACAATTCTTCTTGTGCATAGAAATATTATTTTGCGATGACACGGTGTCTCGAAGCAGATATTACTTTCGGTTTTATTGACAATATGTTCGAGACAGGTTCGGTACAATGTTTTTAATTTGTCAACCCGAAAATTTTTGAACCGCGATCCCTTCGGTACCGATAGTGCGTTTGTCACGATGGTATGATTCATAACGCGTAACATAGGATAATATTACTAATCTTTGCATTCTTTGATAACCACGAGCGTTTTTTGTACGTACCTTAGATACTTTTCGCATATATTCAACAATTTCGATGCAGTAACGTGTGAATATTCATCGACGTTCACGATGAAATCGAATTTCTCTAGAATTATATAAACAATCATTTCACGGTAGCAAACTTTTAGCAATCAATTTTTCTTTCATACTCGCCGATCCCTTTAAAATCTATCGTTATAGAACGTATTTTCATTTGCCTAAACAACCGTCGCAGGGTACTGAATTAACCATTTCGAAATTCCAGCTTCTCCTTCTTTTTTATTGCAAATTTCTTTTCGAATCTGTTGTCATGCAAGTTTCGTCCTTTGCAGGTAATCATGGCGAATACTTCGTTGTCAGAACAATTCTCTTTGAGATGGAACAATTTTTCTAGCAACCTGACGTCTGGTTTTTTGAATCATCTCACTGAAAATGATCTAGTTGATGTCACCCTCGCTGTGGAGGGTCAGCTGTTGCAGGCACACAAGCTTGTCTTATCAGTATGCAGTCCGTACTTTAAAAATATATTTAAGGTACGAGATCAAATATTATCCCTTTTCGATGGTACAGCATTGTGCTAGAAGTTACACGGTTCAAAACGTTAGATACATTTGTTGATTTCGCAGGAAAATCCTTGTCAGCACCCAGTAATCATTTTGAAGGACATAAAGTATGCTGAAATCGAGTCCCTATTAAAATTCATGTACCAAGGCGAAATAAACATAAAGAAAGAAGATTTGTCCACATTTTTAAAAGTGGCACAGACATTGCAAATCAGGGGGCTTGCAACGGATGATGCCAGCGCTACAAAACTGTTTTCCAACTGTGACAATCAACCAAACACTGACTCCGACACACAAAATGCTGCTCAATCGTGTTTAAGTACTGTAAGGGATACTTCGAAAGATGTAGAGATGATGGATAGAAGAAAGAGATCCCGCGATATCACAAAAAAGAGTGCCAAACGGAAAAGGCAAGATGCTTCGACTCTGTCGGAGAGTTCTTACGATATGTCGAACGAGGAAACAGATAATGATAATAAGGAGGTTTCACTGTTAGTCGACAAGGACATGAATGAGTCTACGGAAGATGTTTCTATCGCGGAGGGCAATGATAATGTTAAGACGGAGGACACTGATAATGTTAAGACAGAGGACTTGTTGGAGCAGGCTAGTGCACAAACTTCAAGTGAGAGTCCTGCGCAACAAGGTATAAACGAGACCATTCAAAATTCTCATACTAATATTACAATTAAAATTATTTTAATTCGTTATGATAATGGAGATTTGAATATTACAGCAGTCGAACCAGTAATTTACAGGCTTTCTGCGCGGGGTCGACCTCAATTAGTGCACGAAGGCTATGTATATAATTTAACATCCCGTTCCGAAGGTTTAAACAGATCTCATTATCGATGCGCAGAACAGCATCGCGGATGCAAAGGTAAATGCGCGGTAATCGCTGAACGGTTTATGCCGACAGGTGTGCATAATCATAATCATCCACCTGGATATCAATCGGAACACGATTACAGAAAAAAGAAAGGCTTGGACGTAGATACTTCTTAAATCGAAAATAAGCTCGCGAACATCAATCTTATCTTGTTATAATTGCCTTGTGGAAATCGAAAAATATTCCAAACATTATAATAACAGTATGCAAAAATAGCACCTAGCAAATACTATTCAGTATTTTAAAGCAAACCATTTCTACTCCCTGTGAAATTGTTTGTAAATGTTTATACTTTTACGAATCGAGTCATAGAAAGCTTTTATTTCTCGTTCTCTAATTTATTTCTATTCAAGGCACTTTACAATGAACATTTTGCTTACATTCCTTGATTTAGTTTCGTCGTGTCCGATGAAAGTTACAATACGAGTTATTGTTAATAGTTTACATTTATTAGAACTAATGGTTGTAATTAACAATCATGCGACAGACCAATTTTAACATGCAAGTCTCTGCATTTCGACTTTTACTGTGATGCACTTTTTTGAGATTTTAATAGGAAATTAGGAAACCATGATGAGCACATTCCATTTAGTATTATGTGTACATTGAATCAAAACCAAATGAGAGTATTTAATTTATGTTATCTGTTTGCATATGAGATGCAACAAGGTTCGGATTAGTTATATATTTCATTTAGTGTATGTTATTTTGTTTCGGGGCTGTTAAAATTGTTAATAGCCTCAATGTTATTATGCTAATCTAAGCCTTCCTAAAAAATTTAATTAATTTTTTATATATATATGAATATATATATATATAATATATATAACTACACTCCGATGTAGATGTGTAAACTTGTATGTATGTACATATGTACATATGTATAAAAAGTAAGAACGTTTAACTCTGTATACTTTAAGTTCTTGTATAAATGATTTTATCTATATCGCCAGAGAAAGTGAGCAGCTGTTTATATTATAAAAAGAACAAAAATAGAAATTAAATACAGGGAAAATGGTATAGATAAACGTTATAAATTATAAAATTTATTTTTATATTAATCTTTTCATTATAAAGTTTCTTTCTCAAACACCGAAAAGACAGTTGCTGAAATGAATGGCGACAGCATTCATAAATGTTCAATTTCTATGAAATTGATTTTATAAATTGTATAAAAGTTTGTATAAAAGGCAATAGTCTTTTCATACGCATGAAAAAAGAAAAAAGATGAATAAATGTGTATAAATCAACGCAGGCTGAAACAAAGGCAGTCTTGTTTCATAATTTTGCTCAAGCCTAACCCGCTCCCGTAAAATTCTCGAATATTTGTTTTAAAAAATGTATATTCTAAGGACAATTCTAATGCCGTCTAGCCATCCTTTTGTCCAATTTCCGTTGTTTCTTCTCGCTTATCTCAGGCTGTTCGGGAGCTGGAGCAAAGAACCATGGAGCTAATATTTGTTTCCACAGCATCCAACCTCCTCTTAGCGGTACCTGTAACAATACAATGCTAATTACTAGACGACAGTAATTAGTAATTACCATTCCCAATGGGAAACATACTAAGATTTTATAATTTGTAGCTGTGAATTGCTCTCGCTATTCGATGATGTATACTTACAAGGAACCACAACAGCCAAAAATAATTTGATATGAGGGAAAGTACTTGTACTCCAGATGTTAATATGATTAAATCTTTCACATTTCTGAAACAGGATGGAGAAATATTATCATATCCAAGGAACATAGCTATCAATGTAATAAAGTATTACATTATTTCAAGAGAGTAATAATAGAGTTCTTGATATTTACTCTGCTATACCTCCTTCCATATTAAGATCGATTCCAGAATCCGATAGTTGTCCCGATTCCGAATACGAAGCTTGTGCTATGTATTTCATAAATTGAAAACTTCCTATATATACAATTCCAGAGAATATGGTTAAAGTCTGTAATTAAGAATATTCTTGTATTATTCTCGATTTATTAGATTTATTAAAAGGGAGATATGCTAACTCGGAAACTCTTTGTTATGTACAATAAAGACTAAACCAATTATTGCTCGCACTGAAAACATCAATTAGAATTAAATAACTTACTATGGACACTGTAGTGAAAGCGAAAAAGAACATCGTAGTGACAAAGTATATTCCTAATGCTCCAACAATCATGTTCCTATAGAAGTTTAGCGTTGTCTTGTTCTCCTCAACAATCTGTTTCGCTCCCTTCGTTGCTACTTTAGCTTTTTTAGTCTGAAAATGAAGAATCCAACTTTTTCAAATCCTTAAAAACATCTCCGGCGATGATTCATTGTTACACGAATGAATTTATTTATGTACTGTAATTAGTAGTGTATTGAGTATCATGAAAACGATAAGTCATCTGCTATAAAGCTTAGAATAATGAGAATGAGGATACATTAAATGAATAATATTGTATAAAACTTACCGTCATTTTGTATTTAGAAATTGAAATTAATATCCGATGTTATCGAAGAATTAATATTCGTTCGATAATCAATACATGACACAGACTTAACCTTCTTATAAGTATTCAAAAACAGTTCGGCTCTGTGGAGGCCACGTGAAATGTACGTGTAAGGAAGGTCTCTATATAGATTAGTATTTTCCGATCTGTATTTTCAATCGAAAGCACAAATCCATTCGCATTATTTTATTTCAATTATTTCAATAATTGATTAAATCAAATATCTAAACAATTGAAATAGTTACTTAACACTAGATTTACGGAACCCGTCAAAATGACGGATTCTAATATTTTTAAATTGCGAATATTGAGATTGTAAAAATGCATCCACAAGTAATTATTTAACAAATTCATTTCTTTGGGTATATATTATTAAAAAGATGGCTACAAACTTTGATAGACAATACATTCATGTTATTTTTATAAAGTAATATAAAATAGTCATTTTCACTGCTCCGTAAACCTAGTGTTAAATACAAACGATTAAATAATGTGTATACAAATAGCTTATTCATAAACGTTAAAATTTGAGCATTTCAATGTTTAATTTATATTATTACAAATTCAATATTAATTCCACGATTTGTTTTGATTTTATCGAAAAATCCAGGGTTACAATTAATATATAGCAAATTGTTCGAATTATCGCGGGTTTTCAACCGGAAATAGACTTTTAATTTTTTCCCGGGATTCCCAAGGTCCAGCAATATATAATAACGTTATCTATTACTACAAATAACCATAAAAATTATCGCTATTTTTATCCGGATTGGAATCGGAACTACATGTTAACAAATATCAGATGGTATGTGCTAGCTACACGAATAATATAAATAGCATGTAAGTACTTACGATACATATATGTTCAAAAAAAAAAAAGAGGAAAGTTTAAAACCACAGAGAAGCTTTCTAGTTCAAAGATCTACAATTGTAATTCTTACAATTAGTACATTACATATTGTTAAATTGTTCATTCAATTTCACCAGTTATTATCATTTTCACCAGTGTCGCAACTCGTCCATCAGACTATACCAATCATCCATCAGAGATAAAGTTTTATAGCGATTAACACCAGTCTATGTACTTCTAATTTTCTATTTCTAGTAATTATTACTAATCTTTATAGGTCATATAGAAGGGATCAGTAACTCCCCTCCTTTCGACATATGACCTAGGTCATTCTATTCGTTTTAACATGCTGAACACGAAATATATTTGTCATTTTTGACGCATGTGAATAGTTTTTGAGATATTCGCGAAAAACTACAAAAAACTGTATATAGGGCGAACTTGTTAAGAAGGAGCGAAGCGATTCTCACATTAAACAATATAACAGTCTATTATAGTATTTGCTAATAAGTGGAACCGGTGTTGGTCTGGGTTAGATTTCTTTTCGAACAAGCGAAGCGAGCGAGCAATGTTTAAAGTTCTCACATTTATTACAAATCCCAGAAATCCCGAATTCTTTATATTCTATACAGAAAATACCTTTTTAACAAGTTCACCCGTTATATACGATGCTGCATACACGCGCGGCGCGCCGTCACGAACGCGTAGGTGAACGCAGAATTTATGTGGTAGAAGCGGTAGTTTTTCGCGAATATCTTGAAAACTATTCGTTTGCGCCAAAAATGACAAGTACATTTCGTGTTCGGCATATCAAAACGAATAGAATGACATATGTCACGCGTCGAAAGGAGAGGGTGGGTTTTCCCAAGTCATTTGGACAAGTATAAAACTGGTTTATTACTACTTTACCACGTACAAAAGTATATTAGTTCAAGAAACCGTGAAGTTATGTCATACCGATCGCAGTCTCGAATAATTTTTGCTAAAATAAATCCATTTACAACTTTTCCTCCCGAATCAAAGATGTAAGACCGAGAAAAGCCGTATTCTGTAATTCCTTAAAATAGTCTCGACGAAGTGTCGATGTTTACAAATTATTGCCTTATTCGCCATCCCTTAACCCTTGATTCGAAAATTATTTCTTCTGAAATCTATTCACGCAACATACAAAACAATCGTCCATTTCAATATGCGTTCGGAAACGGCTCGGTAATCGAATATGCTGATCTTGCTCGAGGACGTTAGACGCAAGGATTAGGGGTGCAATAAAATATGAAAATGAGTGTCATCGAAATAGGACACTGGGCGTCGATTCGCTGGTAAAATAGGTTATGTTGCGATACATATGCACGTTGTATATATAGAAAATTCATTGTGACAGAATACCGTAATAATTTCCACAATTTTTCACGTATAAGCACGCGATAGATACACGCCAGGGACGGAATGGAAAAATGTGCGTGACGTTTTAACAGTAAAATGAGCCGGAACGTGACCCGAACGAAACGATTGACCGAAACTTCGGACTCGGTAGAATTTCGTGTAAGACAGATCTACCTCTTTTTTTCCTCTGATCAATTGTTCGACGTTCGAATAATTGATAAATCAATCGAACGAGGCACAGTGATAGACAAGAGGCGATGCGACAGGAAAGAACAGTACACGGATAGCGTGAGAAATTAGCGAAGAGATGTAATCTGCGTCGATGAAAGATAAGAATTCTCCGTTCTATCGAACGTTACTGTTTTAAATGCACATCTAATCGATAATGATATTCGTCGAATCCAATACGGCGTACTAGTTTTCTTTTAACGTTGTCCGACGAATTCTCGTGCAATTTCTTGCGGTAAATCGACCCGTTTCTTTCTCGCGAAGCGAACATTAATTACTAAATATTCCGCCGATACTCTTGCTTTCTCTTCGCTTCGACGATAGAATTTGACGACTCCTTTTTGCATTCGAACTTTCTAACTCGTTCAGTCACACCTCTTTAATTAATGTTATTGTTCAATAACATGATTACAAGAAATATTTTTACCGTTTTCTAATATTTCGCCGTTTTGTATTTTTATTAGAAGCGCTCGAAATTGACAGTGTACTTATATTGCAATTTGTTCCAGGTTCTCCGAGCAGTAAACTAATAATGTGATAACAGCGGGCCTAGCTTTCCTCCTTGAAGATCATGAATGTAAACATGTAGAATCCAGCGTGAAGAAAATGATGCCTCATTTTGTAGCTCTAACACCTGTACGAAGACGATGCTTGATGATACTGTCCGTCATACTAGTGCCATGCGCGATCTTGAACCTCCTATCGCCGTCTGACCTGCACGAGGAAACAGTTCTGCAGAACAGCATCGCCGAGCTGCAAGCTAAACTGGAGCACTTGCATGCTAAATATGTTACAAGTCAAGAGGAGATAAATTTACTGTCTCATCAGTTGTTGCAGTTGATAGAGAACAATCACATTTTACCCGATGTTCAATTTCTACTTAATAATAACACAACAAACGTGACCAATATAAAATTGCCATCTATATACAATTTTCTCCCACATTTTCTGAACGACCCTAACAGCCTGCGCCCAGCATTTGTTCAGAGCAAAGGGCGCACAGGAGTTAGTATGGTACTCGGTGTACCCACAGTTAAAAGAGAGGTGCAGACTTATTTAATGGCAACCCTTAAGAATTTGTTGGATAGGATGAACCCTTCGGAAACAGCAGACACTTTAATCGTTGTTCTAGTAGCGGAAGTAGGTATTTAACATTCGATGGAATTACCGAATAAATCCTTATTGAAATTGTTGCAACTTTTACAGACCGATTTGGAGTATGTTACCTATGTAGCGAAGCAAATCGAAGTTCAGTAAGTTATCCAGCCTCTGGTAATAATTCGTAAAGAATACGAAAGATATAAATCAAAGATAAGATAGAAGAGACACGCTTAAAGCTTCATTTGCGTTTCAGGTTTCCGATTGAGTTCGAGACTGGTGTAATCGATGTGATATCTCCGTCTGCGTCTTACTATCCAGATTTATCGAAATTACGTGATACCTTGGGTGACAATCATCAACGAGTAGTTTGGAGGTCTAAACAAAATTTAGATTTTGCATTTCTCATGTCGTACGCTCAGACAAAGGGCACATTCTATGTACAATTAGAGGACGACATTTTAGCTAAGAAAAATTTCATCACTACCATGAAGTCTTTCGCACTGCAAAAAATCGCGACCAAAGAGAATTGGTTTGTCTTGGACTTCTGCCAATTAGGATTTATCGGTGGGGCATCATAAATCGATCGTCGAGACTGTTCTAAAATTTGTCTCATCGTATGTTCCTTGTTGCAGGGAAATTATTTAAATGCGCCGAGCTACCGTGGTTGGTCCAATTCTTTCTAATGTTTCACAATGACAAACCAGTCGATTGGTTGTTGGACCATCTGGTGTCGACCAAAGTTTGTAGTCTTGACAAAGATAGTGTAAGTGTGCACGATGTTCTCGAACACGAGGAACAATTTCTCGAACGCGTATTAATCGGTTTCCTCGCGTTTCAGAAACATTGTAAGATGGCTAAGGCGGAATTGTGGGTTCATTATAAACCCTCGCTTTTCCAGCACATAGGAACCCACTCTTCGTTGAAGGGAAAAGTGCAAAAATTGAAGGTGTTTTTACATACATCAACATGTTACACCGTACAGTAGAACTTCGATTATCCAGGCCTTGAGTGTCAGAAATCTTTATTGTCTGAATACTCTCCATAAAGAAATAGTTTGATTTAAACCAGTCCAGAAACAGTATAATTGTTAGTCGAACACTCATGCTCCACCGATTAACACGGATAATTGAGGTTCCAATATATTTATTTTTGTGAATTTTTATGATAACTCTGGTTTCATGTAGGACAAACAATTCGGCAAGGTGACGCTGTACTACGCGCACGAGAATCCAGCCGCGATAGTCGAAACACGAATTACACCTTACAAACAATATACATTACAAAAGGCCTACAAAGGAGAATCCTTCTTTTGGGGTCTTCTGCCGCAGCCAGGGGACCATTTGAAATTCAAATTTTCACATCCTATTTTTATAAAAAAGTACCACCTCTTTTTATCGAATACTTTCTATAGCTGTGCGAAAGCTCGTGCCCGATTTCGTATTTAAATACAACGAGCAATCGGGCATTAACTTTTGCACTAACATATCTTTCCTTCAGGTACTTATTTAGAAGTGGAAATCCTGAACACCCGTCTGATAGATTCTACAACACGACGGTGGAGGTGTTAACAGAGACGTCTGTATCTTTGAACAGAAACAGCAATGATGTTACCGAGGATGGTTATATTATCGTAGGTACGGCATTAGTATGACAGACTGTCGATCTCTATGCTAGATAAACATTTTTTTCTTTAATCCTCTGTCTGCGACCTGGGTCGTTTATGTGTGGAACGAAATTTCATTGCTGTATTTCTTTCGTTCCAATATTTATTTTTCTCCTCATTAACGCTTTAAAGTGTAACATTAATGTTTTCAATCAGGAAAATTTGACGTTCTTGGAATTGCTCAAGGAACAGTGGACCCAAAATTCGGGAGGATATTGATACTTCGTCTGACTGTTCACAGTGAGAGCGAAAATTGGGCAATTTTGTCTGAGGTAGTGCTTTCTTAAAAAATGTATACAGATTGTTTGAACGGTTTGTTCACTGTTTTTATTTTTTATGTTTCGCAGATTCATATAGTCGAAGACCATCCCAGTTGACCTTCGGGAAGGGTCTACCGAAATTATGTTCGGCACCGTTTACAGGGAAAGTACACGTAATGAGTTAACGGCTAAATTATTTTTTAGTTCGACGCTCGCGTCGCCATGTGTCGACTAAGTTCTGAATCGGAGGCAACAGAAAAAAGTAATTTGTTTACTGCCGTCCAGCGGAACGAAGCGAAATTGCTTCAACGTTGTTTTGAATAGAAATTCTATTCATCTTTTTTCCGATGGACTTTTAGATGCATTTGACCTGAAAGAAATCGATGTTACTCTATATGTGCATTTGTATTTGTATTTACGATGACGGTTTTTTATTGTCGAAATTTTTTGATTCCATTTGACCGGGGTGTCGAGCCTCGGAACGGTTTACTAAATTTTTCGACCACTTTTTACCACTTCTCTAATCGAAACAGTACCTGCGTAGTCAATATATATTATTTCGTTCGTTAAGGATCAAAATACGAGCTATGTAATTTCACACGTGTTTTTTTTTTGTGAATTAGCTAGCGAAGTGAAGAGCAAACTGTGTTTTTGTGATCCGAAGCACAATGTTATTAATGTTAACGAGAGTGCAGTTATACTTAACACCGCGATAAAATTAAGTGCCAGACTATTTTAAGAGAGTGAGAGAACAGATTTACGCGAAGAGAGAACAACAAAAAAGATATATATATATATATATGTACATATATATATACGTGTTTATAATATGTGTGATTATGTGCAATCCATAATACGTTCTGTAATATATTATTAAAATTGTAATATCGAAGATTTGGATCTCGAATCTTCGTTAAACTTTAAGATGAAAAAAAAAAGAAGAAAACAAAACGGTGATATGAAATTTGTATTGTTCTCCTACATGTATTATTTATTTCGTATTGCTTCTTATAAATATACACACGATACAATGTATTTTCATATAAAATAAAATATATTTTTCTGAACAACACTATTGACTTCCATAGAAGCCGAAGTTAGATTAACGATGCAACACGATGATATTCGTCTCGTGACGAAAGGCACATATTGGTGAATGATCGAATAAAATAAAAAACGGAAGAAATTGTACTATCTACAACAGTCGATCGATGAAGAAACTATTAGAATTAGTATTGAACCGATATTCGATTAGTCAACACTAGGTTTACTAATTTAGCCTAGTGTTAAATGTCCTAAAAATGCTTAATGATATAGTAATTACGTTCTCAGGGAGACCAACGCCCTGTATGGCTTAGGACCGGCTGTAACACCATCAGCGAAATCCCTGGACGTTGGCTTCTTCTCGCCTGGCACCGGGGAGAACGTGAACTCTTGCAATAACGCGGTGGTTATTATGAATAAATTACTTCTCGCCAGATTCTCTCCCATACAGCGATGTCTCCCTGTAAAATAGTACACACAATAATATAGTAGGCCTAACAATCTTTTCAAAACTTCGTCTACATTTAGGGGTTGAAAGCAGCCCTTAACCCTTAGCACACGATAGTATACACACCGACGCTGAAGGGAAAGTATGTGTTCGGGGTGATAATGTTGCCCTGTTCATCGAGAAATCTTTCCGGTCGGAAGACCTCGGGGTCGCCCCAGGATTCGTCCATCAATATTCTGTTGAAGTTCGCGATCAGCATCGTGTCCTGCAACGAAGTTGATCGAACAATCATTCATAATAATCTCCCATAATAATCGGGCAATAATCTCACACTGAAAATTCGAGGTACCAACTTTTGGTATCCTGTGGCCTAGTATAGTGGTGTCCCTTAGCGCCCTATGGGGCACGTTCAACGTACGACCCATGAACAACCTCAAGGACTCCAGAACAATCGCGTTCAGGTACGGCATGCTGGAACCAGAATAATCCTAGAAGATTATCTGATCTGTATTAACACTAGATTTCCGGGACCCGTTAAAATTACGGGTTTTATATTCTTTAATTTACAATTATTGTGATTGTAAAAATGCATTTATAGGAAATTCATTTAACACCTTTATTCCTTGGAACATATGTTATAGTAAAAGCCTGCTAAAAATCTGGCTGAATATATTCTTGGTATTTTTATAGAATAATCCATTTTTTTTCTTACTTGGCTCGATCCTCGATATTCGGAAGTCGTTTCCGGCCGATCACTCTGTCGATCTCTTCGTGGGCTTTGTCCTGGACTTCCGGAAAGAGGACTAGGTAGAGGAAACAGAAGCCGAGGGTCTTCGAGGTGGTCTCGGACCCAGCCACGAAGAGGTCCACGCAGATAGCGAGCAGTTGAGCCTCTGGAAAAGAAGATTAATTCGTCCACAAAGTTCATGATCCCGCCCGCAATAATTGAGGACGATTGGCTCTGCTCGTTCACCTGAAAACGTGCTGCTATAGTTCTCGGATTTGAGAACAGTCAGGTACACGTCCATCAAGTCCCTGGGCGAGTCTGGTGTGAAAGTGTTATTGTGATTATCCAATTCGTCCTACAATGATGTAATTTAGTTCCGTGCGCTATCAACGAGCCTGTGCTGCCCGTTCGTAATGAATTACACGAGGACGCAGTTATAATGTCGATTTCACCTTTAAGAACTTCCAGAGCTGCTGATGGGTCTCCAGGAACGGCTTGTAGCCGGACCATTCCGGCGCGATGAACCTCAGAATCGGAAAATGACCGAACGGCGCCCCGATCATGTCAATTTCATTCATCAGCTTCGTCAGGATCCTTTGGAGGTGAGTCAACTCCTCGTCGTCGTTGTTGAACCTGAAGAATTTTACGTTTCATTAGATGAAATTTCATTATAAGCTGACGTGGATCTTTATGCACTTCTGGCTCGTTGATCGATAGACTGCGGATCTTTATGCAATTACAGATGTTTGTAGAGTAATTTGAACAGATTGTTAACAGGAGAGAAATTGTTCCCCCTGTCACGTCCGGTGGTTCGTCCGCTCAATAATAAAACGAATATTGTAACTATTGTTTAAACCCAGTTATGTCCCCCCTCCTGGGACGTAACACCCCTATTGCAACCCTTCATTTTTTAACAGTAGATCTTTTAACACAGGATCCGCAGTCTACCGATCGGATTCGTTAGAAATTTGGGGAACAGACAACCTTTTACCAGCCATCATTCTCCAGAGAGTGTTCAGGACCGTGACGCCGAACGCGTCGTGCATCGAAATCACCACTCCAGGATTCGATCCCGCGATCCTTCTCACTTCCGGGTACTCGTTAGCGTCCACGTACATGTCCGAAGCTTTCACAGGCTTCCCGGTTTTAGATTGTTCCAGTTCCTCCGTGATATCAGTCTCAATCGGTTTGTACATCTTCCCGCCGTCTTGGTCGTCGCCGCAACACGTCCCCGCCATTTGCGACTTCAGTTTATTGTTACATTCGGCGTTGATCAGCTTCTTGAAGTGCTGGACCAGACACTGAGCCTCTTCCTCGATGATCGTGGCCATGCTCTTCCGACCAAAACCGAATTCACGGAGCTGCTTCAAGACGAACCTTCTTTGCTCCACCCAGAGAGTCTCATCGACCACGATCAGACCTGTCGCGAACCAAATCATTTCTCAAATCGCTCCCCTCCATCATCCTTGAGACTTTCAACTTTCTGGATATATTTTTCAACCCCTTGCAACCCCTTGCAATACGATTGAAACAAATTTCATCGTGATATTCATGTTTGGCATGGAAGACAAAATTTTCATCACGAGTCAGACTCGTGAAAGTGGTGCAAGGGGTTAATAACGCAAAATTGGAGTTGGGCAGTGCAATTGTGAAGACCCTGGCGCAACCACCGAGCAATCAGCAATGTAAATCTTGAAACAGGTGCAAGTGCGCTATGAAATAGGCTTGTCCAAGGTCCTCAATTTTGCCTGCACACCTCGTAAGCGCATTAAAGTGCGCATTGCAATTGTTTACCTCTTCTCATCCCGAAGGTTCTCGTTTCATAGAAAATGCCGATCGGTCTCCCATCGCAATCCTCGTCGGTGAGCATGGCCCGGATGCTCTCGAGATCATTGAGGACCACTATGCGATCGGCACCGATCTTCAGACCCACCACCGGCCCGTATTTCTTGCCAAGGGCCGAACAGGTCTCGAACAGGTATCCGGTCTCCTCCCGAAGATGCGCGATCTCCACCGCCGAGCCCAAAATCGGCCACCATTTCGGACCTGGAAATTTCCTTGGTTACGCAATCATCGACTGGATTCATCTTATCTTTCGCGACACTTTCGAAAATTTCCCTTGGATGCCTTGGGAGGGAATATTCTCGCGAGAAAGTTCGCAGTTTTCGACCGCCGGTAATCCGGTTTGCGAACATCTGTCTTTGACCTCGATATTGTTGCAGATATACGTTACAAAAACAGGATCTCCCTTGTCGCTTAACACTAGGTTTACGGAGCACTAAAAATGATTATTTTACATTTCTTTATGAAAGTAACATGAATGTATCGATCAAAGTTTGTAGCCACTTTTTAAGTAATATATACCCAAAGAAATCAATTTGTTAAATAATTGCTCGTAGATGCATTTGTACAATCTCAATATTCGTAATTTAAAAATATTAGAATCCGTCATTTTGACGAGTCCCGTAAATCTAGCGTTAACATCGAATTTTCCTCAATTAACCGTTTGCACTCGGCGCTATTTTCATTCTAAAACTGAATTTTTCTTCCGTCTATAATCTTTAAATGTTTAGTACTCTATTGAATACAAATTTTCAAAATTAATCCCATCTTTTATCAGTTTTCAATTTTATTACCGAATCAATGATGCTCAACTTCGTACATCCCAGGGGAAAGTTTCTTCGTAATTTACAAATGCGCATTTATGTGACTACTCTGATCTAATAGATCTTCTGATTTTAGGAGTAACATGAAAACAAAATAAAATAAAAAAAATTGCCGTGTTGTAAGAATGACGTACCTGGAGGATAGCCCCGCGGTTTTCGCGTTCCGAGATAAAACAGCAGCGAGAGTAGTATGATCACCAATAGCACCGTGTAGAGCATGCTGTAAACAAAACGAACGTCATCATAATTTAGAATATATTAATGGAATAGACTTTCTACTGAAACCGATCGCTTTTCCCTTAGAGCGCCATGGAACGATTCCAATTTCTTTCCTGGATTCTCCAATTTCTTTCCTGGAAATTATTGTCTTTCAGCAGTGAATTTTTACTTAGAAATTTAGTCGTTCGACAATGTATTTTCGGTGTAGATTTTCTTCGTTTTAGCAAAGTTCTTCTGGTAATTTCTGTTGAATTTTCTTTCATCATTTTTATTTGTCAAGCGTTCGAGTATTTACGGAACGATCGGATCGATATCGATCTTTTCGGAAGGAGGCCGCCATGGTGCGCGCACTTGAGAAAGAAAGTGAAATATGTCGATGTATGGGAGAAAGTTGCATACGGAAGAACCGGCGCAAGCCCTCGCGTACATTACTTCATAACTTCTTGCGTAACGATGTACATTTCACGGTGTTTATTCATTTCGAACAGAGCCCTCCTTTCGTTTCCATCAACGCGCACTTTCCAACATCGACGCGATTTTCGAACCAACACTTCCATTTACGGAGAACCTTTTTGAGACAATTCTAACGCGTACACACGATTCGTCCAGTCGTTCATTAATCGGAAATGACCTTAAATTCACGAAATATTACTAAGTAATTCTTAATCATTAAGATTACTTAAATCTTATTTCATAAAAAGGATGCCGGTTACTTTCCCCCGTCTTTCCACGAAGACTTTTGAATTTGAATTTAACAAGTTGACTCACAGGAAATTAAAAATATCGATTTTTAGAAAGTATTCAACTATGCGGTGAGATTATTAAATAAGTCGTTGCTCAATAATTCTCATAAATTAATTTTCAACGAACTTCCAGTGTCCCTAATTGAATCGAACTTACCTTGTACCCGGAGAAATGTGCTCCTCTCTTCTGTGTAAGGAGAACTAGCCGTGGACCGACCGGCAAACGGCTTTTAAATACCCCTCTTCGTCGCCGTCGATCTTTTTATTTTACTGGCAAAAGCTGTTGAGTAACCGCCGCAGGATGTAGCACAATGTAGGATCACCGGCGCGATCATCGAAACTTCGCTGGACCGAGACATCGCGATCGGTATAACTTTGCCCTCGATTGCACAATAATTTACCAAGCGGTGAAAAAGCAACAATTAAATTGCCATGCCACCTAATCACCCGTCCGCCAATTATTATCGTTACTATTACACTTCGCAGAGTCTTATAAATCTCTAGATCATCTCGGAATTTATAGAATTCACTAAGCCAGCTTTTAGAAATTGATTTATTCATATGTCTCCAGATATTATTGTAAACAAATTGATAGAAACACAATTGTCTTAATTACTAGTGTACCGAATAAAATTTCTACTTCTGTCTCCGATGGTATTTACAAAGCGTTCCTTGATATTTCTACTAGGAAAAAAAGGAATTCTTCACATGTATCAAAAAATTGCAGAAAACAATGTTTTTTTATGAATCTTATATTCTTAGCTGATGATTCAGTTTATAGTCATTCATATTTATTTGTGTTCTTTGGTAGTTTCATCTGTTTCCATTTCATGAATAGCTTCATCCATTCTCTCTTCTTCTTCAATCATTTCTTCTATCTTCGTGACCGGCAAACGGTCGCCCCATTCGCTGGACCTTGCGCAACGATACGTGTTCCTGGAAAATATAATGTGTATTAATTTGTTAGTGCTAATTATTCTGCACGTTGTCCGAAATCTGAGAAGCACAGACTTTCCGTTTTTCCACGTGGTGAAGATGTGTTCCTGTAATTCCCCAGAACGTGTGCACATTCGGCAAACAACGTGCCTCGAACGTTTCAGCACTGGCCTAACTATTCGTGGCCATTTGTTCTCATCTTCATCGGCACGGTCCTCTGTAATTAAATATTTACTTGAACTACAAGCGACGATAAATAATTACGAAATTTTTTTAGATGGATGAAATAATGACTTTATAAATACCTTTCTTGAGTACCACATACGAATATCGTTCTCGTTTGTATTCAGACGTTCTAGGAATAGGCAGCGTCAAGTAATTAAGCTCGAAGTTGCAAGGAGTATCGTCTGCCACGATCCTAGGGCATTGCGACTCGTGTGGACACTAAAACAATTATACGGCAACTTAATATACAATTTCAAACTAACCACTGACCTAATAAAAATACTTACAGGTGAGAATACGTGTACAGCAAACTTCTTCTTGCTGTAGTGCAGAACGAAATCTCTAGCTTCAACGACTAGCTATTTAAAGACACAAGATTAGTTAATGGCCGGTGTGATTAAATAAATCTGACGATTGAAAGCTTACATCGAATCCGGCTTTTGTTCCTTGTTCCACGATCACTAAGTACTTGGACGTTTTTTGCCAAAGCTTTGCAAGTAGTTCAATTCGCGATCTTTGGTTTGGCAATTCGAATAGAGAGTATGCGCTCACTACAATATCATAAGCGGGCTATAATACAAAGAATATATGTAAAAATCATGAAAAAATTGTATAGCTTTGTAATACGCATTCTTACGGTTACAGACGCCGGTAGAAATTGCCGATGGAAAACATAATTGAAATTGATTGGTGTTATCCTTTTCACGAGGTATGCAGACAACTCGTTCATCTTCACAGAAGAATCAACGCAATAGTATTCTCTAATGGACTTGAGCCAGAATTTGGATGTTGCCCTGTACGAAATTCAACGTGCTCTCAGTATTGATTTAACAATAACTTGCTATTTTTGTTAGAGTAAAAATTAGTATTAAAAAATCCTTGGACCATAGACTTTAAAAAATTAGGAAATAGTCCTGAGTAGATAGTGTGTTAGGACTTATAATTTCGCATAGATCTTACCACATAACTGTCCCAACACCAGAACCAAAGTCGAACACTGACTTAGGTGTGAAATCAGCATCTCTGGTTTTGATTTCGTTAAAGATTCTGTACAAAACGCTATACTCGGCTACGCTTCTGCTAACCAGATACGACAAGCTGGTGTTCAAATCGTAATTGATTGGAACCCAATTGTAAACAAGACTCTTGAACAGATTTTTAGCTTTCTTATTCTTTAGGAGCTCTTCTTCGTCTTCTTCATTTATTTGAAGACGGGATTGCACTTCGTTTAATTTTGCTCTGTACTCGTCTGATTCAGGTGGAGCATGCCGACCATGCAGATGCAAAGCCAGTTTCTTCCCATTTTCGTAGATTAAATTCTTTGACAAATGTTCATCTTAAAGAGATACATTTTGAACATTATTTAAAGCTCTTTATATCCAAAAATATACGTTAAAAATATAAGTTAAAATACAGTTGCTGTGTTGTGCGTTACCTCTCAAGAACGTCTTGATTGTTTCGTAAAGCTTAGCAGGCTGTTCTGCTATCTTAGGTTTTATTATGCCTGGATGCAGTCTATGCTTAATATCCTCGTTCGACAATTTCTCATTCAGAGAATCTGGGATCAGTAATTTAATTTTCGTCGAGTACTATGGGAAAAAACAGAGAATAAACATTAACTTGAAGCATTTTGTTAGGAGTACAAATTCTTTTACCAGCATTCGATGAGCGGATTACGGTCGAAGTTTCTAATTATTTATTCGACGTGCGTTAACAATACTAATTGTTCACTTACCAACCGCAATTGTCTGTATCTCGCGAATGTTAGCCTTCTTGACATGATCAACGAGCTTATTTATTTAGTGTTCTCTGTCGATTCTTTCGAATTCGAAAATCGCATAGAAAAGCTAATTCTAAATAATGAATGCACAGTGAAAAATGTCAATTGTATTCTCGAGAATTTTATGATAAGAATGATATCGAAGCGTTACTGTGAAATAACTCTCAAATATGCATTGTATAGTGTTGTGAGAGCACTATGCGGTGTTCATAACCTATACGAATTTCATGCAGCTAACTTTCGTAAGTTCAATTTGTTTTTCCCAAAATAACTCGTTATGATTCCTCTTGACGGACCGTTCGTCTCGATAACTGTGCTTTATAGTATTTACTGAGGTACAGGCACTATCGTCATCGAGTAATCTAATTTTCGAGGGAAAATGAAATTCGCGGAGCACCTGAGTGCTCATATCACGCCAGAATGGAGAAAACAGTATATAAACTACGAGGTAAAAGCGAAACTTCGTCACGATTCGTCATTGTATCATTAAATCCTTCCTTTAACATGCTAGGCCACATCAATTTCCCCAATGACAATCTCCCGTAAATTTATTTTCTAATATTTTTCATTTTCATATCCACTTTTAATATATATCTCCTTAAAGAACATCGTAAAGCGACTTCTACGCTAATATTCACGAATAAAGTAATTTCCTAGTACATCTTTTTCATTTTGAAAATTTGTCTTACATTTAAGAAAAATATTTAAATAATTTTAGGAAATGAAAGCACTGCTGTACGCAGCAGTGGAGCAAGCTCCGTCAGCAGACACGACAGAATCTCATGTATTGGAGCGTTATTTCAACAAATTCGATGAGAAGTTTTTTCACTATTGCGACAAGGAGCTGGCGAAGATAAACACATTCTACTCAGGTAAGTCTCATTTTGTACATCAACTTTCTACTGTTTTCGATAATTTATTGTTACTTGTTTCATTAGAAAAGCTGGCAGAAGCTACGCGAAGATTTGCAAGTTTGAACAACGAGCTGAGCGAAATCCAGTCGGTTTCTGAGTACAAGCAAGGGAGCCGCAAGTCAAGATACCGTAACAACATCCTGCACAAAAAGCCAGTCTCGGCGCGGAAACTCCAGGAATTGAAACTAGCCTTCTCTGAATTTTATCTGTTTCTCATCTTGCTCCAGAACTATCAGAATCTCAATTTCACCGGGTTCAGAAAGATACTGAAAAAACACGATAAGGTATGTACATAAAAGCAGGATTTACATAAGTAGACTGCATAATTTGTACAGTCCTGTTTCTGTTGGAGATTATTCAACGAAGATCTGTTGTATTTTTCCAGCTGTTAAATATAGATCTCGGGGCAAAATGGAGGGCAGAGCACGTGGATACAGCGTTGTTTCACACGCACAAAGATATAGACAGACTTATCGCGGAAACGGAAGCGCTGGTCACCAGGGATTTGGAACAGGGAGACAGACAACGTGCTATGAAACGTTTAAGAGTCCCTCCACTCGGAGAACAATTGTCTCCATGGATCACATTTAAAGTTGGAATCTTCTCCGGGGCTTTCATTGTACTTCTCATTGCGGTAATACTTTCAGGTGAACAAATGTCTGCTATGAATACTTCAAAATTGAAAGCAGAGGCTGCGTAGCAATTGGAACTATGGACTGGCACCTTGTAAATTCACACCAACATTTATTTCAGTTGTAGTTTCAACAGCAATTTGTTATGTTTCGCAGGTATACGATTCAAAGATAACAATAATTGGCGAGTTTTATGCAGACTATATCGCGGACCGCTTCTGATGATCCAGTTTTTCTTCCTCATGGGAATAAACGTCTACGGGTGGAGGTCTTCCGGCGTGAATCATGTTTTAATATTCGAGCTTGATCCCAGGAATCATCTGTCTGAACAGCACATCATTGAAATGGCCAGTGTTTTCGGACTCGTTTGGTCCCTGTCAATAATGGGTTTCTTGTACAGTGAAACTTTGGGGATACCGCCGTTCGTTCAACCCGTACGATTTTATATTTTCCCATTTTCGTTCTAAATAGCTAATTGGTGTAAATGACATTGTTCCTTGCAGATGTTATTGTACATATTGTTAGCGGTGTTTCTATTCAATCCGACGAAAACGTTGCGGCACGAGGCGAGATTTTGGGCGCTGCGAGTTTTTGGAAGAATTTTCTGTGCCCCGTTTTTCTACGTCGGTTTCGCTGACTTTTGGCTCGCTGATCAACTGAACTCCCTCCACACGGTCTTCTTGGACTTCCAGTATTTCGTGTGCTTTTATGTACAAAATTCCTCCTGGACCAGCGTCACAGGTACGTGCCCTCTACTCTTGAAATAAAATTTCTCATTTATTCTATTTTAGATGCAGAAACTTGCATAATGCGCGAACTATCGATGAGACCGTTCGTGGCCTGTTTGCCAGCTTGGTTTCGGTTCGCACAATGTCTGCGCCGGTACAGAGACACGAAAGAAGCCTTTCCTCACCTGGTGAACGCGGCAAAGTACGCCACCAGTTTCTTCGTCGTAGTTTTCTCGTATCTGCATCTGACCAACTCTAGTAAGTTCTCTCTTCAACCGTCCGTCAAGTTGTCTACACGATACAAATATACTACTTTTGCAGAGTATTATGGAATGTCAACGGAGAACCCTTACTTCTATTTGTGGATAACTGCGAGTATAATAAGCTCCTGTTTCGCCTACACGTGGGACGTGAAACTGGACTGGGGCCTGTTCGACAGCAACGCTGGGGAAAATAAATTTCTTAGGGAAGAAATCGTCTATTCTTCTCCAGTAAGTTCATAACGCTAGGTTCGCAGAAATGACGATTTTTAATTTACCATTATGGGGATTGCAAAGGTTTATCCACGAGGAGAAGCAACGAATTCATCGCTAATTTAATTATGTTGCAGTATTATTACTACTTCGCTATAATCGAGGATTTCATACTTCGTTTCGGATGGGCATTCTCCTTGTCCCTAACTGAAATGGGATACGTCCACGCGGATCTGATGGTCTCCATTGTTGCCCCATTGGAAGTATTCAGGTACGCTAGCACCTAAGTTCGTAGAGCTAATGAGAAATATATCTTTTTCGTAGTACTTGATCGTGCATGATGTAGCATCACGAAATAGCGTACATCGCACAATTCTTGTTTACCGTGGCGTTTTCAGCTTCAAACTGATTTTCCGTTTGCATGCGATTAAAAATTAGTTTAGCCATTTCAGTCACATCTGGCCTACTGAAACCGTATGTCTGCCGAGTGAAACTAATAAATTTTAATGAAGAACTTTATCGTTTATTTCATTTTTATTCCCACTTTATTTACTCCCACACGATTCTTTCGAGATCGAGTTTTATTTACTAAAACGATTTATTTTTGATCGAAGTTTTTTCTATTTACTAAATGTATACAGGGTGTATCTTTTCAAATTAGTCACTGCAAGGTGGATACAGGATCTGTTCGGACCCACGAGAAATTATAATTTATGTTGAAGGATACACCATGGACACGTAACATCGCTTTTTATTTTCTGTCACTTTTTCCGTGTCATCGATGGACTGCGGATTTTCATGGAAAAGTGAAATATCAGCTGAAAATCCTCGGTCTAATCATCGAGAATCATTTTGACTAATCGTAACAAACAACGTTTAGAGTGTACCAAGTCACCTTACTAATCAGTTGATAGAAGGTACATTTGGAATTACTTTCGTCTGGAAAATGAACACCTGTACAACGTAGGCAAATTTCGGGCGGTTCGGGATATCTTCATACGACCGTCTAGACGCCGTGAAGACAATGAACCAAAAGCGGCGATGCACCTAATGGATCGTGCGAATGACGAAGTCGATGATCTCAAGAAGTTCCATGACCGTTGAAATTGGCAACTTGTAATTCAGAGAATTTACTCTCGCATTCCTATATATATATATATATATTACACGAAACACCACACCACCATTCGCTCGCAAAATTAGCCCTTTATTTTGTTAATTCGTAGATCTTACAATTCTCGTGCATGTACGTACAATATTCAGCACGTTAAGCTCTTAATTACAGTCTGATTAAAGTCAACTGGTCGCGACGATACAGTGAGTGTTCTTCCCGAGACATAATAATTACCAGAATGGTGGCTGCAACAAATAGTAATTCCCAATTTCGTGATTATTATCAAAGGTTCCATCGTTTCAATGAGAGCCTTTGTATAATTGTTTTCTAAACAGTTTTAGACCATTTCGAGCCACAGTTTCGCGCATGATGCAACGACCGCGCGTCGATCAGGCGAAGTAATCGTCGATCTTTCTCCCCGCAGGCGGTTCATATGGAACTTTTTCCGTTTGGAGAACGAGCACCTGAACAATTGCGGCAAATTTCGAGCAGTGAGAGACATATCCGTCGCTCCTGTCGATTGTTCCGATCAGACGCAAATATTGCGAATGATGGACGCAACCGACGGTGTGGTGAACCGGAAGAGAAAACAAAAGCTGCCGGAGAAAAATAAACCCCTGCGTGTTCTTTCGAAAGGCGAGTCCCTGCTCGCCGATATAGACACGTAAATTCGCATAACTCGGCTGCGGATCGAAAATTCTGTGCGTTGATCGCAGGACACTGGAACCAAGTCTCTTTCCCTTTTTTCATAGTTTCGATTCATCGTAAGTAGGAAAAAGTGTGTTGATGTTCCGAAATTCTTTTAACGCTTTACCTACTGGAAGTCTAATTTATTAATTAACGTAGGCACAGTAAGTGGTACCCCCCACAGTAATACGGTCCTTTGTCCTATGTCTTTCCCTCGAAAGTTCTCAATCATTGTGTCATCTTGCGGTCTACACAAGAAATTTATTTTTCGAATTCGAGTGCGGGTGTGCAGGGTGCCTCGGAGTACTCTGTGATATTTTTTATCTAGACGATTAGCGTACGTTCAAGTATTCTTCGACGAGGTACAAATATATTATTTGTTAAACGCGAGGAATCTATAATGTTGCACAAGTAAAAAGTCGACTGTTCAATTTGAATTTCTTACCAACGCTCTACAGAGGTAAATCGGAATTTCTTCAGATTGTACGTAACATTGACCACAAATTATACTGCGAATAAAGGATTTTAATGTTTTCCAAGGAATTTTCATTACTTTTTCTCTCCGAATCAGCCAAAAATCATGTGCAGATCTTTGTAAGTAAATGCAAGTATCTCGTACAAAGTAAACTTAACACTAGGTTTACGGAGCATTAAAAGTGAGCATTTTACATTACTTTATAAAAATAAGAAGAATGTGTCTACCTAAGTTTTCAGTAATTTTTTAAATAATATATACCTAAGGAAATAAGTTTGCTGAGTAATTTTACGTACATGGATCTTCACAATCTCGATATAATCGTACATTAAAAATATTAAAACCCGTCATTTCGACGGGTCCCGTAAACCTAGTGTTGAAGTATTAATTTCATATGTGTACAGAGTAGACAATGATAAAATAAATGTGTAGAGTAAGTAAGCGTGCGAATAACAAGAATATATTGTACTGTAAATAAAACAAAGTCGACGATAAGGTGGACGAGTATTTAGTTTTTCCTCCTCATCTTCCTTCAGCTATCTCACTCGCGATAACGTGTCGGATTCCCCGGAAACGGTGCTCTTTCTCTTCGAGGAAATACACACAAAGGAACATACTGCTTTCAGCAGAGACACAGTCCGCTATTATAATTAGAGCGATTAAATCGCGAACGACATGTGTAGCGGCTTTAATCCTTGTTAGTCGTCTCGTTAATACTCGTCGAACAGTCGTGATTGATGACGCGCGGACAACCGACTAGTCCGTTGTGTTTGTAAGTACAATTTCGAACAACACATCGTCTACCGTAAGCAATTATTTTCATTACATTTGCCTGTAAATTGTGGGCGAGCTACGTGGGATGGGTGGTTGCGAAGTTACGGGTGAATTTCAACCCTTTAAAGCGAATTTGGGCAGCAAATAAAAATTGCGTAACATGCGTCCACACGTGCTCTGGATGTCCCTAAAGTTTCATAATTTTTCCAACTTCCGGCTCAGAGATATCCTCAATCGATCAAGGCTTTCGGAGACCGTCGAACATCATTATTAATTTTCCGTCTTGAATATTGAAAACAAAACGCGAACTGAGGCGGCAAATAAACGTTGCATAATGAGTTCCACGTGTCCTATAAATGTCACAAGTATCTGCACTTCCGGACGAGCGATTTGCCCAGGTGAATTATGTAAGCCCGCCGCCAGGCTTTCGAATGCAACGATTGTGAACGCGAAATAGGGAACATGTTGAACAGAAATTTGTTAAAATAAATTAAACTGGTAACATATTATTATCAACCTTTCAAGAAATGCCAGGGGTCGATCGTCGAGCAGTTTGCCGGCCCGTTTTTCGCGAGTGTCCGCGCGTAAGCGGATAAACGTATTAAGGTGATGTTTGCACGTGGCGGACGGTTTCAGTTAGAAAATAGACACGGCTGATGCACGTTAGAGGTTCGAAAGCAGCTTGTATATATATATTTATTGCAAAATTCGTATCAAGTGCACGGAGAATAAATCTGTCCGTCGATATTCGCTGCCCACGCGCTGGGAAACCTAAACGTTTCGGAAGAAGAGGAGCAAGTAGAAACGGTGTGTCGTGGGCAGACGCGTCAATCAGAGCGGCATGAAACCGGGGTAATTAAAATTCTCAAAGAACACCGGCCTTTGAACCACTCCAACGACCTCTTTGTGACATTATTCGTTTCAGAACGTCCGCATCGAATTGCAAAAGTTTGCCGGAAGTCGCTGACCGCAGAAGGATCCGCGATTGAAGATCGTAGACGATCCAGCGATTTTACAGGTCGTTCAATGAATACTTTTAAACATCATTAGGAAGCATCGAGTTGAACCTCTTATTTCGTTCGTGGAAGTTGTGCGGGCGGGGAATATCGAATAAATAATATTTCAGTATCTCTCTGGCGCAGAGAAAACATTTACAGTGCAATGTTTGAAGGTCAAGTGTCAGACTTATGAAATGTACATAATGTTCGACGTAGAAATATTCTTTAATAAATTTTATCGTTATATTTTAGGCATTGCGAATTTAAATCGATTTTGTAAGTTTATATGGTACAAATATCTGTAGATTAACAGAGTCGGATTATTATTCGGAAGAATCTGGAACAGCAAATTGTTAATTAAAAACGAAGTTAGCATTCTGACGACGTCATTATAAATTTCTGCTTCCAGCTTCGAATCTCCAGGCTGCATATCGGTCCAGCAGATTCCGTAGACCGAAGGAAAGTGGATTTCTCGGGGAAAACATCCATTAGCGGCACATTTAACGAGACCCCCTGTCGGATCACTCTCGATCGATCGACCATCGTAGGTGCTCGAGCCACCACGGAAAACCCTCGTAAATTGTGGAATTTAAACGAGTGTGGGCTCGTTCGCACAAATATCGGGTACAGTATTGATCGCAAAGATTGCACCACTTGGAAAATATCGATGTTTCCTTATTTTTACTATGTTCAGTGATCCTTTCACTCCTACCGGACTGCAAATGTCTATACACATTTCAATTTTTATGGATTATTTTTGTTTTTAGAAATTGCTTGATCTTTTTTAACCACTTCACAAAACCTAAACGTTTCCGAATCGATCAAATCCGCAATCCAGCTGTCAAAGCATTGTTGCGTCAGATGATGCAGCTGCTCTAAACGTTCGTAATCACTTTAACACTAGGGGTTTACTAAGTATTCCAAGAAAATTGTTTCTTCTTTTCTATTTGTTCATTCAAAGTCGACTCAGCTTCTTATGTATCAGTGATCACTGGACTGCGGATTTTTATTGTCGAATGGTTTTTCCAAATTTTTAAAGATTCGTCAAATTAATCCCTATAGGATTAACTATGCATCATGAAACTTCTTTCAGAGTTCGGCGAACCTTGATTGGCCGTGACATCAGTCCACGTAGATTCATCGGAGCAATTAGCGGGCCGGTTCGACGAGCATTTAACGGGTCCCCTGACACCCTAACGAGGGAATAGCGCCATCAATCGGGCTCTGCTCGAGCTACCACGAAGAGCCCTCGTAAATACAGCGTCGATCGCATAAATACCAGTGAACCTACTCTTGGGGAGCCTCAAACCGAACCAATTAACAAGTTTGATAATCATTCAAATACTCCTGATCGCTGGAGTACCTTACGACGCGTTCAAAGGTCAAATAGACAAAAACTGGACTGTCTTCAGCTGCGACAAACAATTTTGCTAGATTGCTCTGAGCTAGGTGTCGGGTTAGACAATCGAGACTATACCAATTGAAAGCAATCGAATCAATTCACAAGCCTGGCGATCGTTTAGTCCAGACTACCAGAGTAGCAAGAGAGCTCGACCAGTCTGCAAGGTCAAACAGACACAAGGAAGACAAGCTTTCATCAAAAATAATTAACAAATAATTTCGGTTGGTTCGGAGACGGGTGATTTAAACAATTCGATCAGAGAGTCCTGTCCATCGGAGTGCCAGCAGGTCCAACCGGGTCAGAGGTGAGGCAACCGGAAGTGAACGTTTCGTCGACGGGGGAGACAAAGAATTTCGGCGGATTCGTTGGTTTCGGTACGGGAGTAAATTTGAGGGGGTCTCTCGAAGGAGGGCAGCAGGGTTGTTAGGCGTCGCGACGCGTCGCGTCGGTTTGATCGGCGTCGCCGAGTGGAAAGGGTAATGGCGGTATTGATTGGCAGCGGAAAACTTGACCGCGCAAGCTCTCTGTTCTCTCTCCGGCCTCAATGAAATGACGCGCTTACATATGGAGCCTCGGCGGACGGGACGACGATAAAAACCTGTGGATAGCACACCTGGCCGACACCTGGCAGTCGTCACGGTGACGATGACACCGTCCCTCGGCACCTGCACATGGCTGCTCTTACCCTGTTGCGTGCTCGTCACCCTCTCGACCGGCGAGCTCAAGTTTTACCGAGGTGAGCGCCTTACTATCGCCACGACATGACACACACACGGTCCGCCGAAAAACATCGCGTTCACCGGGGGTAATGACACACACGTACTACTGTCCAAGGTGACGATGACACGACGACCCTCCGGGTTCAACCAACGGGTTCGACGTCATCCACCGTAGTGTTTCTACGACCCGAGAATCGAAAAAGTCTCGTCCTTAGACGCCCACGACGTTCAACGGCCGCGCTATATGTACCGTTCCACGACCGATAAGCGAATGCTATAGTTTCGGGAGTGCGACAATGGCGGTTTGTTCCTCGACGACCCCGACCTCACCTTCTACAGTGCTCCCGTAAATTGAAGAAGTCTCGTTCTTCGACTTCAATGTCCGCGGTATGTTGTTCTACGTTCGACAAGGCCTCGGGTTGTTGGGCAATGGCGATGTTGAGTTCCTGTACTGTGATAATAACGGGGTAGCTGGTTGGGCTGGGTTCGATAGTGTTTCTGCAACCTGACAATGCGAAAAGTCTCGTTCCTCGACGCCCTCGCCCTATGTATTGTATTACGTCCGACGAGCTTGACGTGGGCTGATCGCTATGATTTCAGGTTCAGTATTTTGGGTAATGATGATTGTGGTTCCTCGTACTGTGATGATGATAGGTCTCGCGAGGTTTCATAGCTAGTTTGGATGGGTTGGACGGAGTCTTCGGAAATGTGAGTTTGAGGGATTCGAGGGGATGGTTTGCACAGTTTTGACAGCGATCCCCTTTGCAGCGGCATCGATCGATAGTGTTTCTGCAACCTGACAATGGGGAAAGTCTCGTTCTTCGATTTCTACGATCTTCAATGTCCGCGGTATGTTGTTCTACGTTCGACAAGGTCTCGGGTCGATGGGTAATGGCGATGTTGAGTTACTGTACTGTGATAATAACGGGGCAGCTAGTTGGGCTGAGTTTGATTGTGTTTCTGCAACTTGACGATTGAAAAAGTCTCGTTCTTCGACTTCTACGACCTTCAATGTCCGCGGTATGTTGTTATAAGTTCGACAAGGCCTTGGGTCGCTGGGTAATGGCGATGTTGAGCTCCTGTACTGTGATGATAACGGGGTAGCTAGTTGGGCTGAGTTCGATAGTGTTTCTGCAACCTGACAATGGGAGAAGTCTCGTTCTTCGACGCCCACGACGCTCGACGCTCGTCCTATGTATTGTATTACGTCCGACGAGCGTGACGCGGGCTGATTGCTAAGATTTCAGGTTCAGTATTTTGGGTAATGATAATTATGGTTCCTCGTACTGTGATGATGATGATAGGGCTCGCGAGGTTTCATAGCTAGTTCGGACGGGTTTGCGGGATTCGAGGGGATGGTTTGCACAGTTTTGGCAGCGATCCCCTTCGCAGCGGCATCGATCGACGGCGTTGACTGTGACACTGGCTCTGCCAGTGGCTTATGGTTTCTTTCGTGGAAGTTTGTTTTGCTGGGATTTTTAGGGCTTTTCTGGATGGCTCACTCCTCGGTGAATCGCTGGAGATAATTGATTATAATCACAATGTTATAGAACAACGGGCTAGCGCATGTAGACATAATTACAGATCTTGATGATTCTTCTCTGTCTCGCGGTGCTTTGAAAATTGCGACACAAAATTCACCGGCGTTTCCCAGTTCGATTGACATTAGATAATCGAGCTGTTTCCATGTACTTTGCAAGTTTACCTTCGAAGTCCGTTCAACTGTTATCAACTGCAGCAAACTCTCCTCCGATCGCCGGGAGCAAGTTTTAAACAATCGACGACCTGACCGTGTTCGTCGCGTGTAAAAGTTTAACGATGTTCCTCGTGTCGGTGTGCTCGTCGGATGCTTTGTTTTCGCGGGACTATCGAGAATGTTGTTAGTCCAGTTGCGACGGAACAATCCGGGATAAAGGGAGAAAGGTTAATCGAGTTCAGGTCTGGATGGTCGTGTGCTTATCGGATCGTTGTAATGCACAAAGCGCGCGGTAAATTACAGTCGTACACAGGAAATCCACATACGGGCTGCTACGCTAGTATCAGGAAGTGGAACGATAACGAGGCGGTGCTCTACGTACTCGTTCGTGTGTATAGAATTCCTGAACGCGCTCCCTTTTATTCCCTTCGTTCTCCAAATTCGTTGCGCAAACCATTCCGCAAACCGTTTTCTCGAACGAATCAATTTTTATTCCCCGTAAAAATCCGCAGTTTACGAACGTCATTTCAAGATGCTTGTTGCGAACGCTTGCAGATGAGGCTCTGGAGAACGCGGAGGACGTTGCGCTGAGGCAGCTGATGAAGTACATCCAGCCCCACGGTCTCGAGGTCCGGTTGTGGACACTGCTGGCGAACCAGGAACGACAGATGGAGCTGGATCGTCAGAAGGAGAGGAGCCTGGTGGACGCGTTAACGAACAACGAGCAGATCAACGAGACGCCGCGCGAACTAGAATACTACCCCCCTACGTACGAGCGCTACAGGAACAACCTCTTCGAGGGCCCCCTCCGGTACCACAAATACGAATCGCCTTATTTTCCGCGAGAGACCAACGTCGAAGAACCCACATTCCCCGAAAAGGACTACGAGTACGAGCAGAGCGAGAATTTGAAGCGACCTCCTCCGTATGCTCCTCCAGTTAGATTCGACAAGGGGATGAAGGAGGAACCGTTGTCGGACTACCAGGGGAATTACAGGAGCGGATCCGGTAAGCAAGATGACCGGAAGCCGCAGAAACCGGAGCAGCCGGAGTTCACCTTCAAGTTCGAGGATTCGAACCTGGCCGAGAATAACCCGTTCGCCGTCAAGCCCAACGACCCTAGGTTCTATCAAGACACCCCCTTCGACTCTGGTAAGTGTCATGTCTCTGCTCGCAACTTTGGTGCTGCTTACACTGCGGACAAATAGAAATTGTCTGCATCAATCGTCCGTTTGGACAAGTTTAGGTAGTTGGAAACAATGCGTTAATAGTTTTAAATTCTTCTTTGTCACATTGGCATCGAATAAAGAATATTCGAACAGCTTAGACTACGGATAAATAAAAATTGCCTGCATCAATCGTCTATTTGGATAACTTTAGCTAGTTGGAAACAATGCGTTAATAGTTTTAAATTCTTCTTTGTCACATTGGCCTCGAATAAAGAATATTCGAACAGCTTAGACTACGGATAAATAAAAATTGTCTGCATCAATCGTCCGTTTGGATAAGTTTAGCTAGTTGGAAACAATGCGTTAATAGTTTTAAATTCTTCTTTGTCGCATCGGCATTGAGTAAATAATATTCGGACAGTAGACGCAAGTTTTAGAAGTAGCTGTTGACCCTCAGAAGATGGAGCTTCGTTGATCTTCTCGCGACAGCAATGACTGTACCTGTTAGTTTTGTGTTGAGAAAAAGAGAATCTTTGCTGCGTCGTCTGAGGGTCGAGGCGCGCAAAGAAACACAGAGATTGTGGGCGGAACGTTTGTACTTAAACCACCGTGGTTATTAAAAGGAGACACTGATCGCTCGATTGTCGCAAAAACTGTGCAAAATGAGACGCAGCCGGAACAGAGCAACGTTAAAATCGAAAAAACGCACAGACTGCACGAGGAGAGCACGAGGAACGCCGAACTGCAGTTGAAGGATCCGTCGACGATCATTTTGCCGGATGTGGAGCGACGGACAGGATACAATCCTATGGTTGTGCCTGTCAATCACAACCTGAACAATGATATATATTTTATCGGTGAGAACTCACATTCTATCTACGCGAAGATATAATTTATTTTTCAATCATTCCTCGCTGATGCATCTCTAGAATCGCAATATTTGTGAATTAAAGATACTAGAACTGCTGATATTAAAAAGTTAATTGTAGGAATTTTAACAATGGATTCGTTTGTTCGCAGCTATCGTCGCCGGCTGCAGTGCGGCTGCCATGTTTGCTCTCGTGCTGATTACCCTGACCTGGTGCAGGTAATAAGAATGACAAAATCGTAGAAACCTCAAAAATTCCATAAAATCAAATTGAATTATTTAACGAAATAAAGATTGACAAAAATTAAATGTACGATATTGAGTAATCCTCCAACTTTGTTGCATTTTACAGATCCTAATCTAATTTGGTACAATGAGTATATTAACGTAAAAATTCATTCTAAAACCTGGATAAATAATTTCGTCACCCACATTTGGGTGACACGGCAGTCAACGTGTTAAAGGACCGCGGAAAATATTGTCGGAAAGGATTGACGAGCGTTCTATTGATTTTTGCAGATTGAAACGGGGCGCGAAAGCAGCGGCGGACATAGAGTACCCTGCTTATGGTGTTACAGGGCCGAATAAAGAGGTTTCACCCTCGGGAGACCAAAGGCTCGCGCAGTCAGCGCAAATGTATCATTTTCAACACCAGAAGCAACAGATCATCGCTTTGGAAAAGTAAGTAGCCCGGACCGCATTGTACAGACTCCGGTTAGATTAGGGTGACGATCGGATAGAGTAGGGCTTACGTGACTACTTGTGCAGTCGTATTTCTGCGTCCAGAGATCCTGGCTCTGTTTCTGAGGCGGAGAGCGAAGAGGAAAACGAAGAAGGAGACTACACCGTTTACGAGTGTCGAGGATTGGCTTCTGTAAGTGATCTCAACATCTCCGTTAAATATTTTTTAAACTTTATACGATGATATATACAGTTACGAGCAAAACTGAGTCTACACTATTTGAAGCAACATCGCTTTTTCAAAAATTAGATCAAATGACTTGAATGTTATTGAGAAGTTAGAAGGATTAGTTTATTAGACGAGGTGTAGAAGTTGGATTTTTTAGATTTTTTATCTGAACCTGTAAAATTCCTTGTACCTCCGGTTCAGGGACTGAATATAAAATATTTATGGAGCGTGTCGAGCATCGTTGTTACTTTTCTGTCTTGATTATTAAATATAAAGCATGAATTGAGAGAGTAAACAAAAATGGCGCAATATACATATATACGTGTTCTACCTATCTTTAAAGTTTCATAATTTTCTGAACTTCTGCTTCAGAGATATTGGCTCGCCTGTAGCGCAGAGTTACCGGCTTTCTCCATTAAATATTAAATGTAAAACGCGAACCGTAAATCCCCAACATTTCCGAGTTATGATCAGTGGGTATACACGTTAAACAATTATTCTACTTTTCCAGACCGGTGAGATGGAAGTGAGAAATCCGATGTTCCACGACGACCCGACACCAGCGACGCCACACAAATGAATAAAAAATACAAAAAGAGGACCAGATCTAGTTTTGAGTAAAATTAAACAGTTACTTTTAAAAATACCTTTTTCCCGGTGCTTAGCTCACTGTTGACGTACCATATCGGAAACATTTATCTATATATTGAATGTATACAACTTTAATACTTACCGTGACGCAGGAGGTCAACACGCAAAGTTAACTAAACAAACGGGGGTCTGAGAGGGGGTGACGAGGGTGGGGGGACAGATCGGGGGGGAACAGGCGAGAACAATTTTGCGTTTTCAAACAATGCGTGAAATTCGTTTTATCGAATTTCATCCGCGTCGAACGAGAAAATGGCGCCGATTGCCTCGGCCGTCGCGTCGTTCACGGACTATCTGTGTTTGTTTGAGAACACAATATTTTTTAAACACTCCATGATGTGCTATAGTTTGTACTTTCATAGCAAGTATGGTTAGCCATATGATTGACAATTATTTTTCTACACACCGTTACTGACTTGCAACATAGAGTACGGATTGGAGGCCATATTTTATTACTACTACACACACGTTCCGATCCCGCTACGCACACTGACCGCCATTTTCCGTTTCCGCAAAAATCGATGATCCCGCGTGATTTTTAACCACGCCCTGTTCCTTTCAGCCGGGTTAATTGCTAATTACTTATTAGTGGGTCGCGAGGGAGCAGGTTCACTCGGAAAACGTCGGAGTTACGAATTTTTTATTCGATTTAAATATATTATATATCGTTCAAACGGACTGCGAATTTTGTACACCTCTAGCGTAATTGATTTCTTAATAGGTACGTTTTTTATTTCGGAGCCTAACAGAATGTTCGTTCGATTATAGTCTTCGAGGATTTATATGTTCAGGATTCGCAGTCTGTTTGGAAATTGTACGAACATGCAGTTGGAAATACTTTGAGAACTTTATAATGATTGTTATTAACAGCGAACAGTTTAAACTTTGTATTGTTCACAATTTCCTAGGTTTTTGAAGTGATTTTTAATATTACGCACCATTCTCTTTTACCGTTTCGCACGGATTTTCTCTTAAACTATCGTTGAAACATATTCGGAAACATAAAATAATTTGGCGTTTAATTAATTTCTATTAAAAGTACAAAATTGGAGAGTAAGACTCTACTTTATCTTTGCTCTAAAAAGACGATTAAAGTAATTTGAACCGTGTGTTCCCAAGCGCATCTACCTTACATGCGTTATCCTGATCATGCGAATTTATATCACAGGATATCCATGTAATCGTGTTTGCTTAAAATTTATGATATCTAGAAAAAAAGTGAAAACAACAATGGACAATGTTTAACACGTTGACAGAATTATTTGTTTCAGACTTAAAAATTGGGTTTTCAAATTCCCGGAGGGAAGTAATTCAAATTCTATTGATTTCTCAATTTTTTCGAGTTTCCATGGTCAACGTGTTAAAAGACGATTCGAGAGTCGAGCGTCTAGTTAGGAAAGGAAAAAGATTTAATCTTCTTCTACAGATCTATGTATGTATCGCGTTAACATAAGTGACATATTTATTTAAACGTTGTTGTACCCGCGTCTCGCTTTCTGTTCTGCGTGCGCCGTTACTTTCGCTATCGTTGCCAGAATTTTGCTGATGTCGCAACAAAAAAAAAAAAAAGACGTGAAATTCTGTATACACTATTCGTTAGAGGGAGACGAAGGCGAAGAAAAACAGAAAAGACAGAGAGAGAGACAGAGAGAGAGAGAGAGAGAAAGGAGAAAGAGAAACTGGCCCTTTAAATATCGACTACACTTATACATATGATATATATCATTGATTGGCTTTGAAGCGATAATACGTATTTTATTTTTCTATGATAACATATAAACTGTTATTTGTGAGACAGTTCTATGATGGGAGAGCCTATTGTATCGTAACCGCGATGACGAGATAGAGAAATGACTATTTATTTTGACAAACTCGAAGCACTTACCTACCTGTAATTAACGCCGACTAATCATTATCCACGGTCACTATTTACACGTTCCGGTGAACCGTGGGACACTATAACGAAACGAAACGCAACTTCCAATGGCTCGTCTGCCTGCATCGTCAATCATGCTACCGCTGACGGTCAATGGTCCACTTGTGTTCCATAAACTTTTCCCTTCTGACCATTGAAAGTGATTATTGTGAGCGTTCAGTGACTTTCTATTCTAATAATACGGGGTTTTCTTTTTAAATTTCACACGGTACTAAAAATATTCTATTTTGTTTTGCGCCACTTAGAATTTTTGTAACTTCACCCTTGGAATTTTCTCGAGATCATAATAGTCTTAATAGTCTTAATATCAATCCATTTTGTTGTCGCTTTGACAATTTCGCTGGATCATTTTCTGTCAGTGAGCACAGTATTGAATCAGGTCGGCAGCATGAACTTATCGTTAGCCTTTCTATGCCTTTACAGCACTGCATCGTCTATTAAAATGAATTCGTTGGATTTTATAGAGAGGACACTATGAAAGGACAATCTGTGTACAAATAGACTACTGTATAGTGATTTGTAGCATGATTGTATGTGTCGTGAGCTGTAGCATAGGCCGCAATCAGACCGTTGCGATTCATGTTCGCGGTATGTTCCGTAAATGTGTACACGTTACCATTGTTATTTTCGTTCTTCCATTAATCCGAAACCTGGTGTAATATATAAATGATAAATAATGTATTATTATTTTACTAAATAAATTGTTTATTTTGTAAAGAACCCTCGTTCTCACGGATCGTTTCGAGGAGGACAACACTTCCAAGGATCAAAGAAAAAATATTCTTCCCGAGTAACTCATTTTCTCGGACGCCTTTTATTCAACGGCGCTGTCATTTTTATACAAAAATACTTCTCCTTACATTTACAAACATTTATGTACAAAATCGATGCGTCCGAACGGTTCGATCAATTAGAGACACGGAGCGTTTATGTCGACGGTTGTTAAACTCTTCCGAATTTCAACCTGCCTAGGGTAAGGGACCCAATTACTGTGCCTATATTGATTCTACTTATTGTTAAAGCATGATGAATATTAAAAAAGGGACATTAAATTTTGTCACTAAAATCAGTTAATATATTTGTTATATATTTCTGTTTTAATATTCATTACGCTTTAAAAATTGAGTATAATTAATATAGACACAGTAATTGGGTCCCTTACCCTACAGACTTTCGAGTGAAGGTCAATTTTTCTTGGAAGATGCGAAAATTAAGTAAGAGCCTCAAACTTCCTCATATCGTACGCTGTTATCGCATGTAGCCCGCAGTCTAGTTAGGCGAATTTTCCTCAAAAAATTTCTCCGATAATCGAAACGGCATCTCACACATTTGCCACCCTTGAAACAGGGTAAAGTCATCGTTAGACTGCGGATTTAATGCATTCATGGCAACAATGGGTGGGTGCAACCTAAATACAGAAATAATTTTAAAACATCTATACAATATTTTCAACTTGCTAAAATCATTAAAGAAAGAAAAAAATGCGCGTCTGGCTTCCATCTCTTGCAACCGAAGCAGAACATATTTTATTTTGCATAAAAATCCGCAGTCATCATCAACACGCAAAAACTGTTCACAATCCTTCGGAACAAGTACTCAACATGCTAGAGCAATTAGTGTCTATATAAATACTTCTGTCATGTCGCAGTCAACGTGTCAAACAAGGATGGATCCGGGCGTTATTGCTAAAACTATAAACAACAGTATCGTCTTGTTTCACGAAAGAATCGTTTGGAATGGCGGATCCAAACGAAAATTGCAAGGATTTATAACTGAACCACGTTTCGAAAATTCTTGGGGAGTCAATTTAATTGTTGATCGGTTCTCCCGGACCCATCCCGGTGATCGACAGTGTTCAATTCATTTCGAGGACGTCGTAGGAGGTGTTCGAAGGTGTCTCGAGCACCCATGATCCCGCAGAAGCACGCGATCATGCGATCTCATACGGTCCGGCAGCCGAACAGCTCATTTCTGGTCGTCCTTGTAGGACTCGTTGACAATGCCGTTTTTCCCGTTCATGTCCATCTCCTCCGTGACGGACTCCTCTTCAGGTTTCCGCACGTACGTGTAGTATCTCGCCAGTATGCCAAACACGATAATATCGACGAACATGAGCCCGGCGAACATGAAGAACTCGTACATCTGCAAAGAAAAGGTTCCGGTCAGGTGCAACGTTGATTCACGCATTCATAAAAGTTGGGCCTTGACTTAATCAATTAAAAATGCATACCACCGTGTTTGTACATGTCTTTGCTACGTCTCTATGGAGCCTTTTTTCGATACGAGCACTAAATCTCTCGAAATTAAGCCATCTTGTGACGTCGTACTTGCTTCAGAATTCGAATCTTCTGCCGAATATTACAAATTGCTCCACGATGAGGTAGAAATTTGCAATTTGGGCTCCATACAGACGTAGATTGGACTTTTAGGAAACACAATCGACCACTTCTAAACTGCTGATTGCAATATCGAAGCGGCAGTTTGTCTATATTTTGATCCTTGCATACGTATATGGATTTCAAACCATGCCCCCTTGAGAACACTTGCCTGTCTGTCGAACCACGACGATTCAGCGACGATCATAACGATGAGATTGCCGACGGCCACTGTGAGCTGCCAGGTGGCCTGCAGGATGGACTTCATGCTCGTCGGGGCTTGCGTGAAGGCGAACTCCAATCCCGTCACGGAGAACATCACTTCTCCCATGGTGAGGAGGACGTACTGCGGCACCAGCCAAAGAATGTGCATGGAGTTCGGTTCGGTGACGGTGATCACGTCGACCTTGGTATTCTCGCCGTAAGCGTAGCCGACGACGCTGTACACCCCGCCGAGTTTCAGCTCCAGGTCGCTCTTCACCTTCTTGTAGTCCAGATAAAGGTCGTACGTGTTCGGTCTGAGCTCTCTCAGCTCGCTCACGGTGCTGTTGTTCGGATCGACGGTGGAGTTCAGGAGTTGCGAGCCGTCGCGCACCACCTCGAACACCATCTTCACGTCCGACGATATCAACGGACGTATCAACGGGTTTCCGGACGACGATTTCTTCACCGAGTCCTCGTACTCGCGGAACCCGTTCCTCGTGAACACCCACGATTTCGACTTCGTGTCCTCGACGAAGAGGCTTGCTGCGAAGTTTCGGTTATTTCTCATTATTATTCGTCGACAATCGTGGACGCATAGTCGCCGGACGAGGGGAGGTAGCGCGAATCGAGGGGAGAAAGTTATCCTCTCTCTGCCAGTGCCGGGCTAGTCACGTGACATTGTGACACGTGGGCGTAGCGCGGCAGAGGGGGAACTTAGAGTGGGGACACGTGTCTTAATCCGACGACTATGGCCAGATTAACCCTTTGCACTCGGCGTTGTTTTCAATCTAAAACGAAATTTTTCTTCCGTCTTACAATATTGTCATTTTATTCATACGAAACTGATCCGATTTCTACAGATAATATTGAAATGTTTAGCAATCTATTAGATACAAATTTTGTAATGCAACAAATACATTGTAATACTTTTTGTAATTTCTTTGAAATAATGCCACAACAATTTCTGTCTCCGGTGGTGCTTCAGAGTCACCACTCGAGTGCAAAGGTTTAAGACTTGCGTCCCCACTCTAACTTCCCCTTCTACCGGTACTGGCAGGGAGGGGGTACCTTTTCCCCCTCGATTCGTGCTCCCTCCCCTCATCCGGCGACACTGCTACGGACACCTACCTGGCACGGGGTAAGTGATTGCCGGGTCGCATGTTGAAAGGTTCGCGTTGAACCGCATCTGCTTTGAACCGACCATGATGATGTCGGTTTTCACCCACATCTGCAGTTCTTGGAGCTCGTGAGGAGTATTATCCAAGTCGAACGTTATGTTGCAGTTCAAGGTGTTGTAGATCCGCACCTGAGCCATCCCCGGCGACGGCAGCACCGGGTACGTGTCCTAGGAACGTCGAAGAAGATCCTGCTTTTTCATTCGTCATACTTTTTACCCAATGCCCAATTCGCTTCCTCGGCCGTCGCGTAGGAAAATATTAATGCAAATAAAAATCTTCTCGGAATTCGAACGTGGAAGGTTCGACCTTCAAAATGATCCCGGAACGAATATTCTACGTCTTTTCTTTCGCGAAGGTCGAACACTTCGAGCGGGAGGAATTTTTGATCGAAAATTCAGCGGTCCTTTCGAGACCTTCGAATCAAGGGACTGAAGGACTGTCCCGCGAATTCAGCGACCTACCTCAAGGTTAAGTTCAACGAGGCCCGACACAACGAACGCCAGAGAGGTGAGCAGGCCGCCGATCGTCAGCTTCTTCAGGGGTGTGTCGAGTCCAATCTTCCCGAGAAGAGGGTAGATGCAGGCTTGAAAGAGAGGGATGAACGCGAGTACCAGAAGGGGGTTGAGCACCTGCAACTGATCGGGTTGCAGCAGCCAGTTCCCGATCTGCCCGTCCATCCGCGAGGCCTGGATCGTCCATCTGGATCCTTGCTGATCGAACAACGCCCAGAAGATCGGTATCGGGATGAACAGCTTCATAACCTGCAGGGTGTCTCTGATGTTGCTGATCGTGGTGCTGTCGTATTGGTCGTCAGCGTGGTCCAGCCAATGGGCTCGCTTCTCCGACGAGGTTATCTTCTTGTAAATCGCGTGCTGAAAAATGATGGTTCATTGACGGTTCAGCGTCGATCCCGGACCGTTGCGCGGTTGCAATTTTTCCAAGTAACTGTTATCGATCAAGGCAGACGCCATTCCAATCGATAGATCGTAAACGACGAGTTTATATTATTTTTTGACGAACAACGGGACTCACAGAGATGCATTTCGAGACGTCCACGATGGCGTTGCTTGTTGGATTTTTGATCTTGTAGAGGGGCCTCCCCGCCACGAATATCACTGCAAAGGGGAGAAAAGGTGTTTCAGTTCTATCCGGGTGCGTCGACCCCGACGAAGAGGAAACGAGGAGGAGAGACTCACCGATTGAGAGGACCATGAGAATCGCCGGCACCAAGAACGCCAGGGAGTAGCACGAGTTCTCGCCGAAGCAGGTGACGTTGCTGCGAAGCAGAGGGGTCAGGAAGCTGGAGATCAGGGAGCCGAAGTTGATGGAGAAGTAGAAGACCGAGAAGAACGTGGACAGGTAGTGTGTTTGCTGAGGCAGGACGAATTGGTCACCGCCGAACGCGACCACGCACGGCTTTATACCGCCCGTCCCGAAGGCTATCAGCACCAGGCCGAGCATCGAGAACACCCTGTAAAGTTCAAACGACCTTAACCCTCCCGACAGCGGTGCCCGGCTCCATTTCGATCCGTAGCCGTCTGTACAGTCGCACAAAATGGTCCGCCTTCGAATCAGACGGCAGGGACTATCGTGTCTGTGTCTTTCTCCGAGGTGTGTTCAAATGAATTCTGGGGAAACGAAGTGTAAGCGTGGGGTTACGAATGAGAGACACTGTATTCGAGTGACTGTTTAGAGTGGCCGTGGACGCGCCAACGTGTTTGGATCCTGCGTGAAAGGAAGTCTGTTTGGGTCTCGGTGACAAGAGTAAAGTGTTTGGGTTTTCCGAATCGATGTTAGAAACTGATAGAGAGAGAATGAGAGTGCGAGAGAGAGAGAGGAAGAATGAAAGAGGGCCTTATTATAAAGGGGACGAATGCGAGGGATGCCAGTCAGTCAGTCTGTCGGTAGAGTTAGAGAAGCGAGTGAGTTGCCGAGATATTGAATTGTCATTTCAGAGTCGATTTGTCGAAGTCAAATAAAGTATTTTAAGACGCAGGAGTTTCCTTTAAAATATCAATACATAAGTATGGAATGACGTACGTCAGCGGTATCCCTAAGGGTGGAGCCGCGGTCAAGGCCAATAGGATCTGCCCTGCCGCGTAGACGATGCTGAGGTAGAAGATGGTGCGAAATTTCCCGAGCCATGAATCCGCCAGAATTGCTCCCATAACGGGGGAGAAGTACGCCAACATCACGAAACCATGGTAGATCGCGGTGGCCGTGTTGTCCCCATACTTCAACTGGTGCACCAGGTACAGCGTCAACACGGCTGTGCACACAGAAGTTCAACGATTTAACGCGAGAACTATTGGACAGGTGAAAATGACCCAAAACCTAATCGTTTCTTTCCGCGTGTAAGCAAGTTTCGTACCACGAATTTTTATGCGAATTAAAATCCCAAGATATGGGTGCCATTTACTCAATTTATTGATCATCTTAATCAATAGGCCCCGGATTTTATGCAACTATCAGAAAAACCCGAAGTAGTAGAAGGATACCGATGTACTCAACTAATTAAAAAATTTGTCTTCCGTTCCAGTACCTAGCGATTAACGCGGAACATTTTTATTTCGCATAAAAGTCCGCGGTCTAATCAGCCTTTAACAAAAGTACGTATTTTCGATCGTATATTTATTAGATATACGTGTCAATATCTAATTCAGTGGCACAGAGCGACGATAACAGTGCCGTTCCAGTATTTTATCTGCTATCGCAAACTTCTGGACGAACTGTTCGAGATAATTCTGAAGAATCTACAGCGTCACGCGTCCAGAGAAACTTTGTGCAGGGATTGTTTCATTTCGTTACGTACTTCTTATCCCGTAGTAACTGAACCTCTCGCAGAACTCATTGCTGATGATGAAGAAGACCGACTTCGGGTACTTCAGCTTCTGTGAACAGAAAAAGGAGGCGAGATCGATTCAATTATGCGTGCAGTTCCGGAGAAGAAGTCGGCGCTAAAGGATCGAGAAGCATGATCGCTTTGACCCCGATTAGCTCCGTTGTCGACGCCGACGATTTAAAGAATCCGTCTCTCTTGCCGAGAAACGCGAAGGCCGCGTTGTTCCAACAATTATTTACGCTACGAACGCTATCCGGCACGTTGCCATACTTGATCTATCTTCTGGATTGCGATACCGCCGGCGAAAAGCGCGCGGTATTAATTTCTACGATCACGTCGAAGCAATTTCTGGATCGCGTGTTTCGTTTTCTCATTGGCAAGCAATTGTTTACAAAAAAGTATGAAAAGGACCTGTAAATTATTCTGCGGTGGTAATTGAAGACGCGTTTTACGCGCAAGAACGTTTTCAGTAAAATTCTATAAAAAGCGTTTCGAAGCCGATCAAGAGTGACAATTTTTCTACGAAAATACAAAAAGAATTTTCGTCCTTTGACCCTCGTCGCAATTTTCCAACTCTACGGAGCAAATGCAAATTATTTTATTCAGAGTTGCAAATTAATGGACTGAGAAAAGAACGCGTTTTACGTGCAAGAACGTTTTCAGTAAAATTCTATAAAAAGCGTTTCGAAGCCGATCAAGAGTGACAATTTTTCTACGAAAATACAAAACGAATTTTCGTCCTTTGACCCTCGTCGCAATTTTCTAACTCTACGGAGAGAATGCAAATTATTTTAATCCGCGTTGTAAATTAATGGACTGAGAAAAGAACGCGTTTTACGTGCAAGAACGTTCTCAGTAAAATTTTGTAAAACGCGTTCGACCGTTCGTCGTCTTATCAAGTTAATTGCTTTGATCAGCGAACAGCAGAATTGCGCCGCAGAAACGCTGCAAGGTGTAGACTAGTATGGTCGTTATGTTAGAACGAGACGAGGGTCAGCCGCAGAATTATGACTTCCAACGAAGATTCTGAAAAGCCTCGTTCGAACGGCTTCGCTCGCAGTTGCTGTTAATTGAAAACGATAAGTTAAATGTGCTCCTAATGGACTGGGACGACCAATTCGGTTTCAGCTTCAAACTTCCCTAATTTAACGGCGCACAGTGGGCAAAAAAAAGAGTTACATCAAAATTCATTCCTTCATCGATCATTATATTGCCGATTCGCGTTACTCGCAAACTCCCGCGATCGAAGAGCCAATTAATCGAGAATGCCTCGACGATAACCCGCCGAGTTTTAATTAACGGCTGAACAAGATGTAGAAGTGCTCGGTACAAAATCATACACATTGCGGAACAGAGTGATAACGTTCGTCGTTATCTGAGAATACATTTCTGGTTACACGTCGATCATAGTTACCGAATAAAAATCTCTATCTGCGAAAACGATCGATCACAAAATATTTCTCCGACTAACTAAAAACTGAACCGTAAATAAATATACTCGATCAAAGCAACGGACACACTAAGTTTTACATTTTTAGAGGAACAGAAAACTGTTACACAAAAAATTATAGGGCACGACTGTTCAAATGTTCCACTGCTTCGGTGTGTATTAAAATTAGTGTGACAGTATCCAAAGATCTTGCATTCTCGAGGTTTATGGTTTATGGTTCTAGAGAAAACTAGAAAATTGTGAAATCAAACAAACAACTGAACGGAATGTGCACTGGGATGACGTCTGTCATTCACTCTTCGATTCATTATCGACCTTATCTCGCGCGTCTCCACTCGACTTTGAACTCAATTTCGAGGATTTTTCTGTCGCAGCAGTGCTCGCTATCAATTTCGAGATTTACAGCTCGAACTGCTCGATCCTCGAACACGTGCCACGGTCTGCTGAATAGTCCAGGGACTACGTATTCGCGTTACCTGCCAAACGCGGCCTTTCAAAGAGTAATCTTTCATGCATTATTCAAAATCGAGCGTCGAAACGAACGTGTTCCCCCCGGGTAAGCAAAGCAAAATGCTCGAAACAGTCGTTTCCATGTGTACACGGTGACCTAGAATTTTTCTACGAATTTTCTACGAACGAGAATCCACTCGAGCGCGCATAGCACCAGAACGAATTTCTCGAGCATAGATCAACCATTTTAACAGGCTATTTTTCATAAATTCTCATAAACTGAGAAGTGTTCATAAGCTCTCAATATTTATATAAAAATTTCAAGGAATTCAAAGCGTGGAAGTTCTCGAGCAAATTCAGAGGACCGCCATTAACACTAGGTTTAAGGGACCCGTCAAAATGTCAGTTTCTAATATTTTTAATTTAATATTATTCAGATTCTAAGGATGCATAGATGAGAAATTATTTAGCAAATTTATTTCTTTGGGTGTATATTGTTTTAAAAATATTGCCAAAACTGTGGGTAGCACGTTCTTGTTATTTTTATGAAGTAATGCAAATTAGTCGCTTTTAGTGCTCCGTAAACCTAGTGTTAAATCGAGTCGATCATTGTCGAATGAATACTTTGCTACACGGAATTGTTATTATTCTGCCATTGATTATATTATCGACGCTTCTGGATTGTACAGGTAACGTTGTTCTAATGATTCGATCATCTATCGTACATTGTTCAAATTGTCCTGCGGATGTTGAAATGTTTTTTCATTCACACGAGAATGTTTGGGGAAGTGTAATTTACGGTAACATAATCGATCGATGATCGACACACTTGTACTACGAACACCTGTGTTGTCATACGTTATGCGTACATAGTAGTTCTAATTATTTATATGGCTTGTAGATAGCAGCGTTCGAGAGACAGAAAATACTCGGCGAAAGTTTTACGTTAACAGTAACAAAAATTCGTAAAGTAAAAAAGTAAAAAATTAGTAAAATAAAAAAGTAAAAATTAAAAAAGTAAGAAATGAAAAATTGTGGAAGTGTTTTAGTATAAATTATTCCAGCTCGTTCTTGACATAAAATGTACAGTCTAATCGCGGTGAAACTGTAGCATAGTGATTGCTGTAAAAATCATAATCAGTCGCGTGCCGAGGCCGCGCCCCGGAAGCAAGATTTCCGATTGTCAACTGGCTGTGCTTGTGTATGTCAATTTTTACCTCTATTTATTTGCTAAACAATTTTCTTTCTCGATACTTTTCTGGTAGCACGTTTTGAAAATAATTTCGAACCAGAACAAATGTCTGATCTACCAAAAATGCATTTTATTTCTGCAGGATAATTTGCGTATAATCAGGATCTATAATCGTCAGTGTAAGTTTACAACGATTCGTTTGCACGAATAAAAAGCTGTACAAAGCCTTGGTTAACACTAAACCCAGCACTATGGCGGTCAGGATGACCTGTTTGTTATAGAAGTGAGTACTATCTACGTAACATAAATTTCTCCACATAATTCTACACAATCTCCATCGATTTCCGACAATAATTCTGCGGAAGCGGTTTAATCGGCGAGGAATGATACAATCAACTAAAAATAACTGAAAGTAGTTGTTACATGTCGTCATGTAATGCATAATCCCTTTCACATTCCGCTAGCGGAGCACGAAAAATCGACTTTCGATTAATCGACCGTCCCATATTGAATCCAAAGTTTTAATACGAACAACTCCGCCATGATATTCCCCATAAATTTGTACTAACAACAATGTCCTTATAGAAACGATAACTGCGCTACAACTGCAGCAATTATGAGTAACAATATTTATTTCCTCTATCAATATATTTGATAGGTTCGAAACAATACAACAGTATTTTCTAATATTTTTACCGTTGTCAGTTACACCTACTCATTTCGGTCATAAATGCGTAAAATCCGCTGTCTGCTAATTACGCGGTTGTCGGACCAACTCGGAAATTTCGAAGATTATAATGACAAACCGGCCGACGCGCCGCAAACCGCTCACTATCATCATTACCTCACGCTTGGGTAACTGCCAAACATAACTCCTTCAGCCTGCTTTTCTACTACAATTTCTAAACTCTCTCTCTCTCTCTCCTATGACTTCTCAAGGATCCGCAAAAAAATACCGATTAGACATTATCATTATCGAAAGTTACACAATCAGAAGGAATCCAAATTTCGGATCGGATCGGACCGTCACCGAATCGGCGCTGATCTATCTCGCGTGATCTCTGGAGATCTCGATAAATTCGATCGAGGAAAATTCCACCGGGATCCCTACCTCGTCTTCGTTCTGACGTTTCTCGAGCATCGTGACGATTTTTCCGTCGATCGAGAGTCACGGTTGAAATCGGCGATCTACGTGGAATTTAGGTCCGGGGGGTCGATCGCGGGAGACTAGATCATCCTCGTACCAGACCGGCGACAGGCACGGTTTATTTCGCGACACATGGATCGTGAAAATCGGCGAAGATCGGCGCGGACCCGAGCGGAAACCGTCGACGTACGCGCGCGCTCGGTTCACAAAGCCGCACTGTTCACTTCGTCGTGGGGCACCTATGGATATGTAAGTCCGGAGTGGCAGCGGGTACAGGACGACCATAATCACCGGGTCGGGATCGTGGTCCTCGGTAGAAGAAATCGGCCAGGCCACTTGTCACTTCGTTCGGAACGTTTAATCGAAGTTGTAAGTGAGAGGAAGAATTAATTTTGATCGTGAATGACACGGCGCCTGCAAGAGGAGGATGTAGGATTTTGTTGTCGAGTTAGAGCCTCGGCGGAATTAGGCTCGCCCTGTACGGATCTCGAGACCCTGCTGCGTGAAAGTACCGATCTCGTTGTCGCGTGTCTCGACTACTTACGTCTCTCTGCGTATCAGGGCCACAATGAACGTCGATCTCTCGTCTGCCCTACTCCTCCACTTGCGTAGATCCCGTAGACAATTTTACAGACGCGTCGATCCAAAAACTCGAGACGAACAAACGTTCAAGCGACGCAGGCTTGTTTCACGAAATTAATCGGTCGAAAATTTTGATCGACGTCCGGTGGTTCGTCCGCTCAACAATAAAACGAATATTGTGAACTATTGTTTACGCGTTAAAAATTCTAGGAAGTTAACGCTAGGTTCGCGGAGCACTAAAAATAACTATTTCACATTACTTTATAAAAATAACATGAACGTATCGATCAAAGTTTGTAGCCATTTTTTAAATAATATATATCCAAAGAAATCAATTGGTTGAATAATTACTCATGGATGCATTTTTACGATCTTCAGACACGCAGCGAAGATCGGTTGCACCCTGAAAATAAACAGAAAGGGTGTTTCCAATTATACTAAGTTGCAAGAAAGGATGCTGACTTCATGGCAACAGTGACGACGCATTAGCTAGTAAATATCAAGAAGAAACAATGCAAAGTGGAGACTGCTGAGTCAGCATCCTATTGCAACAATGGACTGTCCATCTTATAAAAGGGAATCAATCCTTCAAAGATCAATCATTCAATCACAGAGTTTTGTTGGTCCTCCAATGGAGTTTCCCTTCAGTTCCAGTAGAGGTTTTAGTAAAGTTCAGAGTTCAGTGAAGGTTTACAGTTTAGCAGTGAGTTTTATGAAGTGCTATAAGTGGTGAATTGGAATTGTTTTGTGCGCTACCTAACTTCCTAGAATTTTTAACGCATATATCTTAATTCCATTTGTTTCTTCTCCTCGCGTGACAGACGAACCAGTTGAAACAAACTAGTTCTGTTCTCGCGCGGATTTTTAGGCTAATTGAAAATGACCTACGCTTTCAATGCAAAATGAGGCTACGTGGAAAATTTCAGATCAGTCCGGTTCGACCGATTTTCGGAAGTTCGGCCGAATTAGCGAGCATTAGAATTCGACATTTCCGTTGAAAGAAACGGGTTTCGCCTTCGATCAGAATTTGACTCGGCCGTAGAATACAAATCGGCGCGAGGAACGTGGAAGCTCGTCCAAGTATGAAATCGCCCTTGATCGTCATAGTGACGGCCGGAGTTTTCTCTATCGCTAAAACGCGCACGCTTCCTAGCGCCCTTGAGCGGCTTCCTGAACGCAATTGATCGGGATTGAATGATAATTCGCGGAAAGAACGATGCCACGGGCAAGCCTGCGTGCCCGATAAGTCGCAATTAGCTGATAATCGGATTAATAGGCTGCACATAATCGGAGAGGCGCGGTGGAGCAAGGTTCACGTGCCCTGCGTAGACGTGGATAGATTAAAACAGTTTTCAACGCGACAAAGTAACAGGCCTATTAAGCAACGAGACGCTTCATGCCGACTGAAAGAAAATTAATCAACGATTTGTTAATGCTGTCGCGATATCTCTGATAAAAGGTGATGACAGATCGTCGTCCTTTCCTAGAATGGCGGCCGATTCTTCCCTTGTACAAAACAAAAAGCACGATTGTGTTGGAAACATTTCTCTTTCGTTCGAAAATAATTATTCGCATTCGTTTCTCACTCTTCTGCTCGTTTATTAGAAAATTCTTTATTAGAGGAATTGAATGATATCGTGTCTGGCTTATTAAAATTATTAAATAGTAAGAAATAGTTAAAAAATTGTGAATTTTTATTTTTCACGAAGATCCGCGCTCCAGTAATTATTCCTTACTAGCGTCTTATTTCAACAAGACTCTTTTGCAAGATGTTTATTCGCACCAGATGAGAATGTTTGAAGTCGACTTTAATGTCAAGAAGAAAAGTGAAATCTGCTCTCGATTTCCGTTCAAGGAGCTGCGACACCGTTTTTGTAAAACTGGTCCACTCCAATGCAGAGGCGTGACTTACAATATTCGACAAGTCGTTTGTTTACCGAAATCCTTGGAGCGAAGATTCGTATAATTTAGGAATATTTCGTCGACGTTACACTGGCTGTACAGGACTCTCCAGACTGGGTGGAGCGAAAAAACATTGCATTTTTTAAACAACCAATCGAACCGAAACCACGCAAGTTCAAGTTTATCGTAATGATAACACTTTTGACCCTTTCGGATTCTGCAAATCTTAACAATACTTCGTTTATTTCGATTTCTCTAGATAAACGAAGAATTTTCATGATGGCGGAACGTCGATTGCAAAGCGAATATCTGAAACGGAAAGATTAAGTCTTTGTTGTGCAAAAGTTGTTCACTCGCGGAACAGCCTGCGAAACTTTTCCTTTCGACAGCCCACGTGGCAATAAACCGGGTGTCCCATAAAAATTTATGGGAAATACGTGACCGAGGTACCGTCCACGCTGCTGTAAATAATTGTCAATAAATAAAAGTCGAGCCTCGCCTCGGGCTTCGGCGAAGTTCAATTATCTTGGTGAAAGTGTTAATTTCACAGTCACCGGAGAGCGGCTAATTTATGCAGAAATTTTTCATCGTTGCGCATTGATTCTACTAACGCTCGCCTTGCTGATAGAGCGGAACAATTTGCGGACGATTTGACGTCATTCCACGTCGTTTATTACATTTTTCATTCCCTTGTTCTTTTTTCCTCTCTACTTCAAGGACATCTCACGAATATTATTCCCTCTTCTCGAATGACTTTTTCCAAAATTATATGCAGAAGCCACTCAATGTTTCTTTCGAAAACGACGCGCGTAGTTGCCTAACATTATAAAATTACCTGACGCTGGCGTTACTAAGCAACAATTGACAGCAGCATTACGTGGCAATAGCTCACTTATCTTTCATCGATAAAAATGCTTTCCAAACACAAACAGAAGCGTTGAAACAGGGGCAAAGACACGCCTCTTCGCACCGCAAAGTGTCGAAGGAGCTCTTCGACAAGCTCGCGTTTCCTCTTTCGATCTTCAATTTTCTCGACCGCAATTAAATTCGAGAGCGCGACTACCGGGAAAAAGAACGCAATTTCAAATTTAAACTGGAAGTTCTTCTTCCCAAGGAAGTCTCGAGTTCTTCTTCTTTCTTTACCGCGTAAAAGAAGAAGAAAATATGTTCCTTCAGTGTGTACGCAGCTTTAAGCCTTCATTTTGCACACTTCGATAAAATTCTTTCAAATTTTCCGGAAAAGTTGTTGTTACGTTTCGATTTGTTGGCAAGATTAACACTAGGTTCACGCAGCATTAAAAGTGAGTATTTTACGTTACTTTATAAAACTAAGAAAAATGTGTCTATCCAAGTTTTCAGCCATTTTTTAAATAGTATATACCTAAGGAAATAAGTTTGTTCAGTAATTCCAAGTAAATTAAAAACATTAGAACCCGTCGTTTTGACGGGTCCCGTAAACCTAGTGTTAAATAAACGGTCACGCGCCCACCGATTGTGCAACGATATCGGCCACTCGAAAATCCTAATCTCGAATGACTCCTGCTTTCCCGGAGAATTTATTACCGATCATGCCACGAGTGTTGTTTATCATCGAATCGTCGAACGACTCGGAATTGATCAGTCTCGGCGAGGTGTGTCGTTTTTCATTTAACAAAGCTGCGTATTTACCTTCTGATTCTCCTCGGCATCGCTTCCATTGTCCGGATGATCTGAAAGCACACAGAAACCGGAATAGAGAGCTGATAACGTTCCTACGAAACGCAATTATATTAATCTAACATTCCAATTTGCTATCTTTAATCGTCGTTTGATCGCCTTGAATCCCCTTAAATCGCCATTTCTATTAGATATTACGATTGTCCGCCTTTCGAGCACATTTTTACTTTTTCCCTCATTCCCGGTAATCGCAATCTATTTAAAACTTGATATCTCGATTTAGTAGAAATACAAATATATTGTTCTCAATTTAGTAAAATGATCGGAGTTCGTTTCCATTTCAGTTCTGGTTCTTACAGTTCACATGGACGATGTTTATTTATTTTGATCGAATCTGTTTTCCGAGGAAGAAATCGCAATTTGGACAAAATCGGATTCAAAATCAAGGAACTTCCGATAGGAATGAGACAGAGCGATGAAATTCTTAGTCAAAAGTTTGAGGTTTAATTTAAAAAGAATTTCATCGCTCTACCTCGTTCCTGTCGAAAGTTCCTTGATTTTGAATCCGATTTTATCAAAATTGTCCACTGTGCGACGTCTCTAACGGTACACCGCCATGTTTTTCCTTTCCTCCTATCTCCCTTTTACCCGATTTGAATAATCGTATGCCATCGATTACAGAACTGACGCAGAGCCTAGAAAAGTTGGCTGACACAAAAGGTGTCTTCCACGTGAACAACACACGGGGTTTACATCGTCGGGATCGCGGCGTTATTTGCAGAACGCATTCTCCGAGATAATGACGATAGCTATACGGTCTCGTCGAAACGGCCTCAATGAAACGAAAATGTTAAAGAGGATGCTGCGAACGTGTTAGCGAATTCCTGCGCGGAGGACGCACGCGAGGCACTATCGAGCAAACGAAGTTACGATAAGGTTCGCTCGAAAGGGAACGTTCTCCAAAATGGCCGACGTCTTCGAGATTTTCATCGATTCTGAACACTTTGTCTATCTGCAGTCTATTGATAGCCTTCTCAATGTCTGTGTTTTTTTTAACGAGAAGTCGTTTGAAAAGCCCCTTTCGAAAAATAATCCCGTAAGAAGCGATTAGATTACGGTGCCGCGGATGATTCGATCAATTTGATTCCCGACGAAAATTGTTGCTTTTGATAGAGCAACATAAACTAGGCGTGACTGCACGTCTTTCATAGCATGACGTGCAGTTGTTTTAATAAAGACTGGCTCGCTCGACTAATTGTAAGTGAACCATTTTTAACATTCATGGAACACTCTAAACCAGTATTTCACATCGCTTCGCAAAAGTAATGAGCACGTGTTTATTCAGACCCTTTGCAATTTTAATTACAATACTCGTTCAACGAAATCTATTGGATAACTGCATTTATAGTAGAGGAGTTCAGCTTCTAATACAGTTTGTTCGTTCGTAGAAAAATCCATCAGAACTTCCGCACTCGGCCAATTTGTCTCAATCTGTTTCGATTGGGTTTGAAATGGAATGAAAATTATTCGTCGCGTTTGAATGAGCGAGCCCACGGGCGAACCGAAATTATGGTCGCGCCAGGGGCGTCATCTGTTCATTAACATTTAAAAGGCGTTACAGCAATTTGTGACTTTCGAATTGGATCGCTGTCCAATCCGGCAACCAGCAGAATGGACTGACAGACGTTTGACCTCTGAACCCTTACCAAATAATAACTTAAGGACGGTGAACCGATAATGTCCAATAAACTCAAGAGTTCTGAATTTTTCTAGAACTTTTACTAGTTGCTGGAAGTATGTTTTATTATTGCATAGTTCGCTTTTTTAATTGACACTATTTCTACCAAAGCTGTGACAAGACCTTTTAAAATCTTGAATAAATTGATTCTTCTTTTAGATATTTTATTCTGTAAATATGTACGCTACCCCACGCAATTAGTGGTAACCCCGATAAAGCGGTGATTCTACACAAAAATAAGTCGAAATGGTGGAAATAGTGTTAATGCGAAGACTTTGTTGAATTTGATGACTCGAGATACCTTGAATGTCGTGTTCAGAACGTTTCCTTTCGGCCATGGCGATCGAAATTGGCTATCACTACCTGTCCCTGTAACGCGAAGGCGAACACTGATCCGATTTTCAGTTCTGTTATCATCTTATGTCTATCGGCCGCTTATCAATCAAAACACGCGAGCCAACAATTAATTCCGGAGAGATTTATCGCGGCGGTCCGATATAGATCGAATTGATTCAGATAGATCGCCACCGGTTTCGACGCAGCCAAGTCTTTGGGGCGAAGATCAAATGATAACCGGCCATCGTCAGCGTCGTCATCGACGCGCCACGATCATCATCGTAATCGACGCCGCGAAACACGCTCGATGAATCGCCGCTCGTAATTGGTGTCAACGAAGATGACACAACCTGTTATCGGGAAAGATACAACAATCCGATAATGCTGCCTGATCGTTTAAACAAAACACCGCGCACACCTGTATTAGGAAACAAAAGGGAACGTTAGTCATCGAAGTCGCGAGCGAACTAATGTTTAATCGTTTAACACGCTCTTGCAGCTGGCCTTTCTTTATCTTCTGCTTGGAAAAATCAGTTTCCAGGGAAAATACCGTAATAGTTAGGCGATTGTGTTCATTTTCTTTGCGAGTGATATACTGTAGACTCCCCTGAAGAAAATGACATGGTTCTCTATAAGCTTTCTATAAGTTTATATTCGATCTAATTACTGGCGGTGAAAAATCATGGAAGAATGCAGTGATTTCAAAGAATCTATCTACAACACAATCAATTTTTCGGTTTCGATATCGAGCAATAATTAATCTTTATGCTTCCGGTGGGGTCATAAGGAGTCGGTCAATTTTATCAACTGCGTTTCAGCCGCAGATAACGGTGTTCAATAATTACGTTTTGGATAACAACGGAAGTGCTTCAGACGTATCTGTTTAACCCTCGGACTATGATGGTCGCCCGGCGAATTGTCGCAAATGACTTCTTTTCTCCGATTCCTTTTATGCAATTTATTTTCCATCTGCAATGCACTATTCATGAAGTGCATTGAAAATAAAATTAAACTGGTTTTCGCGTTAATTTGAGCCCCCAAAAGTTAATAAATTCCGTTTGGAAAATATTTTAAAATCGATTCTAAGTGACCCTATGAAACCCGATTATTGTGCTCCAAGCTACCGTTCAGGATTTACCATATTTCGACACTATTTCGAATTGTTCTATAGATCAAAATGGGCGCAACATAAATTGCATTTTTCCAGCTTTCATTTGACTCCTGTAACATTAAAAAACAACAACGGAAAAGTATCGTATTTATTTGTAATAGTATTGTTGTTTCGGAGTGGAATGATTCTTACCGTGTATTCCATAAGATGCAGTGTAAATTCCGGCAAGAATCATTTGCTCCGTATAAATGTCCGTACAGCGCCATTTCGTGCAGCGGCAAAACGCTCAAACTTGTCGCCAAATTTACCGACGGAGAACTTTTCGTGCATGGCAGCGCCATCTGTCACAAAATACCGGAACCTTCACATCATTTAGTACGGAAACATACCACCGGATGGCGCCACGTGTTAATTCTACAGGGTAAAACTCTCTGTCGGTAAATTTGGCGACAAGCTTGAGCGTTTTGCCGCTGCACGAAATGGCGCTGTACGGACATTTATACGGAGCAAATGATTCTTGCCGGAATTTACACTGCATCTTATGGAATACACGGTAAGAATCATCTGCGTTTAAGTGGAAATAATATTTCAATACATTCCTGTTAAATTTTTAAACTTTAAATGGACTGAGTAAAAGTTGAAAGATTGAACTTTATGATGGGTACATTGCGATTTGCATATAGTTACGGTACCACAGTGAAAATAAGAAAATAGAGGAACGCTTTGTCCCGACAACAATCGGAAACAGTTCTTCTACAATTCCAAAATTCAAATATTTTCTTTTTATTGTTATAACAACATATTCAAGTAATGATTTTTTTAGGTGATTTAAACAATCCTTAATTTCCCGAACCGTAGCCGCTGAATGCAGGTAGGTTCGAAACTGTGTCCTATCCTGTAAAAATCATGATCCATCCCACCTGGGAAGTAACATTTCAAACAACCGTCGATAACTATCGATATTTCTCGACGACGATTACCATCGATAATTATCGATAGTGCCGTCGATAGTACTCCACCACTACTCTCGAATAAACTGAGTCACAACCAGCTGAGGAGTGGGACGCGCTCGATTACACCCGCCCGTGTACCAGCATACCAGAAGTATAGCAAAGTATAGCGAGCAGGCAATATGGGGTTCGACGTGACCCGATTTCAGGGCGAAGTTGACCAGGAACTAATTTGCGCGGTATGCTCCGGGGTCCTGGAGGACCCAGTCCAGGTACTGTCTTCCTTTTCGCTGTTGAACGTTTCGAACGTTCTCGATCGGCCTGTTTCGTACGTTTACAGAAAACTAACCTCACTTTCTTTTTCCTCGACAATAATACTCCGTTTCCGTCGATCAACGCGAACATGCTTCTCGTATCCTGCCAGCAATCGTTGCTCCTCGTCGTATTCAACGTTTTCGCCTACTTTGCCAGCAACCGCTTGCCAGAATCTCGAATCTATTCCCGACACGAAAATTTTTGCTACATCCGTTCTGTCAAAACGATCGTAACAACCATCACCGTGGCTGGCTGAATCATTTCTTGTTTTCGGTTCGAGGTAGACTGCGTTGCTTCCGCGTGTCCGTTTTATCGTTTACAACGGTTTCGCTTAAAGAATCGTAGGTGAGCAATATGTTGCAGGCGCCTGAATGCGAGCATACTTTTTGTCGTACATGCATTACCGAATGGATCAAAAGACAGGCGACCTGCCCCCTGGATCGGACGCCGATCGACACGACGCAGCTCAGAGTCGCCCCGAGAATCTTGAGGAACCTGTTGGCCCGTCTCTGCATCAGTTGCGACAACGTCACGCACGGCTGTCAGGAGATAGTCAAGCTGAACAGCCTGGCCTCCCATTTGGAGCAATGCAAATACAATCCGGACAGACCGATGCTCTGCGAACAGGGATGCAACGTTGTTATTCCGAAGAACGAGCTGAAGGATCACAATTGCGTCAGAGAGCTGAGGAACATCATACAAAGCCAGGAGCAGAAGCTTATTGACATGAAACGCGAGATGAGCACGCAACAGTTGCAAATTGCGGAGAACAAGAGGGAGATACGCGTGATTCATAATATTCTTAGTTTACTGAAATGCGGAAATCCCACGTCGGGCTTGGCCATATCGAAGCCGGAGGACAGGGAAGTCGCGAGATGGTCTCTCAGTCTCCCTCTGGCGAAAATAAATAGGTGGGGCGGGATGATCTCCACGCCTGACGAATTCTTACAGGTAATATTTACAAGAAATCGCTTCTGAGAAAACCAATCGGTATTTTATGATATCATTACGGCAAGGACAAATATATTTGGAGAGATGGGTGGTTAGGAGATTGGAAACTTTACTTGAGAAAAGTAGTCTATACAATAATCTCAGCTCGCTGTTCGTTGGGTGTTACATTCTTCACCTCGCGCTCTTTTTAGAAAAACCCACCGTTTTCTCCTACTGTGACCATATGCAGTTTCCACACCCGTATCTTGTCCGTTTAAACGAGCTCAAAGTTTTCTAAACACCACTTTCGTTTTCAGGCGATGGTAAAAAAGACCCTGTCAAGATCCGACTGCCCGCTTCATGCGATCGACAAGCTGATGGAGAACTGTCACGAGAACAACTGGCCGTCCGGACTGCACTCTCTCGAAACCAGACAGAAGAACAGGCGATTGTACAGCGGCTACATTTGCAAACGATTACCCGGGAAACAAGCGGTGGTGGTCCTCCACTGCGACAACAAGCACATGCCGGCGTTCATGACCACTCAGCCTGGATTAGTGATGATCTTCGCGCACGGCATCGAGTAATATTTTCGCACGGACGCTGCACCACGCGTGGATGATACTTTGATGTGCATTTATTTTGTTGTTCGTTAACAATCACCCGTGATTAATCTTCAAAGGAGTATCGGGATATCTTTGTAACTACTGAATATGTCTGTATTCAGCACCCGTAAAGCAGGATATCGTTTTGAAAAGTATTGAATGCGAGAAAACGGCCGTCCAGCCATTTGTGATAAACACGATTGTACAGTTACAATTGCCATGTAACAAATACGTCTAATTGATTGTGTCTGGATCGTTACACTGTGATATACTGCAGTAGTGACTCTCGCGGTGCGCGCACAGTTCAGGGGTCCGCGAACCTAATTCCCGTTGCCGGGGGCCCTAGAGACTGAAACTCTCGTGAACTAAAATTCGTATCGACAAAATGGTAATGCGATTCATTCGATGATAAACAGAATTTCGGACAGATTGGTAATCGATGGGGAAACACGTACCGCGGGAATCACAAGAGCCGTGCATTATGGAAGCCATTATTGTACTGCATCGACGAAGTTCGTGAAATCGTCTGACAAATAGTCCGCAGCTTTTCTACTCATTATTGGAACGGTGAGGATTCTGTATGTACATTTCCGGAAATTTGTTTATTCGCCCACTTTTCAACGGAGCGACTGTTCCTCGAACGATTTCAGGAACTTTTTTTTATACAGATAGGATGTCTTTCAGGTATTATAGAAGTGGTTTTCGCTATAATACCTTGGACATGTAAGCGACGAAAGAAATTATCGGTATGGTAATTGATACTATTAAGATTTGAATGTGTTCTAAAAGATAAGTCTTAAACATGTCGAGGAGAGGAATTTTTCTTCTTACTTTCGTAACGTTATTTATAGTAGTATTCGAACAAAGTATTCCAACGAACACGTACACCGAAAGAAACATACGGAATAACAATCGAGAATAACCCTCTGCAGTTCGGATGATTTTGTTTTGAATACCGCGAGTACGTTTATTTCGTTCGCTGTGTATCAAACATCGTCGTCATCGTCATTTGTTTACGTAGTTTTTGTGAAACACATAATTTAAGAGAAATATCTACTCTTTCGGGTTTTTAATAAAGAAATACACAGTAGTGGTTATTCTAGTTCTTTTTTCGTCTTTGCACAAGTATGTTACTGTACGGGATAGAGATCATTGAATGTCACAATGTGCTGTCTCATCGCGCAGATAACAGCACCGAACTGTTAATTATTCTTTTATGTTTTATCTTCATGTTCGAATTTCTGAACAGCTCGATGAAATGAGCCCGCAACTTCGATGTGTTAAGTAATGAGTGATTGGTTGCAATAATTTTTATAAAGTGATTTATTACTCCTTAGATAATTATAAATAAAAATTTTCTGGTCCATTGTGATATCGACTTTATGGTCATAGTACTCAATACATTAATCATCGACCAGCACCTTTTTTTTTTTTTGGAGTTGATACGCGTACTCAAAGTTTATAGGCAGCTTTATACACAGGTTGATAGTTGTTATGATTATAATGAGTTTGATCTTTGTGTATTGTAAGTCGTTTATTACATAGTTTATTTTATTTTATTTTTCGCACGTCATAATAAAAAATATGCAATAAAATCAAATGGAAAATTAAATAGAGTATTGCATCCTTCTCACACTATAACGTGTCTTTAAAGTATGTAAATTAACTACTAGCACAATTTTCTCTACTAACGGTAAAAGTGTAGTTTGCGTAAATTTTATTTTAAAAAAAGAGAGAGAGAGAGAAAAAGACTGAATCCGTGAATATTCTTAATTACGTGATCTCGTTCCACTTAATTGACTAAAAACGCATTTTCTAAACGGGAAAAGAAAATGATACAATGCTTTCAAGCGATATTACATAACTTATAACTGTTATTACAAGTATAATGCTCTTCTTTGGTTGAGTGTTACGATACCACACGAACAACAGTTTACATGAGCGCTTAAATAACCATTGATGTTTGTCGTAGGTATACGAAGTTGAATATTCCACTATAAAAGATGGAAAGATCATAACAACGTGTTCAGTCTTTTGTGTAACCGGTCGTAATGTGAAGAATTTTTCGAAAATTCTACAAAAGGCACATATTGGAAATATTTGACACTCGTCTCTGAATCGATCACGATGGCTCAGCCCTGAGATATGGCACTCGATGCGTACGACGATTCCAATTTATATTTAATCATCTTAGTCGCTAATAAAAAATATACATCTTCGTGTACAATTAAAAAAAAAACAAACAAACAAATACAATTGATAGGAATCGTTTAACTCTATGAGTTCAAGTCCAATCGTTATTTATCAGCTGTATAGTATAACATCGTTCTTCCTCTCTCGCGTAATACGCCTATGAGATTTCCAAAATTTAACATATATGTTGTAAGAGTGATTGGAAGATTTTTAGAGAAAAAAAAAAAGAAGAAAATAATTGGAAAAGCTATGGTGATCTGTTTCCGACCCACGGATTTTTGAGATTCTTATATAGTTGGACACACGCCAGTGATTACTCGTCCGTAAGCTCGTTCCGGACCTAGACGTATGGGTTGCATGTTGATGTGCACGTTCGCGATGCATCCGACGTATTGCGCTTGCGACGTGCTTCCCCTCAACCTTTTTCCAAGCATCGGATGACCTCCGATGAAGATCGGATGCTTCGATAGAACGCCCGCCACATTTTTACTACCGATTCCAGGCTGCGCCGCTTTGTGGTCCACGGACAACAACACGGCGTTCTTCTGTTTGACGGCTGCACATGAAACACAATGAACAATTAATATTTTTACATCTTTAACACGTTGACTGCCATGTGACGGAACACCTTGATTAGATGGAAACTTTTGAGGTTTCTAGTTTGGCAGTCAAAGTGTTAATCTATTGTCTTAGCCTTCACGACCACCATTTCACGAGTTCGAGAATTTTCTCTGGTTTAGCGACTGCCCGAATGACCTCGACCGACCTTCGTAAGACAGCAATTGTATTTGTTACCTCGAATATTGTGCCAGTTGCCATCGCACAGGGAGTTCGGGTTCGTCGGCTCGAACGAGGTCTCTATGGACCCCTTCGCGGTCTTCATGAGGAACTTCACGGTTCCGTTGACCATTTCCAGGACCAAGTAATCCCGTTTACCGTGGACGGACAACAAGTGACCGGAAGTCGAGCGCGGTTTGATGTCCATCTGGATGTCGACCGTTCTGCCGACCGTGAATCTGTCCACTGAAATTACACGTTCTCTTATTGATAGAGGAGCGTAGCTGTACACGAGTCGTTTGTCCACAAATAAAAAAAAAACAGTTAAGTAAAGGTAAAGTTTACGCGGATAAATATGGAAGTGACTTACACCACTTTCATAATTGCGGGTACAAATAAGAATGATTATACGCACCCGCTCTGAACAAATTGCTGCCGTTTCCGGGGTAGAAGAATAACCCTGGTTCGATCTTCTGCGAGCAAGGGATCACTCCCACTTCGTACATCGGTTCGCCAACTGGTTGCCCGTTCACCATGAAGTTGCCCAAACATCCGTTGAACGTCTTGTTCGTGCCCTGGAACCAACCAAAATTGACGTAAGCGAGGTTTATGATTGTTACGGGTCTATTAAGGGGGGCGGCAGGCATTTGGCCTTGACTGCCACGCTATGTTACGCTGTGCCTTGCTTTCTAGACATTTTACGTCTTAAATAAGCAAGTAATCAATTCAGCCATAGGCCCGTGGACTTCCAAAGATTATGGAATGATCTGTAATGGATTAACAGCTAGCCAACTGAATCTCGAATCCTCTTACAATCATGTTGAACACTTTGCCGGTAGCATCCTGCTGAACTCCGCCCACGTAGAACGGCGGGATCACGTTCATGGTCCCTTGCACGTAGCCGCTGGTAATCCGATCCTCCTCGTCGATTATCAGTTCTCCGATACCGCCCTGTCTCCTGAACTCCACCAAGTGCGAATCGTTATCGTTAATTTTCTTCTCGCTGACCAGCAACTCCGGTCCGTATCCGCAATCGAACTTGTAGTGTACCTTGAAGAATTCGAGAAAGAAGATCAGTCATCCTCCTCACGGTGTCTGCACGAGTTGCATTGAAATTCTTCACATACAACTCGAACAGTATGTCGAGACTCGTGAATCCTTGTGATCTTTTTACTATTTTCAATTGAGCCTGTTCATTTTCGTTATCAATGCATCAAATCCAGAGTCCGGCGATAAGCATACTTTCGAATCCGTTATCAGGCTTATCGCTTTCTAGACGGTTTACCTTTCCATCGTGGAGGTACACAGCTATCAGGTTCTGATTAGTTATGTCAGAGGCGTAGAAAATGATTCCTTCGTCGGCCGCCGTCCTCACGTCGATCTGGATGTTGTAGTGGTCCTTGTACCTTCCGTTCAATGACCTGTACTCCAGCCTGCTGTATCTGGCAGTACCTGAACAAACATTCCGACAGATTCAATGTTACTCTCTGTTCCATTTCGGCGCTGAATCGGGGAGACAGGTGAAAAGAGTTCAAAAAATTCCAAAATTAGAGTTCTTTTTACCGAATCTCCAGGAATTCTCCAAGTCGGGATCAGTCGCCGGATAATAAGGCAATCTACACTGGTCCACGTACACCGCGGGCGCCTGGGTCGTGGAGGTTGTTGGTTCGGTGGTGGTGGTGGTGATTTCATCGTGATCAGGAGGGCGTCCCTCTATAGGAGGCTCCTCCTCGTCTATGTCTTTGCCCAGGTCGACGTCGATGATGTCTGCCGTGTCGAAAAGATCACAAGGTCCGATTATTATTCTATAACGCTGATCGACAACGTCCGCCACATTCTAATCGTTACCGATAAGATCGTACTCACTGATTTGGGTGGACATTTCAATATTATCGTCTGGACTTTCCGTGGGCAGCAGCGGAGGCAGAACTTCCGGATCTGGTTCGACTACGGCAGGTGTACCTGCTTGGGGGAAAAATGGCCATTTATATAATTCTCAAATGATCAATATTTCAATGATAAAGAAACAAAAAATGAGAAAAAAGCTTTGATTTGATTGATTTTGACGAGAAAATTCATTATTTTATCGTATTAATATGAAGGAAATTTCATATTATATTGAATTTTTATGGTGGAAATTATTTAGGGGAAATTTATACTATAAGATAACAAAAGCAAGAACAAAACGAACTCTCGTCGTTTGTTCAACGTCTATTAGATCGGTGCAAGCGATTGACATGGTCATTGTTCGTGGGATGATCTAACAGTGGTACCGCGATCGTTTACTATACCCACCAGAGGGTTCTCCGCCCTTGCACTTCCCTAAGAAGGCATGGGGCCTCTCGGTGGTGTTCGCGAAGTTGATGATGACTCCGTTCAGCGTTGTGTCACCGATGCAGCCGACGAACGGCGTCATCTCTCCGGTTTTCGGGATGCCAAACGTGGCCGACAGACCGCCAATGTACAGGCTACCGAGAGGTATGTTCAGCACCGGCGGTGGCACGTCGGTCACGTAGTTCTTGGTGTCGTCGATGTCGAGCTGCAACGAGTTCCTCGAGTGCGTGGCCGTGACCACGTGCCACTCGTTGTCGTTGAACTTGATACCGGAAGAGCTCGTCGTCAGGGCCTCGCCTAGACTGTTGAACACCAGAATTCCGTCGAGCAGGGACAGGAAACTGACCGCGCCGCTCTCCGGATCGCTCACGTAGAAGATCAGCCCGTCGGCGGCTAGCGTCTTGAACTTCAGGTTGATCTTCAGCCGGTCGTTGACGGTGATGTTCGGCCACCTCACGTAACCCGGCATGTTCTCCTCGAAGGACACCAGACTGGCGAACTGTGCAACACGCGAAATTGTTGAAAGCAATCTTAGGTATGATGTTAGCTGGGAGGTGTCCTGTAGAGTACTCGCGTGATCCAGGCACCTCCCCTGTAGCTTAGGTGGGCGTGAGGTTTTAGCGGGTAGCCTTTAGGGGTAGCGATAAAAAAAGGAAAAAGGTAAAAGAACGATTTCTCGCAACAATAATTACCCTAACTGGACAGCCGGGGATGACTCCAAACGCCTGAACATTGCGGGTCAGGTCGACCACGGTGTCCATGATGACAACATCGTCTATGCAGCCCTCGAAACCGTCGTTGGTCACCAGCTCGTACGGATGCCTGGTGTTCGGCGGATACCCTCCAAAGTAAAGATGATCGGAAGACGCGAGATTCTTGTTGCCGCCAGCTGCTTTGCTGCTGGCCGTGTCGACGCCGTCCACCCTCAGAGCTCCCATCTTCTCGAGCCTCAACGCTTCCAAATTGTGCCAGTTTCCGTCGTTGTACCGTTTCGCGGACTTCAGGCTGGTCTCTCCTTCTCCGAGGTCAAACTGGTAGAGCACGTAGCCGTTCCTCATCTCCAGGGACAGGAACTGTTTGCCCTTTCCCATCAGGTATATCAAACCGTCCTCCGTGAACGTCTTGAAGTTCAGCTTGATGCTGAACCTCTCCTTCTGCCAGAGGACATGCGAGGCGTTCTTGCTGAGGATGGCGTACCCGTGCCTGTCGAACCTGTACCCGGTGCTCGGCTGGAAGTTGATCAGCTTGTCCCTCTCTATCGCCGGTTTCTCGTTGTTCTCGCCGTCGATGAAGTTCCAGAAGGACACGGGAACGTCGCCGATCACCAGCTCCTCCATCTCGCCCTCGAAAGAGGACGCGACAACCGCGTCCTGCATGTTGTACGAGGAAGGGTAGCCGCCCACGAACAGCTTCGAGTGATCCTGGTCCACGTCGAAAATGGTGTGCGAGCCTTGCAGCTCGTGGTCCTTCGTGAACAACTGATCCTTCCCCTCGCCGACGTCCTCCCGGACGATCAGCTTCACGTTGTTGTTGGTCCTGTCGACGACGATCTGTCGCCAAACGTCGTCGGACACGAACTTGCTGTTGTTGATCTTCTCCGGTCCGGAGCCCAGGTCCATGATCAGCACCGGGTAGCCGCTCTCGATCACCAACGCCATGAAGTCGCGGCTCTTCGACCTAGAGATTTTCCCGTTGTCCTCGTTACCCAGGTACAACAAAAATCCGTTGGTATTGTTGGTCCTGAAGTACATCGACACCTTGGTGGACGTAGCCAGCATAGGCAGCCCCTCAGGGTTCTTCAACTCCAACGTGGTGTTCCTGTAGAACGTCAGTCCGGTCTTGAACCGGTCCGCCAGTTCCCTCGCGTTCGCGATCTTGCTCTTCAACGCCTCGATCTTGCTCTGCAGATCGTTACCCTGGACCTCGATCGTCTTCTGACTGTTGTCCAGACCGTACAGCATCTCCGTGATATTCGGAAGATGTTTGTCCACGATGTCCAGTTGCTTCATCGCCTGTGATACGTCTCGGTCGGTTTCAGAGATGTCCTTGGACAGCTGTTTCGTGTCCTTCAGATCCTCGGGGATTTTCTCCACCACACCGTGCACGCTGTCGATCGCGTTCGCGATGTTCCGCTCGACCTCTCCGGCCTGGTCCATCGCGTTCCGAGCGGTCTCCGAGAGCGGCGCTGGCATGTTCGAGAGGACCTTGTCGATGTAGTCCAACAGATCTTTGTTGCGTTTGTTCTGTCCGAAGATGGTGCTCAGGTCCTGCTGCGCGTTGTCCAGATCCTTCTTGCCCTTGATGTCGACGGAGATGTTCATGGCAAGCTCGAGCAACTTCGAGGAATCGTCCCTCGAGTCTTGCAGCCTCTCTTCCATACCGTTCGATAAATCGGTCACGTTGTTGGCAAGGCGAACGGCGTCCATTGCTGCGTCCTGCGCGTCCGCGATCGCCGCTCCGATGTCTCTGTACGCGGAGACCGCTCTGACAGCGTCCGTGTTCCTGGTGTCGGTCAGCAAGCCGTCCAGATCCACCGATCTGTTGTGAAGGTAATCGGCGTGTTTCACGGCCTTGATGACCGGGACGAGCAGGTCCTGCAGCATCTCGTCGTTCCGCGAAATCGTCTCGTTCAGCATCGCCGTTGGATCCTCCTTCACGCTCCTCGTCAGGGTCTCCACGTCCTTCTCAGCCAGGTTCAACGCCTCGCTGGCGTTCCGGTTCAGCAGCATCCCGCCAGCGACGTCCTCGTTCGCGTCAGCGACAGCGTTCTTCACCAGATCGAAATACCCGGTCTCGGAGGTGATCCTAGTCTCCTGGTTGAGCCTGTCGGCTTTGCTGGCCAGCTCCTGCGCCCTCCAGCTGATGTCGAGCAGGTCGTCCAACTTGCCGGTCGCGTTCCTGATCCTGCTGCTCAGGTTCTCCGCGATAACCGAAAGATTGTCCACGGGCACGTTGTACTCGGTCATCTCCGACACGAGGATGTTCGCGTGATCCGCCTGGTCGGTCGCCCGGTCCCGGAAGCTGACGAACGACACCTCCTGGATCGCCTTCAGGATCTCCTGCGCCTCCTTCAGCGCGCTGTCCACCTTCGCGCCGGTCCCCAGCTCGATGCTCAAGGCCAACGACTCGATCTCGGAGACCGTCGAGCGGAACAGCTCGAGCTCCTTCACCACGTCCGACTCGAAGCTGATCATGTTCTCGAGCGTGTTACCCGCCGCGTCCTTCCACTTCTCGCTGTCCTCCGCCATGAACTCGATCTCCCTCTTCTGGTTCGAGACGTCGGACTTGAGCTTGTGCACCTGCTCCTGCACCGGCAGGAAGTTCACCTTGCTCGGATCCATCAGCTCGACTTCCGGGTACAACGAGTTCGCCATGTCGCTGATGAACTTCAGCCGTTGATTCGTGAAGTGGCTCTCGGCCACCGCGTCGAAGTCCCTGAAGACCGGGTCGAGGAGACGGGACAGGTCGTCGGTCACGTCGAGCAGGTTTCCGGTGCAGGAGTCGCAGGCGAAACAGCCCTGACCCGGGATGAGAACGTACCTGTAGGGACAGTGGTCGCATTTCTCACCGATCACGCCCGGCAAGCAACTGCATTGGCCGGTGGTGGTGTTGCAGGACACGCCGACCGAGTAACCGGTGTTGCACCCGCACGAGGTGCATCCCTCGGGCCCGTAGTTCCAGTAGCCGGGTATGCACTGGTCGCATCTACGCCCGGTGACGCCCGGCTTGCACTTGCATTGCCCCGTGGACTCGTCGCACTGGCTGCTCTCGGACGCCTCGCCGCACTCGCAGGCTTTGCAGCCGTCGCAGCTGTCGTAGCCGTAGTGATCGTCGGCGCAACGGTCGCAGTTCTCCCCGACGACGTTCTCGTGGCAGAAGCATTGCCCGGTGAAGCTGTTGCACTGCTCCAGACCGCACTCCTCGCACACGCAGCTCTTGCAGTCCTTCCTGTCGATCGCGTCGCCGAAGTACCCTGGCGCGCAGAGGTTGCACGCCTCCCCGTAAGTGTTGTTCAGACATTGCAGACACTCGCCGGTGATCGAGTCGCAGGCGTCCACCTGGTTCGTGTCGATGTTCCCGGAACACTGGCACGGCTTGCAGTAGTCGTCGGTCGACTCCGGGTTGCCGTAATAACCGGAGGCGCAGACCTCGCAACGGGCGCCGTAGTAACCCGGAAGACAGTCGCAGCTGATCTTGTTGCCCTCTTCGTTCACCTCGCAGCCGCTCGCGAAATTGTTCGACGGGATCGGCAGGGGGCACGCGCAAATCAGACAGTCCGTTGGGGTTCCCCCTGTCGCGTTGCCGTAGTAGCCCTGCTGGCAGAACTCGCAGTGATCCCCCGTCGTGTCGTGCTCGCAGGACTGTGAACGGAAAATTCGTTGAAGAAAGAAGGAACTGTGGTCCTCGTCGTGCAACTACTTAGAGAGAGAGAGGCTCGGTCAGAGATTTCAGGCTTTCACGGCCCGGCATTCTACAGTTGTGTCGTTGAGATTTCTCAACGTTTCGTCAGCATTGCAGCTGACTTCGTCAGGGGTACTATCAGTATCAGCGTGTCTCCAGACCCCCTGACGAAGTTAGCTGAAAGCCTCAACAGACACAACTGTACTTAGGCTCAAGTTCATCCAGACTAGAGATTTATAGGAAGTGGGTTACACATTTTGTCATTTCCTGTACACTTTGTCATTCTAGAACATAACCCGAAAGCAGAATTGCTCTATCACGCAACGTTTTCGAAAAATATTGTAAAAATGCATAAACAGGCGAGAAAGTTCAAGTTTGAGTCAAGAGATAGAGAGGATTCTCCTCTACATATCCATATAGCCAATTATATTTTCATATACTTCTTAATAGTGGTAAATGGTTGTTAATACTTTGCAAATGTTAACAGTGGTAAATGGTTGATACTTTGTACGCTCTATTTTTGTATTTATGTTTTTGGTTGCTTTTCACTTGGGTACGGGGTTGTACAGTACCTGTGGAGAAGATTCCCTTTAACCTGTATTTGAGGTGAGGGGGTGGGGTGTTATGGGCTGCCTGTCTGTATGACCTTCGCGAGTGGATACTAGGATAAACTTTCAAAAACCTGTACACACGGTGGAGGGGACGGAGGGGTTGGGGTTAGGGTTTATTGGAGGGGTTTTGGGAGAGTGGCTCACCGTGCATGTTCCAGTGTTGACGTCGCAGGTGTCCGAATGCCCGTTGCACTCGCATTTCACGCAAGCTCCGTGCGGTCCGGACTGCACCCTGTAGTACCCTGGCGCGCATTCCTCGCAGGACAATCCCTGATAATTCGGCGGGCACATGCACTTCTCCACGCCGCTGGCTGGCACGTTATGAGGCGAGTAGTACTCCGTCGTCGTGTCCAAGGTCACGTAAGACAGCGAGGCCATGATGCTGGGGTTCCAGTAGGTGGCCCTGATGTGCAGCCCTTCGAGATTCTCCAGAACGACCATCAACTGTTCCCTGGTGGCGGCGAGCTTGTTCTGCGTCAAGAAGTTGGTCTCGACCAGCTCCAAAGAGGAGTGGAAGTCCATGAACGAGGGCGGTTGTTCCTCCGCGTAGTAAACCAGAACGGTCTCCCCGCTCTGTAGGATCACGTCCGGTGCTTTCACGGCATTGCCGAACGGGCCGGTGTTGTAGTGCACCGTGTAGTTCAGGAGACCCCCGTAAGAGGTGAACTGGCTGCCGAGATAAGCCTCGGGCGCCGAGAAGTAGACCACCTGTCCGAACGTGTCGTTCTCGGTCAGGGTGACGGCTATCGTGGTCTCGTTGAACTCTCTCGCCGCGGACTCCAGGTACTTCAGACTGCCGAACTTCTCGCCGGAGACGGCCAGCCCCCAGTCGGTCATGTTGGACACGTGGGACCTGAATAGGTCCGCCGAGACGCATCTGGTGGTCTTCCCGAAGCAGAAACACTTGGTGCAACCCTCCTCGTTGTTCTCCTGTATGTTGAAGGTGCCCTCTTTGCATATGTCGCAGGCGGACCCCTGAACGTTCACCTTGCAGAAACACTCGGCGGTGTATTGGTCGCAGATGTCGGTCGTGGTGCCTCTGGTGTCGCAGTCGCACCTCTCGCAGTGCGGGAAATGCGAGTAGCCGGCCTGGCACTTGTCGCACTGTCTGTCGACGACGTTGTCCTTGCAGTTGCAGCTGCCGTTGAAAAGGTCGCACTGCAGGTCGCCGTCCACCACGCCGAACGGGGAGCAGTTGCACTCCTCGCAGCCGATTATCGGATGGAAACCGTAAGTTCCGGGCTCGCACTGGTCGCAGAGCTCGCCGGTCACCCTGGGCGGGCAGAGGCAAGCCCCGGTGTTCTGCTCGCAGTAGGCGGTGATAGGACAGTTGCAGGGTCTGCAGTTCGGGAACCCGTAGAACCCGGTCTTGCAGATCTCGCAGCGTCTGCCGATGATGTTAGGCTTGCAGGGACACTGTCCGCCGAACTTCTCGCACTCGAAGCTGATCGTGCCGTTGATGTCGCAATTGCAGGGGAGCGCGCGGTTGTTGTAGTTCGCCGTCAACGAGAAGATCGAGTCCCTGCAGAATCCCTCCTCGGTCTTGTTCACGTAGAAGTGATTGTAGCCGCACTTCTTGATGAACTCCTTCGTCTGGTCGAACTGTATCTTCTTGAGAACCTTCTCGTTGTACTGCTCGCTGGGTATCACGAGAATGTAGTCGAGCCAGATGCCGTTCCCGGCGCTCTCCTTGAACGTGATCACGAAGTTCTCGATCAGCTGGAACCGGATGTTGCCGTCGGCCTGTTTCACGACGCTTCTGCATCCGCTGTTGCTCGGACAATGGGGCACCGCCATCTTCGCCTCGTAGAACTTCCCGTTCTGCAGCAAGACGTCCAACTCGTACTCCGGATAGTCGGGCTGATAATATTGGACCACGAACGTGTAGTCGCCAGGCTGGAATACTTTAGCATGGATATCGACCATCGTGTTCGTGTCGTCCAAGTAGATCAGCCTGGTAGCGTTGTCGTAGATGCCGAACGGTTTGTTGTTGGTCGCCTCGGGGACCATAGTGACGCTCTCGAACTCGATTTTCTTCGCGTCCGCGGCACCCGGGTACTCGCCCTTAACGCAGACACCGTCCTTTCTCACGCAGATCGATTTCGGCTTCACGTAGTCCAGAGACCATTCGCTGTACGGAATGGCCACCACGGAATCTATGGCAACGTTCGAGTTAGGCTCCCCGGTTAGTATCAGGCTGACGTAATTCGAGGGGAAGTGAATGACCGCGACTCGGCCCTGGGCGTCCGTCACCACCTGTCTGCAGATGCTGGTGTACTTGCAGGGGTAGAGCGTGGCTTTACCCTTGCCGACCGAGTTCGCCTCTATCAGCAAGGTCGAGGTGACCTGCTCGTTCTTCGGCGTGACGTAGGTGACCAGCAGAACGTGGGGACCGGGCTTCGAGACCGTCAGATCGAAATGTATCTCGACCTGTTCTTCGTTGATCAAAGGCACCTCGTCCCGGTCGATCTGCTCCAGGACGTCCCTCTCGATGAAGTACTCGGTCAACGGGATCCTGACGCTGTTCTCGTTCAGGAACCCGCCAGCTCCGTGGACCGAGTCGAACCTGGTCAGGTTCGGGTAGCCGTAATGGCGGCAGAGCCCTTTGGACCCCACCACGCAAGGGATGTTCACGTCCTGCGTCAGGATCGAGGCCTCGTAATACTCGGACGGCAGAAGGACGAAGTAATCGAGGAACAGGTTCTTCTTCGTGGCGATCCTGAAGAACCAACGGCCGGGATCCATCACCATCGGGACCGGATGATTGCCCTGCGCGCCGGCAACCGTCACGAACGACGGTTTCGTCGACGGTTTGAAGCTGACTTTGAACTGTTGCTCCACCCCCGGCGGATTCTCCGGCGTGATCGTTATGCTACCCAGGATCTGCTCGCTGTTCGGGTTCACGTAGCGAAGGACCATCCGGTAGAGCGACGACTTCTGGATGTAAACCGGCACGATGATCTCGTCCTGCAACGCCGAGAACATCGCGTAACCTTTCCAGCTGTAGCCTGGGAATATCTCCTCGATGAAATCGTAGCGGACGTCTCTGTTGCCCGGCGTTTTACCACTCTCCACCTCGTATTGGAATTGATGAAGAGTGGGGAAGTAGTGGGCCTTCAATGGCTCGTTGCAGGTCAAACCGGAGACTCGCGGCTGGCAATGGCACTGACCAGTTTGCTTGTCGCAGATCGGGTTCACCGAGCCGCCGATGTCGCAGGCGCAGTCTAGATTTGTATTGAAACAATCGTCGTTACATCTCGGTTATCCTAATTCGACGAGACTCTGTATTTAACCCTGTTGGTGCCGGGCGAAAAAGAGGCGCCTATGCGAAGACAATAATCGGCCGAATTTCACGATTTTATTAGGGTTTGGAAAAAACCAGTGTATGAGGGATGAAATAGAGAATAAAACGTGCGGCAAGGGCCGATATATCGTCCTTCGTCACTAAAAGGGTTAAACGAGGGTTGTACGCACCTGAACAGCCGAAGAAGTTGCTTTCCTGAAGATTATAGGTGCCGTCCGAGCATTGGTCGCAACTCCTGCCGGTTACACCTGGCTTGCAGATACACTGGCCGCTCTTCGTGTCGCATTCGCCAATATTTCCAATGACACCCGGTATATTGCAGCGACACTCTTGAAAATAAATTAATAAGTTAAAATTTGGAATCCTTGTCGAAGGAAGTTAAAGTGTATAATACATTTAGCGAAAGATCAACTAAATTACTATTGTTATTATTATTATTAACCCTTAGCACTCGAATGGCGACTGTAAGGCGTCGCTAAAAATGGCTGTATCATTATTTAAAGGAATTTGTACATTATTAAACTTGTTAGTATTTAACACTAGGTTTACGGAGCACTAAAAATTACTATTTTACATTACTTTATAAAAATAACATGGACGTCTCTCTAGCATGTGCCAAATTTCAGGAAATCGGGCCTTACCGGTTCCCGGAGAAAAGATTCATAAAACGAACCTAAGCGTCGTACGAGTAAGAGCGAGAAGAAGGGATTTCGGGATCGCTTGACCGTGAAAAAGGGCTGCCCTCTATTCATACTATTCTCCGGAGGGTATCATTCGACTGAATGCACTTTCCAGGAGCTCAAACGACCATTTCCCATTGATAGCTCACCTTCGCAACCTTGAGGATTGTAAGGCTGCAGGTTCCAGAAGAGCGGTTTACACTGGTTACAGATCCGTCCCTGCACGCGGTCTTTACACTGACAAAGCTCGCCGGCAGGCAAAGAGCCGCATCCCTGGAAGGTCTCGACGATACCCGCTGGGTCACAGTTGCATCCCTCGCAGGTGGGGAAGTTGTAAAAACCTTCCTTGCACTGGCTGCACCTAGACCCGTCGAAGTTCTCCCGACATTGGCATTTGCCCTCCGCGTCGCAGGAGGCGCCTATGGAGCCGTGGCTGTCGCAATTGCAGGCTGCGGTGAAGAAAATACGGGTGTCAACCAACAGATCGAGAAGAAGAACTTTGGTAAGGAATTCCAGAAGCACTAGGAATCAGAACGCTACGCTCCTACACTAGGTTCAGAACATTTGAACATTTATAACCTTTGCCTAGAACTTGGCATAGAACTTCGTACGTACTCAGTTGTTTTTATGCAACTTATTGTTACGCGATTTTAGAACGTTTTGCATACAAACCAGCGTCATTAGTTAACGTTCGCAACAATGAAGGTAAAGAAGAATTAGGAATTTAGAATTTTAGTAATTCAGAGTTAGAAATTAGGCCCTTTCTTAGGACCGTTTGGCGTGAAAATAAACTAAATTCTTTACCCATGCACTCTGGGTACATATAGTAGCCGGGACTGCACTGGTCGCATGTTTTCCCAGCGAAATTCGTCAGGCAGGAGCATTTGCCCGTGACGTCGCAGGTGACCGACGACGAGCCGACCAAACTGCAGTTGCAAGGCCTGCAGTTCGGATACCCGTAGTACCCGCTGATGCACTGATCGCACCTCGCGCCGCCATATCCTTCTTTGCAGATACAGGCGCCGCTCGATTTGTCGCAGACGCCCGGCACGGTTCCTCGAGTGTCGCAGTTGCAGACTGGAAAAGTATCGTTGACAAGTTAACGGTGGAATTGCAATCGTCGAATTCACAAGATCAATATTTTCTGAATCCACCGAAATAAGTTCTCTTTAAGCAAAACTGTCTTTTTGAACACGTACAGGAGCAGACCGGGTAGTTGAAGTAACCATCCTCGCAGATGTCGCACGTCCGGCCGCCATAGTTGTTCTTGCAGGTACAGTTGCCGGATACCACCTCGCAAACGTCGCTGTGAGATCCCTGCGGATTGCAGTCGCAAGCTACAAAATGGACAAGAAGTTTTAGAATTGACAAAATGCTGAATAAATCAAACATCTCTTATCGCAAATATTTTGTGTATATTTTTGTATTCTATATATGATTTTATTTTAGACTCCGAACGAGTCTAGCCAACCCAAGGGTTACTAGGAGAAGCTAATCTGATTGGCAAACATCTTCAGCAGTATTTGACCAGCATTGTTACCATCCTACAGCAGGAAACTAGGTTTTAGAGGCTTACGGGAACAGTCCGGGAAATTGTAAAAGCCTTCCGCGCAGAGATTACAGTAATGCCCGGCGTAGTTGAGCTTGCAGGGGCAGGAGCCATCGATGGCCTCGCAGTAATTGCCATTGGTGCCGTTCTCGTTGCACTGGCACGGCACACAGTTCGGATAGCCAAAGTACCGGTCGTTGCAACTGTCGCAATTCGGCGATCTGTACTCTTTGCGACACTCGCACGTGCCCGTCTCTTCCGCGCAGTTTCCGGTCAAGTTGAAGTTGTTGCACTGGCAGGCTGCGCACACGGAAGACCAGCGAAAGAAGAAGTCAGATCAGTGGAACGAAAGCGGAGAAAACCTGATCAACGTTTTTGAAAAGAGAATGGTCAAACGATTCCTCACGTTGGCAAACGTCGGTGGCGTTCAGAGGCATGCCCCGGGGCCTGTAGAACTTAGGCTTGCAGCGGTTGCAGTTGATGCCCTCCGTGTTGTCCCTGCAGTTCTTGCACTCGCCTCCGCCCTCGTAGTTCCCGTAGATGTCCAACGACAGGTGTTTCTCGTCGATCTCTGGATCGTACTCGCACTCGTCCGTGTGTCCGAAACAGTTACACGCTGTGAAGAAGAAGAAAGGATGATTCAGAATAGCTCGACGTTAGTACACGAAGCTGTGAAATGAATCTCTGCTCACGTTCGCAGGTGAACTTCTTGACAGCGGTGGACTGACGCCACTTCTTCTGCTCGAAACCCTTGCAGCAGGTCGCGCACTGAGGTCCGCAGGTGTTGTGCTGACACCTGCAGAACAGCTTCTTCGGCAACTTCGGGTCCAGCACGTCGCAAGTGTCCGCGTGACCGTTGCACATGCACCGACCGCCGATGCTGATGTCCTTGATCGAGTAGAAGTACTGGAAGGGATCGGATCGGTCACGACGTGAACACAGGGTGTCTATCGAATCGCTTCATCAGTTATTTGTTAGTTATTTGGAGAGATTCCAACAACTATAATAATCTAGGAATGCTCCGTTAACCGTGGAATTCAAGCAATGACTTATAAAAGCCAAAGACCTTGTGAAGCTGAATGAGAAAGAATTACTTTTTTATTCGACAAGAATTTAACCCTTGGCACTCGAGTGGTGACTCTGAAGCACCACTAGAAATTGTTGTGGCGTTATTTCAAGAAAATTGTGTAAAAATATTACAAAATACTTGTGACATTACAGAATTTGTATTCCATTTGTGTTCCGAAATGAAAATATTCCAAGACGGAAGAAAAATTTAGTTTCAGAATGAAAGTAGCTCCGAGTGCAAAGGGTTAACAATTCATTAACGTATACTCGTCGATCACGGTTAACTGGTTGATATGTCTGCAGGACACTCACTCTCCTGGTGACAGTGGGGTCCTCCCTGACCAAGGACATCAGATGCCCGAGCAGGTTCTTCGTCCTGAGGAACCGGAAGCGGACGTTGGTAGCCCTGGTCCATTCTTGCAGGAGAGTCGAGTTGAAGTAGTGCGTCGCGGACGGACGATTGTTTAAAATGGAGATCGGTATCTCTCCGCCTTCCAGCGGAACGATCTGCGAGAACTCGACCGTGCAGATCACGCTGTCGTCCCTTGTGATCTTCTTCGAACTGTCGACGCCGAAGTATGTTAGACAGTCGTTCGCCGTGTCGGAGAAGTATTGCCAGGGCGACCAGGTTTTCCCGTAGTCCGTTGATTTTTCCAACGCCCAGAGCCCGGGCCTCGGAGAATTCCCCATCTTGATGTAGACGTACGCCACGTGGAACTCCTGCACGGAAAACAACATTCTCGAGAAATCAGTTTATTGCTCCTATTAACACTAGAACACGACCGGAGCAGTCAAAACGACTGGATCCTAATTTCTCCTTTTACAATCACTGAAATTGTAAAAATGTTTCAACAAATTGGAAATCGTTTTGCCCTGCAGCACTTCAGAAATTCGGCTCTGTAAGCAGCTTTTTGCGAATTTTTTTTTTTTTGGGGGGCTCAACGAGGACAGACACGTGCGAATTTTTATTACGCGAAATTAATCTTCGGACCCTCTGAACGACGTGGCAGTTTTTATTGGCGAGAAATTGATTACTAAAATCAAAGTAAGTTATTTAATGAAATAAGAATTGAAAAAAATTAAAATATAAAATTTGTTAAGGGTGAATATATTAGCGTAAAAATTCATTTTGTAACCTGGACAAATAATTACAAATAATTACGTCACACACGTATGGGTGACGTGGCGCCGTTTATATTTTTACAGTATCGGTGCATAGGTGCGTGCATTGTTCAGGAATTTTTTCAGATTTTTCGACGAGCTGCGCCGCGGTGAAAAGTAATATTTTCGACGTTTTTCTCGCGTGAAATGCCGCGCAGAGCGCATCATTGTTTTCGAACAGTTTCTCTGGAAAAACAGATGTTCCGGGCAAAAACCGAGGACTGAGGAACACATGTGCCGGGCCCCGTCGGGCTTTCGGAAGCGTAGCATCGCTCCGCCTCGAAATTCCCGAACACGTGGTCGGGAACGCACGATGAAAGAGCGTAAATGAGTCCTTCTGAGAATCTGTTTAGCGAAAAGACAATAACCCCCGGGGAACTTCGCTGGCCGTGCACGCACGTTTCCTCGAGGCGTGAAATTTCCGCCGGGTCTTTCACCCTTCCGAAGCCCGGCGATGCTCAATTTTCGATTTTTCGCTAACTCGGAGCTTCGAGGCTCGTTGTACAATTTTTGTTTTACGGGGAATCACGCCCTGCGACAACTAACGCGTTCATGATACACATTCGTCTCGTGTCTTAACCCTTAACACTCGAATGCAAAAAAATAATAGGAAAAATAGTTTTAATAGGCTTTAGTAGGCTTCATAATAGTTTCTTGAAAACTTTTTTAATTCTCCTTTAACCCTTAGTTAGACTGTAAGGCGCGTGTGTTGTGTGTAATAAATTTACTAAACACTTCAGTATTGTACGAGTGAATTGCATCATTTTCTTATGTGTAACATGAAAACAAATATATAGAATGGAAATATTCTAGGTCGGAAGAAATGTTTCGTTTTGGAGTTAAAATAGCTTCGAGTGCAAAGGGTTAATCATTTTGATAGACTGCGAAAGTTAATGTCACAGGAGTTGGAGATTCTACTGTTTTTACTGCTTTTGTGTTTCACCTGTTTATTTATGAGATAAATGAGCCATAGAATCGGCAGATTTGTGTCAAATGGCGATTTTCTAAATGTTTCAATAGATGCATTAAAACGTTTCGTCATTATTTTATGGAATAAAAGATTGAACTAAACTAATATTACAGAAATTTACGATTGTATTATTTGACGGCTGGCTGTTCAGAATTGGACAGGGAGAAAGGCGAGTGTCCGCAGAATTTTTGTCCCTCGCTCCCTAAAACCCGTGTTTTCTATTGTCCTCCGGAAGCAATGCGATGATAATTCTTTCCCGCTTCGCAGGAAAACGCCTACCGGCTTGATAAAGCAATTTGTTACAGATAAAGCGCTTACTCCACAGGCTCATTGTTTCCTGCTGTCATTAATTCTCACTCTTCCCGTCTTCGACGCGCTGTCCTTTCTCGAACACGCGTTTCCTACAAGCCGATTCATCGATCCGACGCCGATCCGAGCAAAAGTGATCGTACAAAATATTATCAACCCTGGATAAATTGAAGACTGGCCCTAATTTCTTTTTTCTCGCGAAACGTTTACAAGTTCATTATCGTACTATTTCTCGAACGAAACGTTCGCCGAGAATCGGGAATTCGAGGTACTTTTTTTGAGATTGGACCGTCGCACGCGGCAAACAATTTGTCATTTAGTTTTTCGGCGCGCGCGCGCGCAATCGGGCACTCACCTGTCCCAGGTTGATCGTCAGGTTCACCTCGTTGTACTTCATTCCCCTGGAGAGCGGCGGCGATTGCCACCAGGTTTCCATTCCGTCGACCGCATACTCCGGCGGATGCATCTTTTCCGGGTTCTCTGGATCGCAGTAATCGCATACCTGCGCATATACGTATAAACAACGGATTAGATTTCATGTCCACGTCGGGATTGCGGCCGTACGCGAAAGCTCGGGAATTCGAACGTGGAGCTTCACGTCGCGCCGGTGATTTCGATGCGTGGGTTACGCGTGTTCTTTATCAATTTTTCTTTTTATTTTCAAATTCCCAGCCTTTCTGAACGCGGCAAGAGTTGCGGAACTTTGGGACAACCTAATATACCGTTTCTAAATTTTCAGCAACCTCTTTGACACTCGATAATTATTTAACGCGTAACTGTTAGTTACCTACTTGTAGATTTAGATAAGATTTTACTAACGTTTCGATAGAGATGACTATTGAATATAATATAATTGAATCGTTGCATTTTTACAGTGCATTGCGAAGGTCCACTCTGACTGTTCCCTAAAACTGTGGAAAATTGCAAAATTGCAGAGCGAATGGTTCGACTTTCTCCGCAGCACTCCTTAAACATCGGTATTTGCATAAACATCCGCAGTCCGGTTATCGCGAGTTACTTAATCGTTACAGAAGCCCGGGAACAACAATCTTAAACAAAAAAAAAAGATACAGAGATCGCGTTCATAAACTCTCTGTCCCGCTCTGGCGACTCGACCTAATCTGTTCTATAAATAGATCAGTAAATGACCCAAGATCTCCGGAGCTAATTAGAAAAAGTAAATAAAATTACATCAATTGAAATTACACTGCGAACAGTGTTCCGACTTGCTCGAGAAAAGTCAGTTCTTTCCCCGGCAGCAATAACAACAATTATCTTTATCGCTCGTTAGGGAAAATTGTGATAAGCGTGAATATGCGTACGCGATGCGCTGCGTTGGCGCATAGAAAATCTAAAAATATAATTTCACGCATTGCGAGAAATCGGTGGGAATAGAGGGGAGGAGAACGTGGTAGTCGTTATTCCCGCGATAAATGAATTTGTTGCTAGGAGTCACGGATTTTTAGACCCAAAGATGAATCTTTATGGGACACGCTCGTGTCAGTTAGACCGTTCAGAATTTGAAGAGAGGAGATGGTCAAGTGTTATCGAGAGGTCACCGTTATCAGCCGATCCTTATCAGCCCTCTCACTTCTAGTCTACATGACGTTTTCTTTCGCCCGCATGAATAGATACGCGTAACGCCGTAGAAGAAAACACCATTGATCATGGGGTTCTCGATCTCAGGGCCCCGGAAATAATTTTACAGCTCGTACGAGTCTCCAAAAAGTTATTCAACTGGAAATTCTGTCCCAGCACAATTTTATTTCCATTCTGATACATTAGGAACGCCAACAACAAACGTTAATCTCGATTTTCGTTGAGATGAAGAAACGGAAATAATAATCCATCAGTGCTGGAAGATTTTGCAGTCCAATTATTAGTAACACTGGACACAATGAGTTGCATAGGTTGGTCTACTGTTTGCTGTTTACACTGTCGTTCCGACTATCGACACTACGAACAATCGCAAAAAGATAAATCTATTTGCACGCTCCAGATCTTGCTGCATTTCGCTGTGCGAGTGTAGTTCCGACAATCTAAGAAACGACGACTATAAAATTGCGACAAGACGTTTTTTTCAGGCAGTTCTTCTTCGTGAGAGGTTGGGCTAAATCTTGGCTTTCTTAGACTAGGTCAATCCTCGGAATTGATAATTCACGACGCTTCCAAGAACTGTAATAGAAGATTACGATTGAAAGTCGAGAGCAAGAAAATCGAATGATATCGCTGAATTAAACTCGAGATGACCCTTCTAACATTCCCCGTTTAATAACACTTGACGAGCCATTTTTTAATTAATTCTGTTGTGCATGCAATTTAAATCAGGATATAGATTTAAAGAATTTAAGAGCTTCTAAATTCGCCTATTGATTAGAAAATTACGGGAAAATTGAGGGAATTAGAAAATTGGCAGAATTAGAGTAAGGGAACCAGTTACTGTATTAATTATACTTATTCCCAGTAAATGGGAATGCTATGCAAAATTATTAAAGGAGGGAAGAAAATTCGTCTGTTGATTAGAAGATTGCAGGAAAAGTAGTAATGGCAGAATTAGAGTAAGGGAATCAGTTACTGTATTAATTATACTTATTCCCAGTAAATGGGAATGCTATGCAAAATTATTAAAGGAGGGAAGAAAATTCGTCTGTTGATTAGAAGATTGCAGGAAAAGTAGTGACGGCAGAATTAGAGTGAGGAGCTCAATTTCTGTATTAATTATACTTATTCCCAGTAAATGGGAATGCTATGGTCGCGAAATTCAGCAATATTTTATCGCGGTTCGTCGTAGGCGACGAACGATAGACTAGATCTTCCGGACGGGTTCTCAGGAAGTCCCTAAAAAAGACACCGGCCGGGATATCCTTGGCGGAGAGCGGCCCCTTCGGGCCTCTTTGTCCTGATTCG
>CM052137.1:1257048-1337993 GCA_028454255.1 Halictus ligatus
GTTTGAGCGTTTTGCCGCTGCATGAAATGGCGCTGTACGGACCCCTGTGCGGATCAAATGATTCTTGCCGGAATTTACATAGTGTCTTATGGGAAAAGCGGCGAGAATCATCTGCGTTCGAATAAAAATACTATTTCGGTCCTTCTCCGTAGGAGTTTCTTCATTTTTGAGGGCTCAAATTAGTGAGATTTCAATTAAAAGCTTCTACGGCTATATTCATGAGAAACCCAATTACTGTTCTAACTAAAAATAGTCGACCATATATTTTCTCTTGGGTTATTGCGAGCGAAAGGAATTTCAGTGGCGCCTTCAGCCACATTTCTATTCTTCTCTTGAACTGTTTATTCAATAAATACATAAAATGATTTGTTCTTAATGCTTTATCAGTCGGCTTTAGAAGATTTTCCGAAATTATCAATCAGAACTGTGCGCCACGATTTCAAATAATGCTCCGTAACTATCGATAGTATTCGGTAGCGATAACTACCGGTCGACAGCACTATCGATAGTGGTTCTCCACACAGTATGCGAATGCTCGTGCCGCTGGTTCGTTCTCAGTCCTTTGCTACAGTTGCCGGCGAGATCACCCTTTACCTCGAGTAATTTGCAAATTAATCATGACCGAAAACAAAGAGCGTACCTTTATTATGGTCAAGCCGGACGGTGTCCAGCGTGGACTCGTCGGTAAGATAATTCAGCGTTTCGAGGATAAGGGATTCAAACTGGTTGGGATGAAGATGGTGTGGGTGAGTGAAGCGATTTATTTAACCGGTACTCGATTAACCTCTGCGATAAAATAACGTGCATACGTGTGCACCGATATTGCCACGTGGATATGCCGGTTTTTCGCGTGTTAGCTTTTCGAAACACCTGTCGTGTTCCCTCGAACGACTAGCATATAGTAATTGTTTTCGTGACCTTCGTTGCCAGGCCTCGTGACATTATAATCCTACACGTCAAGATAAAATGGTCGAAACGGAGCTTTACTCCGTGCGAATCGTCCGCAAAATATGCGAAGTCTTCTAACAGGATTTTAATATTCCATTTCAATTAATTTTTTAACACTTTAGCTATCGGAAGCGTTCCGATGTTTCTACTGTATATATTTAAAGGAAGTTCAATTATTTTTTCGAGAAGGAACAATCGAATTGTTTCAAACGAAATCGTTGAAGGACTGTTAAGTAACAGATCGTTGAGCGATCGATTGTAATTTAATATTGGCACACAGCCTAAAGATGAAACTAACGATTCAATATACCTAACAGCTTCGATGAAATACTGTATTTTATTTTTGCCAGCCGACCCAAGAATTGCTGAAGGAACACTACGGAGATTTGGCGACCAAGCCCTTCTTCCCAGGCTTGATTAAATACATGAGTTCTGGACCCGTTGTGCCCATGGTAATTTTCCTCTTTTAATACAACATATTTTTAGTTGAGCTCTTTAGTAAATTCATTATCTTTCAGGTGTGGGAAGGCTTGAACGTAGTGAAAACTGGTCGTGTGATGCTGGGAGAAACAAACCCTAAAGACTCTGCACCCGGTACAATTCGTGGCGACTTCTGCATCCAGGTTGGTCGCAACATCATTCACGGATCGGACTCTGTTGAGTCGGCGAACAAGGAAATTAATTTGTGGTTCGGTGACGAGAAGAAGAAGGAAGTCATTGATTGGGCTGCCTGGGCGGAGAAGTGGATCTACGAATAAACTGTACAAGACGATTGTATAGGAAATGTTGGAAATTCAACAACCATTCTTTTGCGTATAGAGTCTTGATCACGCGCACTGCCATTCAGCAACAGAAAAAGAGGAGTCAATGTACATAAATTTGTTTGAGATTAACAAATCGGGTACTCGTATAAATTGTCCTTGAAGGATCGATATGTAGATTAGTTTCACTATTGCTCACTACAAACTGATTGGTATAGGATTATTTAAGTGCCAGAGCTGTTTTGTATTTTATTATGTCAATGTCATAAAAATAAACAATTTTACTAGCAATACTTTGTCAGTTTAAATCGTGTACAAAATTTTCGTCGAAATACATATATATGTATATGTATATAAGGTGGAATAATAACTTCGTCCACTTTCATTCTTTTGAACGAATTGCTCAATTTTTTAATGGAAGATTACAGCTATCTATCTCTCGAGGTCGTTTAATGTCAACCGAGGTGGCAAGTAATTCAAAGTGGATAAAGTTATCGATGAACCCCATGAATTTCTTGGCAGCAAGGCGGGCATTCGTGTGACTCGTGATCGAAGGTCGAGAACAGATACAAAATAATAATGTATTATCTGTTCAAACATACTCTTTTCAACATTATATGTACACATACATATATAAAAAATACTTATATATTTATAGTACGTTTAAATAGTTAAACTAGCCATCAGGAAATGAACGAATGAATTCCCGACCTCTTGAACGAAGTCGGTAAAGTAAATGCACGTTGTTGCGTAACTTAACGTCGTCGCGTTGCTAAAACCAAGATTAAAATATGTATGCAACATGGTACACATAAACGTGCTGTGTTCGTGCAGCGTACGTGTGCATCTTACGAAAACATTCAACATTCTCTAGTACGTGTCTAAATTTTCGACAGTTGAAATTATGTTGTTGGTCCATGCAGGAGACTTTCTTCCCGTTTCTGCGTCATAATTGCTCACGCAATTACGCCCACGAACCTCGTCGTTGATGCTTTGGTGTACATCGGTGTAGAATTAATTATCACACTTCCCGAGGAACGCGTTGCACGCTGGACAGTAGTGGTTCTGCGACATGCAGCTGTTAATACAGTATGGGCAGGGGACGCAACACCATAATCTGCAATCGCGCAAGAGTTCAATTAGATATCCTGAACAATTCTGAGCAAAGCCATAAATGATTTCCGTTTCCAGAAACTTTGAATCCGAACGAACCGTTTTTTCTTTCTTTTATAGTAACATAATTACCCGAATATACAGAGAAGCAGCGCAAACAAGTGAGTTTTCGACGTGGATTCGTTTTCTACTCGCGTGGAAATTTGCGCACGACAATGGGGACAGGTCATCGTTTGCGATTCGGGTCCAAATTGTTGAGCTCCTACGATGACCACACCTGGAACGTTAAAAATTAAATTCAGCAATGCGACAATCTTTTATATCTTATCAAATCGCTACATTCTGCAATCAGAAACCCGTTTCTCGGATATTATTCCACTTTCGAAATTTCGTTTGATTAATCGGACACACAGTGCGATAAGTATGATCGACGTCGAAGGAACGGATCAAATTTTTTAAACCGTGGTCGGGTCGGGTTTCCATAATTCGTTTTACGCGCATTTGCGCTTCATCGGCTTCTGGATTATGCGTGGGTGCTATCCACAATTGGTTCAAGATGGAACTTGCCCAAGAAGCTCCAATTAATTTTTGCAACCCCAAGTACCCCATTTAGTTTCTTCCAAATTCGCTCGCGCCTTTAAAAAGATTTTATTCTCGCCATCTTTTGGACATATCGCGCGACTTTCCCGCGAGTATTAATATAATCGAAGATATTTGATACGACTTTATCAAAGAATGACGGACTTTGAGCAAGTAGCAAAGCCGTGGATTTTTTTTTTAACAAGATATCATTCGCATACTTGGCTGTCCATCAACATAGGTTGGCGGAGGAGGACCATAGCTTGGTGGGGGACCATAACTTCCTGGTGGTGGAGCACCATAACTTCCTGGTGGTGGTGGTGCTGTTGTGAAACCCGGCGGGGGAGGTGACATGCCCTTGTCCATGGCGAATGTTTATCTGAAAGAAATAAACGAACTCGTTGAAAAATCGAACGTCTTCCAACATTGTAATTGTAATTGTTTCACTCGAAGAAAAGGATATCAATTATACTATACCAAAGTATAGTATAATATAACACAATATAACAGAATATACCATAATATACCTGAATATACTAGAATATACAATAATATACCAGAATATATACCAATATACCATAATATACATACATGTACTAGAATATATCATAATATACCGGAATATCGAGCGCATAAATAATCGAACGTGAGCGTGATAAATAATATTGATAACAATTGACTGTACAGTTCTTCTGTACCGATTTATATAACATTAATGACTAATCGAGTTTGCGGTAGAGCAGTGTGACTCATTGTTCCATATCACCGGATTTATCGTTGCATCCTGCGGAGCAGCATGCTTTAAATATTTTGCAAAATGCGTTTGATTGTCGTATTGTTGACGAACGAGGCCTCGCGTAGACATAATCGAGCAAATTGGATACTAGGATAACCAGATCAGTCACCTATGCATTTCATTCGACTTTCTAATGAAATGTAAACGCCGGGTTCTGTGCTGAAGCCTCGATTGAGTTTCTCGACCTTTTGCACGCTCTTCGGCACTGAACCTACCAAACACTACAAATGTATGGCAAATTTTGCTTCATGAAAACGGCAACGGTAAAGTGACTTGGATTGTCTGTAATTTTCGATATAACAGACGCCTGGACAAGGAAATTTATTTCATTATTATCTGGAATAATCTGCAATCATATTTCCCTTCAGACCATAAGAGATTCTAATTCTTTTAAAAATCATTTTTCGAATACAGAAGTTTCAGTCCGCAGATCTTGCTGTTATTCATATTGCTCCGCAAAGTTTCTTGCGCAATGTAATGCACACCGTCGTTGTCCTGGGTATATTGTGGTCAGATTTAATTTCAAAAGGAAAACCAGACTGATATGACAAATAGAGTTTCCGCTATGTTGCATCCCGACAGTGATGTCATCCTTCGCGATGTCGAATTATCAGCTGCAATTAGCGTCGAGTGTCCAGATAATATACCACGAATCCTCTTATCCCGTTGCACGCACAATCAACTAACAGATGACACAATAGACCTATCGTAAAAATTTTTATATCCTTATCCAACGTGTTCTGTGATTTACTGCAATTTTTCTTTTCCGTCGGTTCGTCGTGTTAAGCAATAATTACTACCCGACATATTCTGCAAATTACAACAAGCAATCATTGATACTATTGTATCGTTCTCGAATGCTGTTCTTTCTTACGGAGGAAAATTTGCAGAATACGTAAACAATATGCTGCGTAAAGTAGTATTTAGCTCGATGGCAACGTGTTTCATAATAAATCAGTATACCAATCAGGGCTGCTCGTGCTTATTAGCGGACAAGTGACTTAGCCCGTACGGACAGACGTCGAATAATTCCGATGTAAACAATTTGTTCTAGTATCGACGGTTCTTTAGAGACAATGCCCTGCTTAGGGTACTTTTGGTTCGGTGAACAGGCTCGGAGAAAGCGGACCGTTTGAACGATGATATTCAATTGCGAAACAACGGTGTTTGAAATTGTACGCGTGCTGGTTGTTTCAATAAACTTTCGCTGCGAACAAGTCAATATTTTGGAAAGGAAGAGCGTTCGGAGCCACGTTCACAAAAATTCCCGTGACCATAGCAACGGCGCGGCATGGGCGCGGGTGTAAATTGGCCCGAGATAAATTCGGCAAACCGTCGAGGATCCTGCAGATAGGACGGTTGGAAAATTGTCTCATTCGATCAACAACGTTTCCCGAAATAAATCGGCCGCAGTCCGCAACGCGATCATATCGGCGAGGTCAATTCGATCGTTTCGATCGGACTAATTACAGATCGGTCGGACATGTTCGATCGGATCTCTTTTCCCTGAAACACGTCGGAGATTCGTTATCGCTCTCGAGAGCGCTACCAAGGATACAGGCGATAACAGATCGATAAGATACAACGGGATAAACAATTGTCGCGTATCAGAGCACTCTGCTTTCACTGTAGCAACCCACTCGTAAAAACGTTTCTCGAACCAGGGAGCGGTCTCGTAGTATCCCGTAGGTATACGATTTTATCGCTGATCGATCGCTATTGTACACGAGTCTCGCGTTTCTACACCCCTGCAAACATGGCGCGTGTTTGAAATTCATTAAACCCGATACCGCGCGGCGGAAGAGCCGATAAGTCATCAATCATTCGCGATCTTACGTTTTCCGTCGTTGCCTTCCGATTAAAATTTCTTTTCAATGGATTTCTAACTTTGGCGGTATTTTTTCGCGAAAAATGCGTCGGCACTCTTCTGCTGGATCTTGCGAATTTTTTTACTGTTAAGGGGGTGGGCAAAATCTAGACAAACTGCCGCTTCGATGTTGCAATCAGCAGTTTAGAAGTGGTCGATTGTGTTTCCTAAAAGTCCAATCTACGTCGGTACGGAGCCCAAATTGCGAATTTCCACCTAATCGCGGAGTAATTTGTAATATTCGGCAGAAGATTCGAATTCTGAAGCAAGATTCTCTTAATTTCGAGAGATTTAGCAAAGACATGTACAAACACGGTGGTGTGCATTTTTAATTGATTGCTTACCTATTTAAGACGTAAAATCTCTAGAAAAAGAGGCACAGCGTGACAGCGTGACAGTCAAGGCCAAAAGCCTGCCGGCACCCTTAAAGATTGCACCTGTCTTGGTCGTAAAATTCATTTTGCAGTCCAGCGACAAAGTGACTCGGTGCTCAACTTTGCAAAGATTGGCCAGTTCTGCGCGAGCGCGTCTTTACAACCTCAATAAAGTTTTACAATACTCGCCGAGGAAGGAGACACGAGGATTCTTTATTTTATTATTTTATTGTACCTAACAAGCAACGGCGAAACCAGTTTTTATTTTTTCGCCGACAGTGACGCACCCGGCCGGACGTCTGCAGGATTCGAGGACAACGGCTACGCCGATTGTCCTGTGCGATACTGGAATGATGACGCTCCTGAACCTCGCCGTTGCATCCGTAATTTTTCGATTCGAAAACGCGAACGATGCTGTCCCGCTTCTTTGTTCGATTGACTTTGTCGATTTTTTGGAAGATTGCATCACCGCGCGGAAAAATCGATAACCTTTAGCCTCGACGGAACGGTGGACGTGGAGGGGAAACGGGATAAACAAGCTCGGACAAATCGATAGACAGCGAAAACCGGAAAAACCGAAGAAAAACCGTCGCGCGAGAGATTAACAAAAAGTAAACGGAATGACGCAGCGACAGCCCGCAACCTTCCGTAGGTTTTGCGGCATCCTGTACCGATGGAACACTAATTAGCATAGATACGCACTTCGAGGGCAAACTTCGCGTGCTATACCGTCGTCCGTCCAGCTTGCCCGCCCTGGCGACCATCATTTCTACGCCCTACGACCGTACGCAGGGACAGCGATCCTACTCTTTCGCGCATGATTTCTGTTAACGATCCCGGACACGCATGAAAATATTTTGCTCGTCCAGAGAATCTACGCTTTTGTTCTCGCCGCTATTTTTACAGAATGCCAACACCTACCCGGCTCTGACATTGACGCTAACGCGACCATTCGCGTTGTTCGAAGTGCACAGATCATGTAGCGTAGGTGGCAAGCAACCGTGTGGCATTCGTGTTTATCGGACAGAATCTTTGCGACACTAATTTTAATCTACACCAGACGGTTAAACTGACGAAACCAGACTGGCGCACCGTTATCGTGCGAAAAGCAAACACACTGCTCTGTTTCAGGCCGCGCAGTTTCCAAAGTACAACACTCCTTTCTGCAATAAATATTCCGACAATAGATCGTTCGAAAATAGATCGTGGTTGCAAGGCTGAAATTTCGTAGGCGCTTCGTTACAGAAATGTTGACGGCGATGCTCAGTGCGGATCGTATTCGCCGATATTTACTCAAACATTCCGGTTCCCGAAAAGACACCACTGTGCTCCAACCGACGGTCCGAAAATACAAAACTGAGAATTTATTGCTTGAAATAGACCGACAACATTCCTTCTTCCGAACTTGGAGATCGCTTTTCAGTACTGTCCGTGGAATAAATCGATTCGCTATGGAATTACCGCCCAGTCGCGATAAACTTTTGTCTTTGTGAACCGACGGAATTTTTCCGGAACCGGAAGTGTCGCGTGTCGTATAAGGCGAGGAAAACGGCGACCGACTTTTCCACGCACGCGAGGGCCACGCGTGTCGAAGTTTATTTCGGTGTATCGACGGATCGGCGTCGAACAGCAGGAAATCCTATTCGCTTCCAAGTGACAATTCGACACCGGTGTTACGCTCTAAAATTAACGGCACATGCACACGTACTACGTACCTGTTGCGGCGAACGATGCACACACTGTACACGCGACTGGGCTCGTGGGCAAGTTACTATGGCACGCCGACGCGATGGTAGAACCAACGATCTCCGACTAAGCGACTTCTCTTCGGAATCGCTTTCTCGCTGCTCAAATTTTCTATATAGCCGTGCACGCAATCCTCGCCGCCGAAAGGTGGGGAGCGTCGCTGTTTCGAATCGCGGTTCTCTGAATCATAAACGCACACTCCATCGGGACACGTAGGTTCCGTTGCGTTCTCTGCCCGAAGGAAATGATGCGCTTTAGGGGCTCGGCGTTATCACGTGACTTTTTAATTAATAATTTCCATTCAGAACCTTCAGACACAGATCCGTCTTGGTCTTGATCCGACGGGTCTTAAGTCTGTCACTAAACTTGTCTCTACGTTATCGATACCATGAATTCCGACGCCAGAAAGCCATGCCGAAACGCGGATCAAGTTTTCGTCTCCATTTCGCAACGGAATCAAGACAAATTGTAGCTCAATTTGTAGCTGGAGATATTTTCTAATGCCGGCTGGTATCGGCATCGTCCATTTTTGGCCCACTTCTAACGATTATATTTCTAAATATCTGCGTAATCTCGTCAGCTCATGACCAGCCCGCGTTAGATTGAACCTTCCTCTTTCGAACGAGCCCTTTACCAGCGGCAAAATATTCGTTTTTTATCATATTTTGTCGGTAACGTCGTCACTCTACCTTATCGCGAATCTACGGAGACCGGGCAGTTAATTCAATCAATAATTTGTTTCGCTTCATTGCATCGTACCGCTCCGTTTCGTTCTACCGTGTCGCGTTTATGCGAGAATTTAGAATTAAAAATTCATACGACCTCCACGCTAATATTTCATTAATAATCAGCGATAACACAGCACTCGAGCGGTGACGCTGAAGCACCACCAGAGACAGCAATTTTTGTGGCATTATTTCAAAGAAATTAGAAAAAATATTACAAAATGTATGTTACATTAAGAAATTTGTATTCGATAGATCACTAAACATTTAAATATTATATGTAGAAATCAAAGTTCCTTATGAATGAAATGAAAATATTGTAAGACGGAAGAAAAATTTAGTTTTAGATTGAAAAATGGACTAAACAATTGACCCTAGAAATCAATGTTGAAAAAGCATGTCTCGGCACGCTGATACATCCGATCGAGGAAATCGAGTTCGTACGCACTTGCGTCTTTTCCCGTGAAATCGAATTAGTCATCAGCAGTACGAGCACTGGAGGCATTGTACGTTATTGACGTTGACGAGACAAAGTTTATGTAATACTAGGCGCGACAGAGAAACAACGTACCATGAAATTACAATGACTGGATTCAGCATACACATACACCTATAGCGTATTTCGGCGGAAGTCCGTAGAAGTTTCTTACTGAGAAAATAATATCTCGTTGATAACAATAATCGGAAAGCGGTTTCGAAACCTGTAATATACAATGGATAACAATCAAGTGTTGCGATTAGAAATCTGTGATCTTGATTATGTAAGTTAGTTTTTCGTATACATATAGGAAATATCTTCGAGTCGGGATACTACTAGGAAATAGTCGATAACTAGATGTTAAAGGGGATTTAAGGAATTAAAGGGCGAAGTCGAGAATTCTTAATCCAGGAGACTGAAAATTAGCTCTATGAATGAGGCTGACATAAGTACATCTATTATATGAGCGTTTTCACGAATGACAGATAAGATTAAGGCGATAACCGATAATGAATGACATGTTAGTTATGACGAGTAGGAGAATGCGTCAATGTTTTATTTACTCACCTTGTGGCGAAACCGCGAGGGTATCGAAACCACCCTTAATAATATTTTTCAATCCTTAACACTAGGTTTACGGAGCACTAAAAATTACTATTTTACATTACTTTACAAAAATAACATGATTGTATCTATCAAAATTTGTGGCCATCTTTTTAATAATATATACCCAAGGAAATCAATTTGTTAAATAATTCCTCATGGATGCATCTTTACAATCTCAATATTCGTAAATTAAAAATATTAGAATCCGTCATTTTGACGGGTCCCGTAAATCTAGTGTAAATCATAATTTCGAAAAAAAGTATAATTAATATAGGCACAGCAATTGGCACCTCCACAGTAATCGGGTCCTCTAGTCTATATGACACGAAAGTATAAACCGATAACATTATCATCTACAGTCGTCGATGGAGAACGAATAAACAACTCGATATTGCTGTATTTCATCTATATTTGATGATTTATTTACGCTAAAGTGTTTCCACGATTGTTGTTGCATCAAAACTTAAGGTATATTCAGGCAGTCGTTTCAATTTGACAATTTCCTCCGTGAATTTGTGAAGAACAATACCGTCCGAATCATAAATAGAATACAAAAATATATACAAAATATTTGCGATAAATCTGTTGACGAGCGTAATTTACGAAGGAACCCAGCAGAAATCGAAATGCTCGCTCGAGGCGATCGGCAAACTAATCTGTAACGACACCAAACACAAAACTGCTCCCGCTCTTTGTTTACCCTGCAATTTACTTTGTTTACGCGATCCACGTGCGATTCGCTTCTCTTCAATTAGTCCTATGCAACCGTTCAATTCCCATACTAATCGACTCTCGTTTCATTCGAAACTCTCCCGAGTTAACACGATCGATTTGGTATTAACGCTACACGCGTACAATACCGTTGTATACAAAAAACATCGAAATCCCTTCTTGCACAACAATTTGCTATGGGGAACAAAAGCTTTCCAAATTCGACGCCACAGCAAGAAGGCGCGTACCGTTCAACATTGTTTCGATAACATTGCGGATCTATCGAGAGAACCGGACGGTCGACCAATTATCCTAATTACGTTTCAGCGTACGTACCCTTACCGTACAGTACTATGTTCTTTGGCTAAGACAACAACTCTCACCCTAACAACAACGGTACAAAGACAACAACGTAAAACGTGTCACGTGAACAATAAACGTCGTGTTATCATCGAATCGGAAACAAGTCGTTTTAAAAATTTCGCTTCGAACTTTAATATCAATCAACGTATCCTTCCATCTACAAATACACGGTATTAACGTCGTTACGCACCGGAATCAATTCGATCGATCGATCGTTCGTTCGTTCGCGATAACCGTTCCCGAAAATTCAATTCCTACGTGATTTTTATCTGGCTAACGCGAATTTGCCAAACTGTTATCACCTACGGACAGTATAACCTATTAGTAAAACGATCGGAGAACGACGATCATCTGCGAGGAAAAAAGTTTTCTATCGAGTCTCACTCGAAATCCGTGGTCGTTCGCGCGTTCTCGAATATTAATAACTACAGCTTTACCGAACGAACTCGAAGTTTGTAGGAGGAGCTACGGGGATATACTGGGCGGAGCTAAGAACATGCTCAATGTTCGTGGGCGGTGCTAAGAAGGATTAGTGGGCGGATCTGAGAAAACTTCACGCACAAGCTAATTGTAAATTCATGAGTTTCCCAACGAGCTCGAAGTTTGTACAAAGAGCTACAGGGAACTAGTGGGCGGAGCTAAGAACATGCTCAAAGTTCGTGGGAGGAGCTAGGGAGAATTAGTGGGCGGAGCTGAGAAAAATTGGCGTGGAAGCTCGAACGAATTTATAGTATTTTCGTTGCTAAAAGAATTGTCTAGCTAACTCGATCATTATAGGAAAAGCTAGAAGGAGCTAGTAGGCGGAGTTAAGAACGTGCTCAAAGCTCGGGGGTGGAGCTACAGAGAATTAGCGCACGGAGCTTGGAGAAGTTCATGCAGAAGCTAAGCAAATGTTATTGTACATGCTAACAGTATTGCCTGACGAACTCGAAGTTCGTAGGAGGAGCTAAAGGAAACTGGTGGGCGGAGCTAGGAGATTGATGGGAGGGGTATCCAGAATGTACAACTAATTGCATCGCGTGAATAGTCGCGGCTCGGCGCTGTAGCGGCCAATCGAAAACACTTTTGAAAGCAGTAGCTCTGCTTGCGCACCAATGGCAGCGTTCCGAGGCTGATGGGCGGCGCTCGACACGCCCAGTTGTCCTGTTTCAGCGGCGCACGCGCGCTACAGACCCCAGTTCCGCTCGGTTTAGCTATAGGAAGGAAGGGTTCGTTCGCGATGCGAATATATGAATACGCTGGCAGTTGTCGGATTGGTATCTACGTTCTCGACGGTACTCGCGAGGAATGTTCGACGGTGCTCTCTCACCGATCAAAGCGGACGATTTCGATGGACCGAGGCCGACATATATATATATATTTATATATAATATAGAGGGAGAGAGACAGAGGGCGAAGAGGAGGGAGTGGGGGCACTAAATTTCACGGTGATTTCGCACTACGTGTTTCGTGCACGGTGCGCCTCGACGCGGTTCTCAGTCTTCCGAGTTTCTTTACGAGGAACGATCGGACGCGGACTTGCTCTTCGGCTTTCGGCCGAGTAGCTTGCGAAACGACGAGGTCCATCTGGACCGCATGAACGCCGCCGCGCTCTGCTGCTCGTCCGGCTCGCTGCAGCTCAACGACTCGCTGATCTTCCTGCTCTTGCCGCTGCTGCTGCTCGTGCTGCTACCCCCGTTCTCGTAGCATCGCGACCTTCGATCCCCAATCTCCGAAGAGAACCTGAAACGGTTCGTCTGGTGTTAGTACAGCTGCCCAACCATTTACAGGTTCCTCGCTACTCCTAATTCGTACAAGGCGGGTCAACTAACGTAACCGTACGAACAATTAACACCAAAATCGTTTTGCAATATCTGTCGGGTGATTCTTATACACTTTGTCATCCTAAAACCAAATCCGAAAGCAGAATTGCTCCGTCACGCAACGTTTTAAAATATAATAAATAATAATAAATACAAAAATTGAGCGTGCAAACTACCCGCGTCGGCACATTTTCAACCTTTAACAACCATTTACAACTATTAGGAACTACATAAAAATATAATTAACTATATGAATATGTAGAGGAGAGTCCTCTCTATCTGTTGACTCAAATTTGAACTTTCTCGAGTCTCGAGTTTTTGCGTAACGTTGCGTGATGGAGCAATTCTGCTTTCAGATTTGGTTTTAGGATGACAAAGTGTATAAGAATCACCCGACAGGTATTGCAAAACACGAGAAAAGTTTGATTTCGTTGGACAGTGAATTATCTCAGATAAAAGTCGAGTGTCTAGATTGTTCGGTGACTTTCACCCTACGAGAAAAAAAAAAGTACAGCGTGGAGCATCTAGAGCAGGTCACCCGAATATCTCGCTAGCAATCGATGACTCTAGGGGTCTATAATCCGGTGTCATTGAATTCGTTTTATAGGTGAAGGTGTATAGAGGATATGCGACCTATTTTAAATGGCCCACAGTGCGAAATCGTTGAGAGGGGTTGAGACCACGAACCCTGAATCGGACGAGAAAGCTCTGGCCGTGGCTGGAGCGCTCGAATTCGCCGACGACAGCGAGATCTCGGCGACCGGTGTGCTGGGGTACGCTTCGTCGTCCGAGGCGCTGTTGCTGCTGGTGGTGCTGCTGCTGCTGCGGTTGCTGCCGACGGCGCTGCTGTCCACGCTGGAGTCGTCGATGAAGCTGATCTCTCTGTCGGCCAACGGCGAACTGGTCCTTTGTACGCGCGACGTGGACGTTGACGTTGACGATGTCGACGTCGGCGTCGCGCTGGGTCGCAGCCAGGTGCGCAGATCCTGCAGCGGCGCTTGAAGGCACTTGAAAAGATTGCCGCTGAAACGTTCAAACGTTCACTTCAACTTCCGCTCGCGAACATTTCATTCTCCGCGACTCTCTACACGCTCCTCTACCCGGTTGCATCGCTTTTGGAGTTCTAGGCGGCAATTAATTGTCCAACAAAAGAGCGCAACATCAATTCCTACGTTTCGTTGACTCGCATAATGCTCCCATTTTCCATAACACGCGGTAATTACGTTCTCTCGGTCGCGGCCATTTTAACCACGGTAGAAAACCGGAGAATCGAGCTTGATATTCTATTTGTTAACAAGGCGATTTGAGATTACGCACCGTGTCACACGGCCGCACACACATAGTTGAGAAATTTTCCTGATTTTCCTAGAGTTTCTCCTGAACTCTATTTTCGCAGGGTCTGCAATTTTTTCCCGAAGGCCCTAGCACGGTTTGTTCTCGAATCTTTCGCGGGTCGGCGTACATCTGCGCAAGGTCGAGCTGCGCGTTTATTCGCAGAGAATTCCAGAAGCGTTGCGGGACGCTGGAGGAGCGGAGGAGGGATGATGGAACGGTGGACGTACTCGTCGCGATAGTCATCAATCTCCGCGAAAGTGCGACGCGCGTACAAACAAACGGAACACCGGCGACGACGGCGGCACGACGTGGCGTGGAGAGTCGCTGCTCGCAGATGCCTCGCAGCGTGTCTCAGCGTGATCGTCTCCCGGGTCAGGGCTGCGACGCCTTCCTCTCGTCTGCGTCTCTCTTCTCCCAGCTCGCCCTGCTCGACGCGCAGCTTCTCCTTCAGCACTTCGTTCTAGAAATGGAAAACGAGGAACTCATTAATCCAGAAGAAATAAGGAGAGTGGTTTGAAAAGCCGAAAACAATCGAACGTTTCTACAATTAGAATGTTCACGATGGCGATTTGCCTAGAAAAGCAGCGTCGGCAGAATTAGAGTGAGAGGACCAATTTCTGTATCAATTATACTTATTCCCGGTAAATGGGAATGCGTATAATTGTGGAATTTTGGGGTTTCTGGTTGGGCGTTCAAAGTGTTAAAGCACAATGATTTCCCTCGGACGTATCGTTAATAGGCTTCCGGTAGCTGAAGTTAACTAGGCTGAAGATAGTTAACGTTTGCAACAATCTGTCCACGGATGGGACGAAGATGGGACGACAATGCGGCGGACAAAGCGCGATTAGGGGCGAGAGAGACCGGCTCTGATTCACAGCTAATCGATCCCGATGAAGGCTGCTGCGGCGGTTCGTTTATCTAAAACTAAAACACGGTGGCCTTATTTTCACCTCTCTCTCGAGAGCGTCCCGCTCGGCGCGAATCACGGTGGCCTGCCTGACGACATCCTGTCGTGCCCGTTCGAGAGTCTGTCGCGTAATCTCGTTCTGCGCCAGTTGCATCTGCAGCCGACGCAAAGCCACCTCGCGCTGTCTGTCCAGCCGATCCCGTGCCGCCACGCAGCTGTCCCGTTCGCTCTTCGCTCTTTCCGTTTCCTCCTCGAGCCGCAGGCTTCGCTCCAGCTGCAGAAACAGCTCGTCCTCTTTGCCGCGGAGCTCGGTCTCGCAGCCCTCCAGCCGCTTCTCCAGGGCGCGTCTCGTCTCCTCCAGCTTGTCCCTCTCGGCCTACGAACAAACCAAACGAAAACGTCAGAAAATTAAGCCTGTGGCCACCATGGTGCGCGGGAATTTTCGGACGCGGAAATTCCACCCTTCTCGAGCGCGTACCATGCAAGGGTCAAGATCTAGACAAACAACAGATTGTTGTCCGTTAAATCATCGTACGATATAAAGACTCCATTAATCCCTAAATCACCTAAAAGCCTTTCTCACCCCGGAATTTTTTCTCGAGCTCTACAATTTTGTCGCTGAGATTCTCGAATTTTGTTCCTAGAACTCCTACGATCTTTTACTCGGTTCTACAATTTCTTTTTGCCTAGGTTAGACAGCTCTCCGGTTCGCTCTAGAATCTTCCTAACGTTCTCCTACGGTCCACAAGTCCCCCGTTTACGTATGACAATGCGAACGTTCAGCAAGCTTCCGCAGTCTGATAACGAAAGATGTCGTCGAGCCACGACCCAGTTCGTAAATCGTATCGTCTAACAAGAGCACCATTTGCAACCTGACCTCGTAACGAACATGACTTCATTTTCTTAGGCGACCTCGCCTAGTTTGCGAATCGAAAATGGCACCGTTCCTATCGCGACTGGAGTTCCTTATAGAACTCGGCAATACTTCTCAACCATACTCGCGGTTCTAAACTATATCGATCAACCGGTCCAAGCGGGAATAAGATTATCCGCTGTTTCATAAAACTTTTTCCGATTAAAACGTCTAAAAATCGCAGTGCTATCGCAGGGAAAGCGAGCTTTTGTTAACCATTTGCCCTACAATCTCGTGACGAAGATCCTGAACGGAGTCTAATAAATACATTTGTTATTAATTTCCGAAATCAAATTCTATTTTCGAGTTGTCAATGTACAGCTATTGAAGAACATATGGGCTTACAATAGATTTTTCTTCCTCTTTTAGGAAATTACGAATTAGAAAAAAGATCTGATTGCTGAAACCGTAAAATGAATCGTAGCGCAAGGGGTTAAAAAGATCCGAGCGTTTCCTATTCTTAGCAACCAAGGACAAGATCGTGCACCGTTCACTTCCGGCAGACCGATCGCGTTCGCGCCGTTCAACATTCCCTGTGACAATATTTGACCATCGATTTGGGTACAAGAAAGTCCAAAGAAAAATGCAAGCGTCGCTTATCGGCTGCTCGATTAGATACCGCGAGCCGGGAAACGATCGTCCGTGCGAGAATCTCGAGGCGAACGTTATCAGCAGCGGTTGTCAATCGTGTTGCTTCGCCGCGAGCGGATCCGAGCCGCGAGTTAACCGAGTTAATAGGGCCAATTAAAAAAGCGGATGGTAGAGAACGCGGTATCCAGCATTGCATCTAATTTCATGGACGGTGCGTCGAAATGCATCCGCGTCTGCTCTCCTCGAGGAAGAAGCCTCCGGCTCGCGCGCGCGCGCGCGGATGTTTGCATTTTTGCATGCGAGAAAGAAAGGCCTCCTCCGAGAGAAGAGGCTCTTTCCGCCGGTTCCAACCGTGGATTCCATTGTTCCCAGCAGGAGAGTCCTCTCGGAAGCGTTTTGCGGATCGCGTAAGCGTGTCCGCGTATTTCTGCTCGATGAATCACTCGAACGCCCCGCAACGCCGCCGATCGAAACGCGCGAACCGACGTGCAATTAAATCGGGCTTGCGTCATCTCCGAGTCTGCGGATCTCGGCAGGTTGATCCGATGCCGATCGTGCCGACGATTACGCTCCGTGGATCGTCGAGCGATCCGAACAACAAATTGGAAATCGTTTTGCCCCGCAACACTTCGGAAATTCGGCTCCGTAGGCAGCTTTTTGAGAATTTTTATCTTTTTGGGGGGCTTAACGAGGACAGATACGTGCTAATTTTTATTACGCGAAATTAATCTTCAGACCCTCCGAACGAGGTGGCAGTTTTTGTATTGCGAGATTGTAAACTTCGGAAATGAGAGTTTCTGAGAAATTAAAACTTTCTGTATGTTTTACGAGATACGGGAACCAAATTCGTTTCTTCCTTTAATAATTTGAATACGTTGAGGATGAAGCATCGATACTTTCTACCGTTTCATGTTCCAATTGCCTACCCTCATCATAAGTGCATGAAATTCGCAGGCTACTTGTGAGAATGAATCACGACAATTAACACTAGAACGACCGGAGCAGTCGAAATGACTGGTTCCTAATTTTATCTTTTACAATTACTGAAATTGTAGAAATTGTAGAACCTTTTCGTTGAAGCACATATTACAATAAAAGTTGTACGAAATCAGTTTCATTTATTGCTCGGTAGTTCTATTGTTAAGAAAGGTTCGAATTATCTGGGACCGATCTTTCCGGTTTTCGGAGTTCGTGCAGAGTTGATCGATCATAAGCGGAAGAGCTTACGACCGGAAGATCGGCCCAACAGGTGAGCAGAGTGATTAAAAGAGGTATATTCTTCGGCGGCGCCTTGTTGAATAATTAATAGATCGAGAAATCGTCGCGTCATCGCCGAGCGTCCTCTCGGAATCGCGTGGAACTTGTTCGTCGGATTGCGTAAACGAGTGACGATTAATCATCGAAGACGCCGGGTCGCATACGCACGCAAACAGGTCGTCATTGATCATCGGATTCGATCCGCCTAGACGATGGCCATCGACGACGGCCCACGTCTGGCTCGAGTTAACACGGCTTCAAACAGGACGACGAGGAATCAATCGGCGTGCCGCACCTCCCAATTAAGCCGAGTACACACCGGTCGCTCTTATTACGCGCAAATATTCTACAAATTTCTGCATTCCTTTAGGCGAAATTCTTCCCTCTTTACCAATTCGCTTCCAGCAGTCATTTCAGCGATACTCCTCGTAATTATAATAAAAGTACCTTCTTGTAGAATATCGTGCTGCGTGTAAAATGACGACATGCACGGAATCAATTCAATTTTCTTTAAAAGATATTCAGGCAATTTTCAGATTTCTATTCTAAGGGTTAATGTCCCGTAATTTATTAGATACGGATAAATTGAATTGTGTAAACATTTTTTCTGGCTCGACGAAGACAGATGCGCAAATTTTTATTAGAAGAAATTATTCTTCAGACCCTCTGTGTTACTTGACGACATGCACGGAATCAATTTAATTTTCTTTAAAAGATATATTCAGGCAATTTTCCGATTTCTCTTCTAAGGGTTAAACGTCCGGTAATTGATTAGATATGAGTGAATAAAATCGTGTAAAAAAGAAAGCAATCGAGTAAGGAGCCGCAGGATCGTTTCACCGGCGTCCAAGTGTGGATTCGGCTTAAACCGCTCGAGCCTCGAGCATCACCGCGCTAGATGCCGCATTGTAGGTCAACTTAGGTGGGTAAGCCAGCCTCGAGAGGTTGATGAACGCCATCGGCGAAGAGTTTCGCGGGCGGAACGGAAACGACCGCCAGGAAACCGAAGAAAGTCTCCGAGACGAGAAAAAACGGCAGAAACAAACACATGCAGAAAGAGAGAGAGAGAGAGAAACAAAAGGGGTAGGGATCGGAGACACGTCGAAAGACAAGACGCGAGACCGCAGAAGGAAAAGCGGAGTAACGAAACGTAACCGATTCGTCTGTTCTAAGCTTTTTTCCCTCCGCGATCCTCGGCTAGGCTGGTTTTGCCGGCCGCGAGCAAATCCTGCGGTTCGAGACAGATCAGCAGACGTACAAGTGACCGCTGGCCGAGGAAGGCCAAGGGGAAAAAGGTGTCCGCGGGGGCGATAACCGGGGAACGAGGTGCCCAGGTGCCAAACGCGACCCTTCGGACACGGCTTCGCTCTCTGGAGCGATTCCGCGAGAATAACTTTGCCGCTTCGTGGTATTCTCGTACCCTGAAGATTCGCACAGACCCGAACATTTCGACGAGCATCGCGCCGAAATGTTCAGATCTGTGCGAAGCGTTTTACGCGGAGATGGAGGCCGTAAAATATTTATGGCGACGGGAGTTGCGTTGAAACTCGCTGCTCCGACTCTCGTATCGATATCTAGACACCTTCTAAAAAATTGTTTATAGGGAACTTTGGTTGTCGAAGGCCTGGGAAAATCCACTTTTCCGTGAAACTTTACTCGTCGCAGTTCCGTACGGTTTTATGCATTGCTGATCGTTCCGAAGACGAAGTGAAATAATTCTTAGACACGTTCTTTTAACGTGTTTAGCGCAAACGGGTAGGACTTGTAAAGCCTACAATTTTTACGCCTCGTACAGACCTGAACATTTCGGTGCAATGTTCGTCGAAATGTTCAGGTCTGTAGAAGGCGTAAAAATTACCGAGAAAATATCAAAATAAAGTCTTAATTTAGAAAATAAAGTCTAAATCGCCACGACATACAACGTCGACCATACAGAAGCAAATTGACAAGCCGTCATAGTTGATCCTGAAGGTTTACACGGAATACACGAGGATGCTCTAATCGTGGGATCGCAAGAGACCATAGGACCCAGCAAACTAGCGAAATCCTGTTCGCAGGTTATGAAGAGGACAGTCGAGGCCGGTTTTCCGATTCAGGCAGCTCGTTAGGACGGAATTACCTTGTTTACGGAGACCGCAAAGAGGAAGGTCTCGGGTCACAGAGCCGGGTCTGCGAAAACGAACTGTCCGTCTCGATTAGTTTGATCGGAGGGATTAGGGAAGCTAGCACCGGGACACTGTCAAGTACCGTTCGGTTCAGCGACGTGACTCATCCCCTATTTCGGTGGCTCGAATTGGCAAGTTCCTTTACCTTGGTGGATCCGTCAATTTATTTCTGCGCAGCACTCGAGCACCCGACGTCTCCGAAGGAGGATCTCGAGGAACAACCTGAACGGTAATTGACGTCCCGTAAAACGCAAGAAACCTTGGGGGGTGGGGGGTTGTAGAAATTGAAGCGCCCAAGTATAATGTTTTGCGAGCTATGAGAGTCACGGCGAAACAATATTAGGTCGACCGGAAAGTAAGCGTCGTTACCTGCGCCGAGCTATTCTTTCCTTCTGGGAACGAGAGTACTCTGTTTGACATTAAAATAAATAATTGTACTGTCATTTGGTGTCTCCTCCATAGCATTATCCCAATAAATAACATGTAATAGAAAGATACAGATCCCCGGCTAACTGTCATTAGGCATCCCGAACACTGCGCTCTTATGGCTCGTTTCTGGCGGGTTTCTAGAGATCTCACAATTTTTTAGCAAGCTCTACAATTTTTTCTGTAAGCCCTGCAACCTTTCTTGTGGGTCTCGCAACGTCGTCCTAGGCCCTAAAATTTTTTCCCGAAGCCTGCGACGAGTTTTACGACTGGTAAAACGCGTTCGTTCGACAATTTTGGAAGTTTTGAACATTGTTCGAGGTCTGAAAATGTTTTTCAGGCAGTACAAACACTGTCCAAGCCAGTTTCTGTCAGCCAGAAACGGAGAGACCCGGTTTTTGTTTCGAGCAGCGGCAACGACAGCATTTTCACCCCGGTAATTCTATAGTTGACGAAGGATATCGAATGCGCATCGAACAAATCTTTGTTTAATCTGGATTAGGTTAACCATGTTAGCGTGCGGCGGCCTCCGTTTCCACGGAACAGAATCGCTATCAAATTTCTCCGCGAAGAGCGTGCGAAAGCCCCAGAAAAACGCTCGAGACCTTCAGCTGCGACTAGGAACGCGTGGGAGGGATATTTCTCCTTCTAGAGCCGCTCTCAATCGACGAATTAGGAGGAAAAAATACAAGAATCATTTTCTCTGTTGAGCACAATACCATTATTTATACATTTTGTCATTCTAAATTGCATGAGACCATCACGAAGTCGACGCGACTAATAGTTTTCGAGATACGGTGATGCAATTTATGATTCAAAAATTTATAACTCACTGCGACAGATGATTATTTATCAATTTAGTATTCCTCTGATGATCATTCTACTTGCCCGTGGCTGTGCCCGCGGGCACCCGTTCCACTTGAAATACTTCGACCTCCTGTACTTTCTAGCTGATTCTCTAAATAGTTTATGAGCATATGACGATTCTTCGTCATAGTCGATTGCGTAAGGCCTAATTTCTACAGGTGAATAACCATGTTCCGCCGAGTTACAGCGCGCACTCTGTCTACAAAACAAATTATTTCTCACAAAATGGCAACTAAAGGCGAAAAGCTATTGAATTTACATCGAGTACAGGAGTGTTACTCTTGCTTGAAGATAGTTTGAATTAGTAACATTTAGTAACTTGGGTTCTGCACTCCACAAAACGTGGAATAGCTTGCAAAAGAAACGAGAAGCATGTACATCAAGATGTCCCGAAGTAGAAATAATAATACGAGTCACTAAATTGAAATAAATTAGTAGTTTTATATCTACCTTCAACGTCACTTGTTTCATTGACAATGAGACTAATTCCAGAGGTCACTTTGCGTCTCTGAGGGATGTATAGTACATACAAAACTCACCGACACGTGTTTTTCTTTACCTTCAATTTTCAACTTTTCTCCTCCTAATTCATCGATCATGACCACTGTGCGTCGGGTGCAACGCGTGCTCGCGAGGCGTGCAGTTTTTCAACCCTTATCTCGATCAACCGATCCACCAGCCGCAGAGCCCCACCCTAACGGCCGGCTAAAAATAGCCGTGTTAATGTAATTACCACCGCCGTCCCATCAAATTGAACGATAGTTAACTGGACGATCCTCCCGGCCATGACTTTTCGCGTGGCCGCGATTAATCGAGAATGCAATTTAGTCCCGGATAGACGCTAACACGACGTTTATGGGATCGATCGAGGATATCTGATCGCTGACACGTATAGCCACGAATAAAATTCCAAGTCGGACGCCATCAAATTCTGCAAATTCGACTCTCTCCTGCGACACGATTCTAAACATCGTTACCTAAACCGAATGATTTTCACCTGGATGAAATATCACACCGCGTCTAGGCCTTTGCCTATTATAATATTAAGTATAGCGCTCGACAGAAACGAGGCGCGCGCGCACACAGACACACACAGTCCTCGGATACGATCGCCCCGGCTAACGAGATCGCGGAAGAAGAACCGTCTCGCGTCTCCGCAATAGTCGTCGTGAATTAATTGCGCCATTACGCGGCACTCGCGCGAATTTCTGCAAGCCGGTTCGCCGAATTGGAACGAAAGGGTCCCGGGGACACGAAAACCGGTTGGGATTCGTCTCGCGTTCATTCCAAAGGCTTGCCATTGTCTCCGACGCTTTATCCGGCCTTTTCGCTCTATTGTTCGTTACCGCCGCGACGTTTCCAAAGCGTATTTTCGTGGCGAATACAATTCGCGAGCTCGGAAACAGCGCGAGTCACGCTCGGCGACCGAATACAGTCAACCGGCAATTGAATGTCTTCGAAAACGAATGTCGAAAGCATTGTGGACAGCAAAAAGTTTGTTCTGAGCTTGCTGGATGTCCATCTTGTAAAAATTAAACAGAAATTTTCGTCGGATGTGATTTTTCTTTTGTACTATTCATTCGTGAGATACAAAGAATTTATTTTGTCTGTTAAATTAACCTACTCTTGAGTGGATGAGGTTTTTTTAAGGATTTTTCGAGGACTCACTTTTTCTTTTACGTGAACACTTCGAACGCCAAACTAGAAACCCGAAAAATTCCAATAAAAATGGCAAAAGATTAGCTGTACAATACTGAGTAATCCTCCAACTTTCTTGCGTGTTACAAATCCCAATCGGTACAATGAATATATCAACGTAAAAATTCATTTTAAAACCTGCACAAATCGTTCCGTCACCCACGCATGGGTGACGTGGCATTCAAAGTGTTAATTATTCCAGAATACGATTGAAAATAGAGACCAAGGTAAGATCTCTTGATTTCAAATTACTCGAACGGAGACATAGATTTGCGAGTAGGTTTTGCAAGCTGCCAGGTGAAAGTTTTGAATTTCGACAAAAATCCAGCGTCAATGCAGTTGCAATTTTGCGGTTTTGCAGTCAAGTCTAGTTCAGCTCGAGGTCCGTTGCCAATGCTTTCGAATAGGTCGCTAACTAGCACGGACAGGAGCTTTGTACATTGTATAATTGTCTCGACGACCGTTTTACTAGAGTTTACGAAATCGACGGCGTTTACAGCAATGGCGTCCGCCAGTCTCTCTCTCTCGCTCTCTTTTCACAGAGAGAAAGAGAACAGGAGCACCGGCCAACGATCGACGTCGCTTTTTTGGCTTCGTCGCGTTTCAGCATTTACGTGCCTCCGTTTCAACGTATCCGATGTCTAATCTTGCGACATATTCTACTTTAGCTGTACACGTAATCCGAAGCGATAGAGAGGAAACGACGATCTTTTTTCCCAGGCCGACGAATCCGCCACGTTTCATTGGCTAATGGGATGTTCGCACCTCCGACGCAACACGCAACACCCATTGTTTCATAATTTTTTCGCAATCTCGTGTTCGACCAAACGGTCCTATCCAATTCTCGTTCGGGAGATAACGCGGAACAAATTGCACACTCTCGAGAGCTATCTTCGGGAATCAGCATTGTCCAGGGAAAATCTAACTCGACGAGATTAATTCTTCAACAGGCTAACACCACCATCCAGAAACGAATCTCTGACTACGGATCTCTCGAGTTACGATTTTATTAACCTTTCGATCGAGCTACTTTCCAATCGCGAACATTCCCGCAAGACGAATAAAATTGACGTAACGAATGCTCGAGTATTTATTACGAGACAGGCGTAGACTTTTAATCGTACATTTTCTCGCTCGAACATATAATCGAAGTTGACCCTTTGCGATCGACGCCATTTTCATTCCGAAACTAAATTTTTCCTCCGTCTTGGAATATTTTCGTTTTATCGACACGAAACTGATCCGATTTCCACATGTAATATCTAAATGTTTAGTGGTCTGTTAGGGGAATTGACAAGAGGGTTAATAGGGGACGTGAGGAGGATGGGGGAAGAGATGAGGGAGTGGAGAGAGGAAGGGAAAAGGAGGATGGAGGAATAGAAGAAGGAGATGGATAAGGATAAAGAATTGGATAGATAGCGTTGAGGTAAGGGTGACAAGGGTGGAAATTAGGGGGAAAAATAGAGGGAAAACTGAAGAAGGTGGAGGAAGAAGGATAGCGATCTGTTAAATACAATTTTGTAATGTAACAAATACATTGCAATATTTTTTGTAATTTCTAGGAAATAATGCCGCGACAACATTCGAGCGCGAAGGGTTAATTCTTGAACGCCCGAATTTCCTGAACGAGTGCACGATTAAAAATGATTGGAGGGCTTGCCAAACGGATAATAGTGTAAAAGTTAGTCACCGCGCGGAACAATCAAGAGACTACGCTCGAGATAATAGGTTTCCGGTTTCGCGGAAATTCGACAGTGTTTATTTCGAGAGATACCGCGATTAGATTTCGCCGATGGCCGTCTCCGCGCAATTAAAAGCCGGCACGGCGTTCACTCGCGAGGCTTCTCCTCGGCCGATGTAGATCGGCGATCCGTTTTCCACGTACCTTGACTTCGTGATACCGTTCTTCCAGGTAGTACGCGATCCCCTTCGCTTCCTCGTACTTGGCGGCCAGGGCGACGTATTTGTCGTAGTGGCGTTTGAACAACACGAACCTGCGAACAGAAAACACGTCCAGTGTCAACCGCCTCTCGATCCTCGACGTTTGCGTAACTTTTCGAACGCGCGCCGCTCCGCTCCGCTCCGCGCGAGGATATCCAATCAGCCCCGGAGCGTGCTCGAGCGCAAAGGACGCGGACCCGGAAACCGATCGAACGAGTTTTATGCGAACGTTCTCGCTTTTTCCTCGGCCGGAGTCATGCTCCCGGCGCGGAAAAAAAGAACCTATTTGCACGATCCCTGGGCCTTTGCGACCGCTCCGCCGACCCGATGAAAAATTCCAGCGCGAATCATTTGCTGACTTTTCACTCGGATGCGACGCTTCGAGGCTGACCTAACGACAGCCTGCGGATTTTTGATTTTTAACACTAGGTTCACGGAGCATTAAAAGCGAGTATTTTACCTTACTTTATAAAAATAAGAAGAATGTGTCTGTCCAAGTTTCTACATAATATGTACCCAAGGATATAAGTTTGTTGAGTAATTCCACGTGGATTAGAACACGTTAAAATGATGGGTCAAACCTAGTGTTAAAGTACAAGAATACGGTAGCACGCAGGTTTTAGTTCAACCTAAACGAATTTGTAATCATCAAGCAAATCGATATACGATTAGAGTCGGTTGTAGACAGTGGTCTGTTGCGTTCTGCACTTTGGAGTCCGACCGTAATCGCATAATTTCCCCCGTTCAGCGATCGTTGAAAGTTTTTCATCTAGATCACTAGAACCGTTTCCCGAGCCGAACGTTTATTCGCAGTTAAATCGAACAAATTATTCTTCGCATAGTCGTCCGAGGAATCCGATCCTACCGTTCGAATTCCGTCTACGTGGTTGCGATTAGGCGGAATTCGAAACGGAATCTACATCCTGGCCACCTGAGGCGAAAACTCGTTGTACGCTCGAGGAGTCAAGGACCGCGAATTGCGCAACGACCTTGAAACGTTTTTGGCAACCGAGCCGGCGACAACCATAGCCGGGCACTCGACCACGATAAGATAGGATTGATTGTCGTGGACAAGGTTGACGGTACACAATGGCTAACGAGATAATCGGCGAAACGTAACGCGGATAATATGCGCATGCATGAGACTGCAATCGCTTTTTCCATTTTTAGCTTGCGATCGAAGTGCGCATGCACGCGATAACGTGTCGGCTTTTATGTCAGTTTCACACGTGGCGCTCGACGCGTCCGGAAAGTTCACGAATCACTCGGAAAAATTATTCAGAAATGTTAAGGAAAAAGGTTAAGTGTTCAGAAATTGGAATTATCCAGCAAAAACGAGTATACAACAAGGGAATGAGAATTTTTATTTTCCACAAAAATCCGCAGTCCACTTGCTTACGATTATTACGTAGCAACGCGCATTAAGGACGTATTAAAAAAATTTCAATTTGGCCGCCGTTCGTTTCGCTCGACGCGGAAAATTTTAATTTCGCCCGGTCATAACTCTGCGTTGATTCAAAAATTGATAAATGCCGCGAGCGCACGCAGCTGTCCGGGAACGATAATAATTGCGATCGATGCGGAAAATTATGATTCTGTCCGGCCATTATCTCCGCGTGGATTCAAAAATTGATAAATGCCGCGGGCGCACGCAGATGTCCGCAAATAGATTATAATGATCGCGACGCTGAAGAGCGCACGGTCCGGGTCGAGGACCACGTCGCTCGAGAACGCGCATTTCCAGCGAGAAACGCGCCGAACGTGTTCGAGATCCGCGGTAAAACACGGTAAGGAGGAAACAATTTGACGAATGCCGCAGTGCAAGAAAGGTGAAACGTTCCGCGCGATTATGCCCGCGAGAAAATGTATGATCGCGCCGCCGCTACCACGGATAGAGGTGATTGAACAGATAATCGAGGGTACGGCCGGATGAAACATTAAGAATCCTGGCGTACGCCGCACAGTGGGCAATTTGAACAAAATCGGATTCAAAATCGCAGAACTTTCGATAGAAATGAGGTAAAATTTTTTTTAAATTAAAGCTCGAACTTTGTAGAATATGGGAAAAATAGGGAGATTATTACCATCCAATCATTTCAATCGTTTTTGTCACAAAAATCTATTTTCTGCAAAATTCTGAAGTCGTAGACAAATTTTCAGACCAGATGTGAAATCAGCGTGAAAAAATCTATGGGAAATGATGTATAGCATGTTAAAAGAATTCTTTTCCGCGCGTGGTATTGGAAAAACCAAAATTTTCTAGAATTTCTGTACTTTTACCGAATTTTCTCAAGGTTAAAAAACTTTCGTACCACAATCTCCCTATTTTTCCCGTATTCTACAAAGTCTGAGCTTTATTTTAAAAAATATTTCATCGCTCTACCTGATTCCTATCGAAAGTTCCTTGATTTTGAATCCGATTTTGTCGAAATTGCCCACTGTGCGCCGTTTCGAATCCGGTGTGCCGAGTTATTTGCGGCTTTCGAACGAACCTAATTAAGCGGCACACGCGAGCAGCTATCAATTAACCAACAGCGCTACTCCGCCCAGCGGAAAAACACTCGATCGATCCTAGCACGCTGTATTCGGACGTACAAACCTGAGTGCATAAAATATCAATCTTCTTAGCTAATAATGTTCATCAGGGAAATACCACCGATCTCCAACAAAGTAAACGACATTCCGAGAGACTTGGATTCAGGTCTGAGAAAGTTTTGATCAATTTATATGAACATTTAGATGGTTAAAACAATATAAATTCTCCAAGATACTTTCACGAGCAACACTTTTCTACGGACAAGATAAAGCTTCTTCGATACGACTGTTTCAACGTTTCCCAGACAAATGCAACGATACCCCTAAACAAATAAATAACATCGGGAAGACTTAGATTCGAAAGTTGCAATTGATTTTCAAGAACAGTTCGTGAAAATAATTTTCCCAGGATACTTTCACAAAAACGACTATCGACTGCAACAAGACGACCGGTGAATTAACCGGAAAATTAACGGCACTGCAGAAAACCGGGGAAGACGAATCTATAATAGATAAATCTCGCAAGATACTGTCACGATCACTGTTCCCCCGCTTGCGACAGCGCGAATTAGCATACACAGGTGGCAGGATCTCGAAAATCGGCGTCAGCGGGAAGAACAATCCCGAAAACGAGTCCGAGTTCTCACTGGGCTCGTCGTTCGCCGAGGATCGAGCTCTCGCTGGAGTCCCAGGATCGTAATCTCTCGTTTGGAAACCGGAAACGCCGGTTGGTCCCACGGAATGGAATTCAAGCGAGGCATAACCAGCTTAAAAAGCAACCAGCCGACCTTTCGGTCATGGTGGCCAGCTCCCCGATGTGTTCTCCGCTCGGATCCTCTCTCTGGTCGATTTCTCCGGGGGCCGGACGTTCTCTCCTCGGGGCCCAAGAGTCCCCGAAACTTCCTCTCTCCTGCTCTTTTTCTCTCCTCTCGAACGGTTCGCGGTCTCTCGGTCTCTCGGGCTCGCACGACGCCGCGCCGGGGCCCGTTCTCCGGCTCTCGGAGAACTTTCGCTTTCACGATCCGAAAGACGCGCGCGAGTTGCCTCGAGATCCACGAGTCGATCGCTCGAAAGGCTTCCGGACGACTATGCCCCGGCTTCGGGGCCCGCCAAGTCCCGGCACACCCTTCCCGGGACTCGGTTTCCCAGCATCCGACGTCAGAAGAACCTGTCCCGACGTAATTCTAGCGCGATCGCCAAGGTGACGGATCCGGCTCGATGCGAGACGCTTGCAATCGATAGCTCCGATCGAAAATATTTATTCACATTTTTATGTAACCTCTGCACAGAAGGAACCGGACGACGAGGACGAAGAAGCCCCCCTTCGAAAATATAATACACAGTAACGAGCAAAACCGAGTCTACACTATTCGAAGCAACACAACTTTTTAAAAGTTGGATCAAATGACTTGAATGTTATCGAGAAGTTAGAAGGATTAGTTTATTAGACGAGGTGTAAAAAATTTTGGGAAAAACTTTGAACTGGTCGGAATCGCAAAAGAAATAGTAAAAGTTGGTTTTTCCAGCTTTTTTATCTGAGTCTGTAATGAAAATTTACAAAATGTGTTCGATTCGAAAATTTCATCGATATTGGTTAATTCGTTTACGAGTTATAAACGATTAAAAGTGCGAGTTTAAGTCGAAAATCGTGAAAAATATATACAAACATATATTGTATATATACAAACATATTATAAATATATTATATATAATAATTACACTGCGGATCTTACTACAAAACTCTTCGTGCCAGTGAGAGTTTCACAGGTCAGCATTTTTATTTTCTACAAAGATTCTGTCGATCACTTCGAATACCTCGCCCATTTTTGGCGATAGCGAAAAGATTGCATCGAAATTAATGCTCGAAGTAAGATTAATGTTCGGAATATGATGTCTTTTCAGTTTTGAGATTGATGGACACCGGCGAACCGCATAGCTGCAGCAGACTGATGCGAGAAAGTTGGTCGTTTTTGACAAAATGTCCCGGGATTCTTCGATCCGGACGGTTGCACGCCTCGACCGTGTCGATCGAGCGTGTCCGCTGCTCCGGATCCGATCGCGAAACTTTATTCAAATTCAAGATGGCCCCGATCGAGTCCGCCTCGAAAGCGGACGCGCATGATTCACCGATCGGATGTGGACTAGTTCTGATTTTGAACGACGATCGATCTTTTCTGGGATGAGCCAACTGGGTCATGGGGTGACTGCTGCTTTCGGGGGTGTCACCAGGGTAGGGTGATTTTCCTCGCGATCGGCGTCAGGGATTTCTCTGAAACTCGAGCACGGTGTAACGCACGAAAAATTAGGGGGAGTTTAAGTCATCGTTCGGACGGCTTCGAATTTGTTTACGAAAACCAGGTCTTTGAAACTGCACTCTGTTGGCGAGAGAAAATCCTTGCTGTAAAGAATTTCTGGGTTAGATTTCAAGAAAGATTCGACTCGATCTGACTAGTTATAAAAATTCAGAGTCGGACGTTGCTTCAGGAGAAAGAGATAAAAATGGTAAACATTGAGAGACGGAAGAATTGCGATAAATAAAATATTGATACATCGTTTCTCTGCTTAGGGAAATTGAGCAATCGTCCCTAGGTGTTCGCAGAATTGCCAGACTTTGTTGATCGCATAATAAACACTAATTGTGTACCCACTTGTAATTTATCATACTAGTTATTACTAGTTATTACTAAGAATTTTCAATCAACATAGTTTCGTGCTCGGTGGAAGGAGAAGTGTGATTTTCTCGAAGCACAGCAAACGTTCCGAAGCTCTCATTCGGACCGCGCTGACCTCATTGCAAGGATTTGCATCCTCGAACGAAAGTAGGCGCGGAAGATCGAACCTATATCGCGGACGTTATCTCTTCCTCCGGATCAGAGCAGCGGAAAATATTTAACAACCGACGGGGAACGCTCCTCGATCCGTGTTACACGTGGCCCGTTATTAATCACGCGATAGAAAATGTTGTCAGCGTGGAAACGGGTTTTCCACACGCGCCTCATCGGACAAATAAAACTATTGCGTTACTTTCAGGTTGCGGGTTTGCGCGCGCCTCTCAATGTTTCATAAATTTATTTCACGAGTCCTCGTTCACAGCTTGGCATCCTGTAATTTATCATTTATACGCGTTAACGGGACTTTCTTGACGACTCTGTGACAGAGTCGAGCCAAATTTTCATTGAAAAGATTGGATAAGCAATAAATTATATCCTTCCCACGTAACCGAGCTGTCTTCGTCACTGTTTGGATTAGGTTAATCCTATTTGCCTAGGTACAAAAACATTTTGCCAGGCTGCAATATTTTTTCCGGGACCATAAAATTTAATTAGACGACCCAACGTCTTCCTCGTGGACTCTATAATTTATTGGCAAGACCCTAACACCGTTTACCCAGGCCCTAAAACTTTCTATTGGGTCCAACACCTTTCCCCTATACCCTAAAATTTGTTGTGGCCCCTAAAACTTATTGGTGGTCCGCTAAGATTCTTTGTTCACCGACAACGGTTGATTGATGATTCAAGGTAGCCGAATGATTCGATACTTTACTCATCCGCACGCCCATCGCGACTTAATAAGGTGCGCTAAAGAGGTGATTAAGCGAATCAGATATTCAAGGTGCACCCGAAACGAAAGTCGGTAGTAAAACAGCTCCCGCTGCCGAACATTCTTCGCCGGGAACGTGACTTCCTTCTGAAACGACGAAGCTTCTTCCCGGTGGTTTCAAGGCCCGACGCCGTTATACGGTCAATGGAATCACGTTCGTTATTAGTTTTCACGCGGCACAGTAACGAAAATATCGAATACAACAATGCAGCCTCTTAGCTAAAGGTCGCGGGAACTTTAATCAACGCGTTTCGCAAGGAACAATGAAAGGCGCGTTCGCGAGCAACGGCGCACAGGCAAAAAATCTGTAAAAACGAAACTATCCGACGAATTTGTTTGAAAATTTGTGGACATATTGCCACAGGTACAACGCTTATTTGACGAAAAAAATTTTTGTGAAAAGTTGTTAACATTAAGTAATATGGGTTAAGAGAAAAACTCTGTTTTCTGCTCATTTCTTGTTTATGGAAGCATACAAGAAATACTTTAATAGATTTTGGTCTGGAACTAATCGTTTTGGCAAGGTGTAATATTGATCGAACTTTGTGCAAAATATCATGAGACCTGAAACATCAAATAATCGTGACTTCCGTGCAATTAATTCCTGGAAATGCCGAAAGTTGATATTTAAACTTAAATTGCGGCAAAAGCATCTCGAAGTGTCTCATGAAATTTTGCACAAAGCTAGATCAATATTGTAACTTGCTAAAACGATTGGTTCCAGATCGAAGCTATTTAAAAAGATTTTTTGTATTCCGCCATAAGTAAAACATGAGCGTAACGCATAGGGGCTTCAGGTTAGTCCATATTACGTAATGTTGAACAACTTTTCTTGGAAATTTTTTTTGTCAGTTAATAGTTGAAGCCATTTGCAATAACCCATATGATTTGTAGACCCCTAAGTATCCAATCATAGGCGGAGTAGTTACATAACTATCGCACTGAAAACTGATGAATTCCCACGAGCGAGGAAAATGGTTATTTACCATGCGTGTATCTCCGTAAAAAATTCCAAAAAATCTGACTCTGGCACATCATGAACGCACTATTACAAAATAATTTTTTTTTATACAAATCGAAAATTTATAAAATGGATTTGGCACCGCTGTGCGGCGTCCAAGGCAGGCAAAACTTTTTCTGCGCTCGTTCTCCAATCAACGTCCGCGAAAGATGCATGCAATATTCCTATTCAATGACACGTATAAACCTAAAGGTCAAGTGGATTCATTACGATGATCGCTGCTACCGCCCTTCCCCGTCGCGTCTCGCAGTTTCTAATCAGATTTCGTATGCTCGATGCAGCGTCGCGTTGGAAACATGAATTTTTCGATGCACACGCATCGATGAATATTTAACTGCGGAGGGGGTGGGGGGAGGGGTTAACCGTTAGGATCGCTAACAAAAGAAACACTAAAGACATTAGAAAGCTACGGTTTTGCCATTCGTGACTGCTCACGTGCACATTTCGATGCGCGTTCGCAGCATGTGACATGAAATCTAGCGCGAACGAAACCCTCGGGTGCGCCTCCTTTTATTGTCTCCGACAAAGACCGTTAGGTCAACAACGGACAGTCACTTTTATCAGCCATAATGCTCGGATTTTCTGCAATTAAGCGACCGGATACGACGTCGTTCGACCGACGATAACACCAATAAAACCACGCGAGACTCGCGAGAAACGTATAAAATTGACGGCGACGGTCACGCGGCGTTTAGAATTCTTTAAAAATGTTTAAACGTTCATAATGTTACAATAAAATACACCATTGTACTCGGGAGGGTCCGCGGAATCGTGCCGCGCAAGAATCGTTCACGTAGCTTGCACAGTTGAAGCGGCAAAAATGCCTAAATGGCATGAAGATTCAAATTAGTCGGAAGGCGTTGGCTCTATTAACACTAGGTTCACGGTACCCGTCGAAATGGCGGGTTCTAATATTTTTAATTTAGGATTATTGAGATTGTGAAGATCCATCTAAAAAATGGCTGAAAACTTGGATAGACACATTCTTCTTATTTTTATGAAAAAATGTAAAATACTCGCTTTCAATGCTCCGTGAACCTAGTGTTGAATGCAAGTAAATTACGGTAAATGAGTGATAATGGATTCGGTGGTTTGAGGGCGTCCATGGGTGTGTCTTATGGGGTGTGGACACCATGGGATTCGTTGGTTTGGTGGACGCTGGAAAACGTGCCGAGAAATGGAAACGAGTGTTCGCTTTCTTTTGTGTTCGTTCATCGACCGATCTTTTCAAACGGTAATGAGATGGATGAGGGCGTGTGGGGGAGGCGATGAGGGGGCGGGGAGGGGAGGGAGAGCCGAGCCCTTTTGTGATCGGTCGTTCGCGCGCCTTCGGCTGCGGTTATTCAACATTATTAACCCTTTCACCGGGATATATACCCGGCTTAGAAAGTTGCCTGAAAATCCTCTTTGCACGCCCACTGAATGCCGAACGAACGGAATCGCAGCCCATGCCAGGTGTTGTCTGCGCTCGGAAGAATCGTCGAACCGATTTATTGGCAGTTTCTCCGTTGACGGAGAACTGATTCACCGTTGCGTCGACCGTTGACAAAATTATTTACTGCCTTTTCACGAGGAAACGCTTATTTACCGAGAGACCCCGGGCCTCCGGGAAGCGTCCAGCGAAAGCGAGATCCGACGAAACGTATTCTTCCGATGAGCCATTGTACGCGGCCCCTTTGAACCGTTTATGCAGCTTACGCAGTTCCCCGGCACGAAGAATTATGGCCCCGAGCTTCACTCGTGGAAGATAATCCACAGTTTTGCAGCCCAGTTAGGAAGATTGAAGCTCTTCTTCTGCCAGAGGAAAATTATAAACTCTATTAATTCATAAAGATGTCAACGCTGAAGCCTTTCACTGCCGATTTTCATTGAGAAATTTGTAATTTGAAACAGTAGAGGGAGGAAAATTCGTCTCGAGCTTCACTCGTGGATAATCCACAGTTTTGCAGTCCAGTTAGGAAGATTGAAGCTCTTCCTCTGTCAGAGGAAAATTATAAACTCTATTAATTCATAAAGATATCAACGCTGAAACCTATCACTGTCGATTTTCATTGAGAAATTTGAAACGAGTTTCACTCGTGGATGATAATCCACAGTTTTGCAGCCCAGTTAGGAAGATAGAAGCTCTTCCTCTGTCAGAGGAAAATTATAAACTCTATTAATTCATAAAGACATCAACGCTGACACCTATCACTGCCGATTTTCATTCAGAAATTTGTAATTTGACACAGTAGAGAGACGAAATTTTGCCGCGGGTTTAGCAGATAAGGTGAAACTCTGAAAATCGTGATTAACGCGTTCAATAAACCGGGCGAGAAGAACATTAGCGGGAACTGTTACCCAGCGACGAAGCGTTTGGAATTTAGCGTGGGATAAATAAATAAATCGGTCTAAAAGTAGCAGGCCGCGGCCGTGGCAGTCGATGAGCACAGTTCGTGTTTGAAAAATGTACGAATTATCGAGCGCAATGAATTCCGACGCGTTCCTCCTCCGACTGGATTAAATACCGGATCGCGAACACGTGCGAGCGCGCTGTATCGTTATTAACGTTGCTCGAGAAACTTGATAGCAGGCCTGCCTGATCTCGTCTTCGGGTTTGCGTTTTTACTTTCCCGTAGCCGAGTCTCCGGGCCACTGTCTAGAAATCTTTTATAAATCACCGCTGAAAATGCTTCTGGGTCAAATCGTGGCGAACCGTTCGATTCTCGGAAAATTCTTCTCGTCGTACGCCAAGAATTTCGATAGATTCGCTCCGACAGCAATACGATTGGTATTTTAGTTAGTTGACTTTCAAAAGTAAAGTAATCGCCGGTGGACGGTGCGTTAACCCCTTGCACTACGATGTATTTCACGTTTTCAGTGGCCAGAACTTTTTTATAATTCGTAATTTCGTATTTTTCTCATATTCTACGAAGTTTGAGCTTTAATTGTAAAAAAGTTTCATCGCTCTAGCGCATTCCTATCGAAAGTTCCTTCGTATCGAAATGCTCGTCGAAATGTTCAGGTCTGTACGAAGCTTAAGGACGAAACGGTGAACAGGTTGCCAGTAAATTCGCGAGAACGGTTTTCCTGCCGGCCGAATTCGCCGCTCGTGTCGTGGCAGGCCGTATATCGAATCCCGATCGAGAAGAACGTGGTCTTGCCAAAAAGTCGAGGCTATTTCTGGGTCACCGGTGTCGCGCCCGTATACTTTTACCGTTTGACCGTGCGCATCAGAATTTTTCCGTGTATTCCGCTCGAACGGAACCTTCCACCTTCCGCGACGAATACCGTACGCTTCGCAGTCCGAGATTGCAGATTTTCCATTTCGCGTCCGCGGCCGTGCAACTTGTAATTTCACAATTCGCGGTCCGGTAATGGCGGACCTCGGGACGGGAACCGATGCGATCGGAGACACGGACGATTACTGGAGAAAGGGACAGGCGTTTCGCGGGTGTTCATTAACCAGTTAACTGTGATTTGACGAGTATACTCCTCGATCCGAAACTCTATCGCGGTGCGGTTAACGTTAATGAATTGTTAAATTCTGATCGAGTAGAAACGTAATTCTTTCTCATTCTGCTTTACAAGGGCTTTGGATTTTATAATGGACGCATTTCGCCTGCGTTCGACGTGTATATTCGTCATTGCTTGATTTTCAAATTCAATTCTCGCGTTGGAGATTCTGAACGGAGTCTAATAAATATGTATGTTATTAGTTTCCTTTGAACCGAAGTACAATTCTATTTTGGTATTCTCAATATACAACTATTGAAGAACATACAGGCATACAATGGACAGAAATTTTCTCCTTTCCTTAGGAAATTACGAATTACAAAAAAGTTCTGGTCACTGAATACGTAAAATACATCGTAGTGCAAGTGGTTGACACTAGAACGACCGGAGCACACAGTCAAAATGACTGGTTCCTAATTGTTTCTTTTACAATTGCTGAAATTGTAAAAATGTTTTCATCGGAAATGTTTGTAATGAACCTCCTCACTCAAGCTCATATTACACTAAAAGTTGTACGAAGTCTTGTCACTGTTACAAAGCAATGTACGTCAGTCGCATTTATTGCTCGGTCGTTCTAGTGTTAAACGTTGTAAATGTCGCAGGTTTTCGCAACAAACAGCCTCAGGACGTCGATAGTTCCCCTCCCTCTCTCTCTCTGTCTCTCTCTCGGTTGAAAATACGGGACCAACGTGACGACAAATGGTCGTTCGAGGGGAGCGGGATCGCGCAAAGTTCAATTTATTTACGGAAGAAACGCAGCGGAGTGCAAACACGGGAGAGGAAAAAGATCGTCGACTATTTTTGCGCGGTGTGTGTCTCGAGCGAGACGCGTCGATCGGATCGATAAACGGCGTCGAAGAGGCCGCTCCGTTTCACCGGCTCGATCGTTTAGCCTACTGCTCCGATTCCGTGGATCGTTTCGCTCCCGCCGGGATTATTTCGTCCGAGTATAGATCGATTTTGTTTTCCTTCTTCGCTGCGGCTCACCGCGAAAACGTTTTGTCGCGAGAGGTTAGAGGAATTCCCCGAGAGGAAAGTAAGCCTGTCCCAGTTCCCTCGCCGAGGATTTCGCGGCCATCGGCGACAGAGACGAAGACGACGACGACGACGAAGACGACGACGACGACGTTCTTTTTTTTTCGAGAAGGACTTAATAGGAATATAATGCCACCGGCACAGGCCACCGGTTCGGAATCGGCGAATCAACGTGTTCCGCGACGCGTGACCATCGACTCGTGCGACTAAAGAGCTGGCCTAACCCACGGAAAAGAATCGAGCTAAAGATAGCGGACATTCGAGCAACTCCCTTCCTCCGGTCAACCCTGAACGCCTGTGTCCTGTTTCGATCGATCGACCCTCGACAAATAACCCTCCGCGACAACTGCGATCGATTACGGTCGAATTTTCGGGGCCATCCGTTCGTCCACCGTTCAATTAACGCGCTTGATACCTTCGTTAACAATACCAGAACATAGGGTAATTGTTTCGGTAATTTAACACTAGATTTACGGGACCTGACACAATGGCGGATTCTAATATTTTTAATTCACGAAATTGATTTCTCTGGGTGTACATTATTTAAGAAATGGCCACAGATTTTGATAGATGTATTCATGTTATTTTTGTATAAGGAAATGTAAAATAGTAATTTTTCTCCTTATTCGTATTTCCTAAATGTTTTAATTGGGGACACGCTGCCTACACGTTATGGCTCGGTCAGATTTCAAGCGAGAGAAGTATTACAAGAACTTCACAGTGTCGGTACATTTCTTAGATATTAATAAAACCATTGAGGAGCGGAATAAATTCCTATTTGGTTCCCACGTGTTGCAATTAGTGGTAACGGTTTTAGAGTATCTTTTACTCGACATAAACGCTGAACAATGGGAAGAGCCTTTAAAGAATTGCTATTGAGAATTGTACAGGGAGGATGTGATGTATCTGGAAGAGGTACTTCGAACAATATATCGCAAAGAATTAATGAACGAAACTGTAAAAGGTTCCAAGCACACTCAGCTACGTATCTGCCAAAAACGTCCTAGTCGTGTGCTCTCTGCCATAACTATTGTACGGGCCGAGTGAGCTATCGAAATTCCGAGCAAACGAAGCTTTCAAGGGATTAGCAAAGCATGGTTCTTGCCACCCCCTCGAATATTGCGTCTCCGAAACGTCTCTGGCACGTATTTATTTCTCCGTCCCGGCTTTTATCCATTGTGGACGCTCGACCTCGAGCGAAACACAGCGGCAGAGATGGACAGTCGTCCCCGATTCCTCGAGTTCTGCTTCCCTTAACCTTTCCACTCGGAACAAGGAAGCCCCTCCGAGGCTCTCCGTCGCGACGCAGCTTTATTTAGAACCGCGTGTTTTCGAAATAACCGACCGCGAGCATGAGCAGCGTCTCATGCGAGGGCACGCCTCTCAGCTTTCGCGAGCCGCGACACGCGAAAATCCGAGAATCGCGGCTCGTCTGGCTCTCGGGCTCCGAGAATTCCAGACGATTCGGAAAGCCTCCAAAACAACACCGTTTCCCATAATCGTCTCGGTCGCGGGGGCAGTCTACTGTATTCTCTTTCGAACAGCGCTCTGATCCGACTGCCATAACTCTGGGCAAAATTAAAATATCCGCGTACAAAAATTTTCGATCACCGTATGCTCTTTCGTACAGCGCTCTGATCGAACTGCCATAACTCCGGGTACAATTAGAATATCCGCATACAAAAAATTTGGTCGCATTCTCGAAAGACTAACGAACGTATCCAGCCAAATTCGAAGTCAACGCATCCGCTCGTTTTTTCAGAAAAAATTGCTAAAGCTGCTGCACACCGTGTCTCGACAAAAGTTTCCCGAAAACGGATATACTCGTCTCTTGCGAATACAAGTAATAATTTTAAAAAACTGTGGTGTATTATGCGTTCACAGCAGACGCGTACGAGTTAACGAACAGGATTTTTTTATTCGATTTTTACCGAATACACGTGAAACCATTCGCTAATGAAATCCGTGAAAACGGGAATGAGCGAAGGAAATCCAATGATAATTGGCGCGATGCTGAATAATTGGATAACGAAAATCAGGAGAACAGGTAGCACACGAGCGAGAGAGCGAGAGAGAATGAGAGAGAGAGAGGGGGGATGAATCACGGAACGCTGATTCTCGGGAGAGCAAATTCTCGCACCGGTTCCGTGCGGCGGCGCAGAAATTTTGCACGCAGATTTCCGCTAGGATAGCTTTCGCGTGAGCGTCCCGGCTTGATTTAGGGTGACGTTGAATCATTGACAAAGTATTCGCGAGCCGAGGCGGCGGCGCGAGCGTGCGCGCCTTTAAAAACGGAAAGCGAAGAGCGTTCCATTTTTAATGACGAAGGAGCGGCTTCCGCGGAGGATGATCGTGTGTGTACACGCAGGTTCTGTGCGTCACGGTGTGCGTTCTCAATGAAATCAGCTTCAAAGGAAATTACTAGCAGCTCTCCGTTTGGTTCAACGCTGGATTTACGCTGCATCAATCGTCGCTCTTCTTCGTTAGCTTTGTGAAAATACCACACACGTATTCCGTTCATATTTTTAGCAATTTTCATCGTTCGTTAATCTGCAAATTTACAAAACAGATGGATCAGTAAACCAGCCTCTTAAAAAATTCGTCCATAACATGTAGACGATGCGAATCGCTTTAGAAAATGTTGTAACACGTAGTTCTTATAATTCGGAGGACAGTTCATGAACGAAGAAGTTGTATAATCGGAATTATTGGTTCTAAAAAGAGATGATCTAAAAATATTTTGATGTCTCCTAAAAATTGGAGGGCTATGCTCGGACGCACCCGACTCGCGCGTTACTTGCAAAAACAATGAAAAAATCGCCGGGAGCAAGTGGAAATAAAAATAAGTTGGCTGATCTGGAATCGCATGTTAAACCAGCTGGCGCGGCGTCCGGGTTAAAGCGCAATTTAATCAATGCAATTAATCAAGTCCGCGGCGTTCGTTACAGCAACTCGCCTCGATTTTGCTTCTAATTACAGATAACGATTATCAGGGAAACCTCGAGGCGCCTATACACCGCCGAACTTGAACGCGCGTTCCTTCCTGTCTCTAACACGTTCTGTCTTTTCTCTCTTCAAAATCGCAGAACTTCCGATAGGAATGAGCTAGAGCGATGAAATTTTTTTTAAATTAAAGCTGAAACTTTGTAGAATATGGTAAAAATAGGGAGATTATTACTATCCAATCATTTCAACGAAAAAATGATTTTATTATTTTTTGTCACAAAAATCTATTTTCTGCAAAATCCTGAGGTCGTAGACAAATTTCGAGACCAGATTTGAAATCAGCGTGAAAAAATCTATGGGAAATAATGTATAACATGTTAAAAGAATTCTTTTCCGCGCGTGGTATTGGAAAAACCAAGATTCTCTTGAATTTCTGCTCGTTTAACGAATTTTCTCAAGGTTAAAAAGCGTTCGTACCAGAATCTCCCTATTTTTCTTATATTCTACAAAGTGTGAGCTTTAATTTAAAAAAAATCTCATCGCTCTAGCTCATTCCTACCGAAAGTTCCTTCTCTTACGAAAAAGATGATTCTCTTACGAAAATAGCTCGAGCGACTACAAACGCGAGCAGGTGTAACAGAGTTGCCAGATTTAATTAAACCATCGTACGTAGTACGTGCATAATGACTGCCGCCTCGTTCGTAATGGAAGTTTACCGAGAGGGAGCACTGTTTATGTTAATACCCTAACGATTTAATAACACCCTACGAAACCCCGTCGGAAACCGCTCCGCCGTTCAAGCTGAACAACGAGAGAACGCGGAATTAATGTTAATGTTTCTCGAGCTATCGCGAAGGAAGTTTACTGCTAGGAGGACCGGACGGATACGTTTATGCGCGCGTAAATCGAAATCGGTTTCCTGGACTCGCTAATTAGTCTCGTGTAAGTACGCGTACGACTCTTGCTGAATTACGATCGGTTTCGATGGGCCCGGGAAACTTGTTCGCGTTTAGTTCCTGTTCGGCCGGGTTCATTCGCGATTATGTGGACGCGAGAGGAAACATTCGGAGGCGGGCTATGAAAATCAGAGAAACCCGAGGCAGTCATTATAAATCATCGGTCATCGCGGGAGATCTCTTCGCGTCGGAAAGCGAATGAAAGAATTCATTTTGACGGAGCACTAAAACTAACTTCTTACTAAAAATAAGATGATCGTATCTATCAAATCAATTTCTTAAATAATCTCTCAGGGGTGCATCTTTACAATCTCAATATTCGTAAATTAATAATATCCGTCATTTTGACGGGCCCCGTAAATCTAGTGTAAATTCCAGTTTTCGCTAATTATTTCACAAAGATTCCCGGTCTATCCCCATTTTGTTGAAACATCCAGGAAAATTGTTTTCATATTTCTAAAGAAGGAACAACGAGAGTGGCGAAGTGTTTCGTTGTTGTTTTCATTAATTGTTATAGAAGTGAATTCTTCCGACGATTCCCAACGGAATAACAGCGTGTCGTTCCTGATTTTGTTAAAATGTCAGAGAATTTGTCTACCTGAAGGGGAAGTTTTCGCGCAAGGTGAAATTTTCGTCAGGTGTGGATATCGATATCCGATGAACGACGGCGTGTGTACACGGCCTAAAGCGTTCCAAGGGAGCCCAGGAACGTTGTTGTTAAAATGTCGGTCGTTAAAATAGCTCGTCAATGATTCAACTACTTGGTCCGAATCAAAGCCGGCCGGCACAATGGAAGAATGGAGTCGGAAACGGCGAGTTCTCTTCCACGCGGCCATTGTGCGTGGCGGGACACAGTTTTACGGTGCTTCCGGTTCGAATTAGAATTATAATTAGCGCGCGCCGGTATTTATATCAGACCGCCATGAAAATGCAAGGCGGTCGCTCGATTTCCAGTTGGGAACGCTTCGTAAACTGGATCCTACTTGCTAGCCTCGAAATTATAGACTCATAATCAGACTGCGGATCTTCATGCAAAAGATAAATGTTCTACATCACTTGTAGGACGCGGGAGCTACGTACGGACTCCTTTCTTTTAATTGTCCTTCAATTTCATTCCAAATTGCATTTATTAGCTTCTGTAAATGCATACTGTCTATTTTTATTCGAAGATCGATTTAGCTATAACATTTATTTCGAGGGATTTAAAGATCGGTAGATTAGCAAATTTATGCATTCTAAGCGAACTAAATTCGTTTTGTGTTTTTATCATATTTCCCCCCGTGGCATCGATAATGATAATAATCTGTTCTGTAACATTTAATTGGACAGCTGCAAATTTTCCGAGCTCTCCGAATTCGGAGGAACGTAATGACAATAATTATCATTTGGCGCGTCCCCTTATAATTCGTATAATTTCTAATTTTTATATGTTCTCTGATACCTTAATAACATGTTGCAGCGTTTTTGCGCATCGGGATGATCTCAGGCGTCGCACGTGTCACCGAGCGTTACATTTCGCGCCGACTATAATAACGAGTCGCCAGAAGGAAACCCGACACCTGTTGTGATCGCTGCGAAATTTTTATCGCAGATCTTTTAGTCGCGCCGACTTTGATGGACATTTTGACGCGCAGTTCAGAAACCGAGCATGGTTTCGCATCCGGTGAAACTTCTCGAGGATGCAAATGCAGACGCGAGAGCCTCTAAACCTCGATACTATTCGAAACATAAATAACCCTGATCGGATCGGAAGACGTTAACCCAATCTTGGCGATCCATAAAAGTCAACACACGCAAAACGATCTACGGCGGATCTCCGGACTTGCCGAAGACCTTGAAACCGAGTTTTCTAAGCGAATCGTGAAATAGTATAGGAGGGGTCGAATTAACCCTTTGCACTCGAGGCCATTTTAACTCTAAAACGAAACATTTCTTCCGACCTAGAATATTTCCCATCTATATATATATTTTCTCATGCTATACATACGAAAATGGTACAGTTTATTCGTACAGTAATGTAAGAAATATTTTGAATAATGATACAGGAATTATTAGTGGCGCCATTATTAATGCTATGAGTTAAATTGTACAAGAGTGCTTAGGGAGGATTGCGAAGGATCGTTAGGCGATCGCGATTGATCGTAAGTGAAAAGTAACGCGGAGACATTGATTTCATCCTGCGTCGAACGGACTAATAAATGCGATCGAGCGTGTAGATGCATTTAGATCGAGGATACACAGCTAATGTCAGCGGTCGTGTGCTTTTATGTACGTCGTAAAATACGAGAAATCATCGTAAACCCACGTAACTGGTCTCCCGGCTGCATTTACGGTCAACACGGGTATTTCGAATCCCGGATCTCCGGTGGCACGACTTGTAAATCTGCAGTATCAGCCTCGAAAGGAGTCCCATCGGCTCGTAAATTATTCGGAAATAGTACATCCCATGTACCATCGTTCGGTTCCGCTCTTTTCCTCCCGATTTTAAGTCCCGACTATCGTAAATCGTCCCACTAAAACGGTTTCCCCGAGAGCAGACCGTGCATCCTCGTGGCAAAGTTCACAAAACAATTAATTTCTCCGTAATTTTAGTCGCTCGTTACTCGTCTCACAAACGAGTAAATTCCCGGCCATTACGTTTACTCACAAACAAGTAAACGCGGGAAATAAACGCACGTTCACAAGCGATTAAACATCGAAGAGATTTCATTCGAATTAACGTAAACAGAACTGTTCACACTGGTGTACGATTTTACTCGTAACGCGTTCAAAATTTACGGTACGAGTCTGTTCAGATTCTATCTCATTGTGTAACAATATAAACCGTGTTCTATCGCAACGGAATCTTCATCCGACCGATTTCATTCTTCATTAATTAATTCTGTGTAGGTACAGTCACGCTTGCGATCGAAAAATCGCTCGGCTAACGCGTTACGAAACAATGGCGACCTTTAAGTCGCAACGCCGCTTTCCCTTCTTGCTCTCACAGTTTTCAGAATGTTAGCTCGATCGCTATACCGGGCGTTTCGGAAAATATTCTAGCGCTCGAGATCGGTTGGAAAGGTTCGATAAAAAATTGCCTTTCGCGCGGTCTTTCGGGGAAATTAAGCTTGAATCATCGCGTATCGTGAACAAAATCAATTGTTAACACTAGATAACGACCGGAGAAATCAAAATGACTGGTTCCTAACTTTTTCTTTTACAATTACTGTAATTGTAAAGATGTTTTCTCATACTATAATTACAAAGCAGTATACGCCAGTCGCATTTATTGCTCGATCGGTGTTAAGGACAAACGAACAGAAGAATTGCGTCATGCTTCGTCAAATCGGTACCGACGAAATTTTCTACCGTTGCATAAATAATCGGCGCTCCGCCGAAGATCGCCAAATGCAACAAGTTGAACGGAGTAACTGTTAATTAAGTAGTAAATCTGTTTCCTGGTTGCAACAAGATTCTCGGCAACATTTTTACTTTGCGGCGATGTAGAAAACGTGTAGCGCTAAGCGAGCCCGTGTATTCTGGTCACGGTGGTGACCCGAGAAGATAACGGGCCGGCGAGACTCAAAATTTGGACGCTGGTTCGACGGATCGGAGGCACCGTCGACCGCGGGGAAAATCGATAAAAATCGGCGACATCGTGCGCGGACGCAAACAAGAAGCAGAGCCGGCTCGCGTCGACGTTAAAGTCGAAAGATCGACGCGCTCTCGGGAACAGGAGAGGAGACGACGATGACGCGCGAAACGGTAAAAAAAGAATCGGAAAAAGCGCACGTAACAGCGGCTATAAAGAACCGTGAAAGACACAGTTTCTTCTTCGGTTAGAAGAAAGAAAGAAGAAAAACGAACGATCCTGCGGAATGGTAAAACATTGACGCGAACACGAGCGGCTACTCTTTTCAAACGCGAATGATATAATGACGACCATTCGGGTACTGGCACCGAGTGCCACACCTTTCCCATCACTTTCTTTCATTTCTGCGCGAGGATCACAAACTGGGGCAGGATTTACGCCGGAGTAACTTCTCAAACCGTTCTCTATCGCGCTCTTTCAAATTTTCCCGAGAAATTCATTTGCCGGCTAACTTTTCTGTTTCTTTTTCTCTTCTCATCAAGCTCCGGAGACCTCGATCGAGGTCCATTTACGTCGGATTTATCGAGAGACAGAAATTGTAAAACAAACGGGAAACGAAGAAGGACAACGAGAAACGTACGACACGACTTCTGTTTCGCTAGATCTTGTTTCTCCGTGCACGAACAAGAAACGTAAACGCACGTAAAACTAAACAAAGTTGCGCGCAAAGGTTGCCGGTCTCCCCGGAAGTAGAATATACGCATGTAAACAGGCTGGAATGACGTACGGATACAGAGAATTTTTCAGAATAACAGTGGATTGTTCCTCGCTGGAGGTAAAAACGCGAGTCGAAGGAACGCGGCGCGAAGTGTTCGGGAGTAAGTAAATCACTATGAGTAAAGCGCACAAGCACGCTGAGTCGCATACTCTCCGTCTGCGAAGTGAAGGGGGCAAACAGGCCGGGCATTGTGATACGAAAAACCAACCCGCGTTCATGTTTCGTTTCCGAGCGGTTCGTATTTGCTTTTCCACGATGCTGAAGTACTGTGGGACCAGCTATCAGCGAATACTTTATCGCGGAAAGAACGTATTGTAAGCCAGGATTTAATCCGCCACTGTATACATTATTTCATGCATATGTTCATTATTCTGAATATTCATTATCATGTATCATTATTCTGTGCATATGTTCATGTTATTAACAACAAACAAACGTCGAAACAAGACGATAAAAGGACGAGCAGCCCTTTACAAATTCGTTACAGTATCGATCGTTCTGTGCACGTAGATCCTCGGTAGCTCGCGAGATCCTCTGTGCACGGGGGGTCGAGGGAGAAGCAAAGTGTACTCACCGGTAAAGATCGTTCTCGGTGACGATGTCCCTGATGGAGTCCTCGGGGTCGATGCGATCCGCGGGTACACCCGACGGCCTGACCACCCTCGAGGACAGCAAAGGGCACGGGGGTTTGGTGTCCTCGTGGAGGGCGCTGGCCGCGATCAGGTCGTCCTCGGACGCGGTGCTCGTCAATGGCACGCTGGGGCTCGGCGAACGCGAGCCGGATATCACGCCGAGGAGATCCTCGCTCCTCGAGTGCCTCATCTCCATACCGCCACCGTATCTCCCGGTGGTAGCCGCCATCTTACCACCTCCTCGCGGCAACGGCCGCCGAACCAACGATTTTTCCAAGTCCCGCCTCGACGAACAACAACACACCGCCTTTGTCCTTCTCCAAGATCCTCTTTCCCCACCTCCTTCCTCTTCTTCTCCTTCTTCCTCTTCTGCCGCGACCTCGAGCTGCCCGAAGGAATCGACGTTCCAGCAACTACTCCCATCCGGACAAGCCCTCTTCTCTCGCTACCGCTCATTCGACTACGTCCGGGACTCACCGATTCTCATCTCGCGCTGTCCGTTCCTCCTTTCTCTGTCCGCTCGCGTTTGTTCGCCCCTCTTCGGAGCTCGAGCCTTTCGCTCCTTCGCTGCGGAACACCGAGAAGAGGTCCTTCGTTATTAACGGAAATGTTAACCACCCTCGCGTCAGGCGAAACCATCCCCCGAGAAATCGGCGAATCCGATTTCTACAAGAACGCTCGTGTTTACGAGGTTGACGGTACCGAAAGACTCAGCCGGATGGACGAGCAGACTCGTTATCGTTTAATGGGGATTTATCAATGTTTTTCGTTCGGCTATCTCGGGAATGCCGCCGGCGTAGTAGCACGGACAGGTCGATAAAGCACTCTGGTCGAATGTATTCTTAAATCTAAACCGAATTCCGACCGAGTCGCTCCGTAAACCTAGTGTCGAGCGAAGTAACAACAGTCTTATATCCCACAATCGGCTCGGTAGACAATCAGTTCCCCCTGAGAAGGGTCCTCGGAAGGGTCGTTTACCTAAGCTCGAGTCGGACGCTCCTCGCCGACGTGCCTCCGACCGGGAATCTCGGAAATCTCCGATCGGAGGTGTCGGAAAAGTTGCGCAACTAACGGCGATAACGCTAATCTACCGAATTTCCAAACGGTGACCCATTGATCCACAGTGGTCCGGATCGGAAGAATAAGTGACATTTAGCCGAAAAACGAGCATTCCCGTATCGATGTCTAATCAACGAACATTATTTCTTAAATGTCCATGGACGTCGAAAATGAAAAAATTAATACATTTTTCGCCACAAAAATTGTTTCCCTTTAACGAGATATCCTGACGCTCCTATTTAATATTTTCCCTCGATTTTTGTTTTAAATTGAAGAGCAGAGTTTTGCGATGAAAAGTCTTGTTTCTGAATAGCAATTCGTGCACGTATTCTATTAAAGAAATAATGTTGAATATAGTAGGAAAAATTTGCGAAATGTTCTACATTAATAGAGCATATTTTTTTAATTCCACAGAATTCCGATTTAAACCCTATTACAATATTTACAGTACATCTTCTTTTGTATAATCACGCAAGAATTACTCGTCCCACTTCACAAATTATTGATATCTGATGTTGTCAATGTTCAGTCCGTCCATATAGTTTAATGTATACTCCTGTGCAGCTGCGGTTCGAATGCATCGCCCTACTCTGCAATACTTTCTATGCAATGTTTATGTTACGCTACACATTCGACTGTCACAATATATTCGACGTGTCTTTGGCATTCAGTTGAAAGAGAATCGTTTAAGCGTGCTTAGTGATATATTAGGAGCAATTTTGAGGTATCACAGTTATTTTTATGTTATAATACAAAGGGCACTATTACCAATAGGAAGCTCAAGAAGTCCGGCATAAAGATTTTAAAGCAATTAGACATAAAAATGCCAGAAAATATTCTCGAACGTCCGATCCTTATATATCTAATATACGGCTAAAATCCCGTGCAAAGAAAATTAGAAATTTAGATCGAGAGGCTAAAGAATGAATAATTACGTAACACAAAGTATGTAACAACGAATACAAAGTAAATATAACTAGAATAATTTTTTGATTCTTTTCCACCCATTTGTAACAATACGATAACACATTATTCAGCCCAAATTTCGTGCCGCTATCTCTTACGGTTCAGAAGTTGTGTTCAAACGTCACTAAATTTTCCGATCCGGACCAGTGTGCGCCGGTCCGTTCCGTTCTACTTGATTGCAGATCGGATCGTCCGCGATTTCTCGGGCACGTAACACTCCGCGAGAGATCTCCCGGCAAAACGTTGTTCCGGTAACACGGGGATTACCTTCGAGGATCGCCGTTGTCTCTCGAACACGACGGTGGACACTTTCCCGTGTCGCCGCGGTGAACTTAGAGTGTTCGTGTTGTCGTGCGACGTACACGTTCCTCGGGGTGGTAACAGCGGACCGGAGAGGGTAACGGACCGTGCATCAGTCCGTTGCACGCGCCTTACCGACGGTATTTGTTTGTTGTTCACCGAGGGAGAGGGGGAGGGAGAGGAGAGGAGAGGAGACAATAGCGTCGGTAAACGCCGACGACGACAGATCGCACCGTTATCGGGATATAGTTAGTCTTAGAGGAGATTCACCTGGGTGAATCCACCTGGCCGAGGAAGAGAGAGAGAGAGAGGGAGAGAGGGAGACGAGTCCAATCGAGGCCGAGGATATTCACGCCGCCATTGTCGTCGTCGTGAGCGATCGTCGATCCCACGAAGGACTCGGGGACGAAGAAAGATGGAGAGCACCACTCGGAACAGGTCCGGGACACGCACTCCCGTCGCACGGGCTGGTCTCTTTGCAATTAAAGCAATTAGAAGGAGCAGGGTGGTTCTTCTCGACGGACCATGCGCGGCGAACGGCACACGGCACGCACTCTGCCTCTCGTCGGCGAACGGAATCGTCGACTTCGCGCGGCCCGAGTTAACGAGACACTGCTGGATCGCCGGGAAACACTCGCGGCGGCTCCGACAACTCCGCGATTCCGACGACTCACGGGCTCTGCTGTTTCACTGGTCGCCGCTTCCCCGACGGCTCTCGACCTCTCTTTCGCCAGCCACGACCGGTGAGCGCCGTAACGGGAACCAACGGACACGCCGCCGCCGCCGCAGCCGCCTCGTCCTTTCGCAAGGAAGGGGCATGTGCGGGAAAGGATAGACGCATACCTGGCCCGATACTATGCGCGCGCCACGCAGGTACGAGCCGGCATTGACCAATCAACGGCCCTTGCTTGCGCGGAATAGGGTCGCAGGTAGCCCCCTTTTTTTCGCCCTTCTACAGACCAGCACGCTCCCGCCCTTTCCTCTTCTTTCACTCCTCGTGTTCCTTTCTTCCTCGCTCCGTTCCTAACCGGAGTGCTCTTCAAACCGGCGGCCTTGAATACTCGAACCCGATTTTACCTGTTAACCGGGAACACGAGGTTACTCGCTGTTTTCAGATTTTTGCCTTTTCTTTTCCTCGATCCTTCGGCTTGTTCTGCTACCGGTAGCTTTCTTTGTCCCACGCCGAGGATTCTTAACCCGTTCGCATCATAAAGAAATATGAAAAGCAAATTTATTTATCGCCAAACTTTTCTTTTTAATTATATTTAAGGGCCCGGTCTTGGTAGATTAGTGATAAGGTAGAGTGACTACATTACCGTTGAAAAATGGTTTTACGTGCCTCAAGTGTTCGTCCTTATATGAGAATATTTTGTCGCTGGGAAAGGGCTCGTTCGAAAGAGGAAGGTTCAATGAAGGTCATGAGCTGACGAGATTATGCGGATATTTGGTAATGTAAGCGTTAGAAGTAGGCCAAAGATTGACGATGTGCTTGCCGTGGAATCCAAGTATTTTTATGCCATTGGATGAGCTTTCTGGACGAAATCGAGAGCAGCTACAAATTGAGCTATATTTTGTCTTGATTCTCTGCGAAATAAAGCGAAAAACTTGAAGCACGTTTCTGGCGTCGGAATTCATAATATCGATAATACAGAGCAAAAAATGTGACAAGTTTAGTCACAGACTTGAGACCAAGACGGATCTCAAGGCTGTGAATGGAAATTATAAATTGAAAAGTCACGTGACTATCCCGGTCCCTTAAGCACAAAAATGACTACAAGCAAAAGAACTTCGTATTTCAGCATTATAAGAAAAAATAAATTGATAAATTGATATTCCGGCGAAGTATGTATACGCTAATGATGCAAATGGGTTAATCGTTCAGAATTTACAAAAGCTAAATTTTCTGGTGTGTAACTCTACCGAAAAATCCTGATTGTGTTTCGGCGGAATGTATTGCAAGGCTTCCCGAAATTGCCTACCCAAACAATTGTGTTTATATTACTAGATCACGTTACCGGAAGCGAGTTGTTGGTCGACGATTAAAATTGCTGTTGTTTGAAATCCTTAAGCATGGACTTTCAAGAATTAAGAAATAAGAAGGAGATTCGAAATCGGGATCTACAGCGTCGTAAACAGTACCATACTAGCGCCATCAGGACACCTTCTTGTAATGTGTTCCATTTTTACTGGCACGCATTATTTGACAAAAGTTAACGAAACCGGGGACTCATTTTTCACAAAACCAAAGACCCACCGGGTGAAATCAGGATTCACTTCAAGTTCTATTCTTTTTTTGTTCTGAAAAGTAATTTCCAATATCGTACGATATCCCCCGTCACAGGCTAAGATTTTAACGAGGGAAAACGACTTTTCGCTCGCAAATTTTCGTAATTCTTTTGCGTCGTCATAGTGTTTGGGTCGGTATATTCTGCGTGGTACTTACGTCGGTTCTCGTTAGGATCTTTTATTTATGTCTTGGCAAAGTGTGTGGAAATTGGGAAAGTCATCCGGCAGGTTAAACACAACGGCACGGTTCCTCGAATCTCGAGTGGGAAATGCTTTTCGCAGGAAAGAGGTTAGTCCATGTTTGAGCGGGCATGGTTACTGTCTAACGACGGGTCGAGTTGTTCTTGAGAATGCCGAGTGACGCGAGGAATGTGTTACAGTGCGAAGTGCGAAGAACACTGGACCACCGTGATCCTGCGAACGTCTTTCACAGGGGATCAATGAACCAACGAGTAACACGGACTCCGAGCACTTGTATAGGAACAACTGTTAATAAAGCGTTGGTTGTTGCAGGTCGCTGCAGACGGCGCTGCTTGTGAACTTGATGAGAGGACTTTGAAGCAGATGGCACGGTTGTCCTCTCGCGCTGTAGCGATTCTACCGACAGATACAGCGCGCGATAGCAGAGAAGAAATTAGAGTGCTCTAAGAAAGAAACTAAAGTGTAGTGCACTTTTCTGCATCATCTTTTTAGCCTGGAACAGAACCTGCATCATCTTTTTGGCCTGTATTAGAACCTGCCTCAACTTTTTAGCCTGGAACAGAACCTGCCTCAACTTTTTAGCCCAGACCAGAACCTGCATCATCTTTTTAGGCTGAATCAGAGCCTACATAGAACAGCCTCTTTTAACATAGAAGTAGCATCCACTCTGGCATTATTTGGAATCCGCTGCTAATGATGCAGGCAAGATGATACAGGTTCTGGTCCAGGCTAAAAATTAGACCAGGGAGCAGCACTATACCGGTGACACTAAAATCCCGGGCGTGAACACTCTCATTTCCTCTCTGGCGATAAGTCGCAAGTGCTGCCGCCTACTAAAGACGGAGAAACCGAAAAGTAGAAGCAAGTGAAAAGATGGATGTGGACACTGCTAGTGATAATACGTCGATAGATGACAAAATAGATGATTTTTGTGAGAATCCAACCAGAGATGCTTTGACAGAAGGTTTGATGAGCCTTTTGAAGCCCACGGTGGATCAATTGGACGAAAGAATCCGTGCTACAAGGTACGCAAACTTTCCTTCCGCTGGAAACACACGTATACATAACCAAACGTTCGTTCTGTTTATATCGTGTACAATTTTCTAATTTATAAATCGATACTCGTGATTTCTGCAGAATATGCCAGATAGAATTGAAACAACAAATCGAATCTCTCGGAGAGGAGTTACAAAGGATTAACGACGCGTTGCAGTGCCCGCTAGAAACGGATGCCTATGTAAAAAAGCTTATCAACGCCAAGCACAAGATAACGATCGTGAGTAACATATTGCAGAATACCCAGGAGCGATTGAACAAGATCCACCAAGCTGTAGAAAAGAACACGACAAAAAGGAAAGCCTTATTGGATCACAGCTCCTCTTATAGTAATCCTGCGAGCACATTAGACAAAGAAGATCAACCAGAACCAGAGAAAGAACCTGTAACAACTACAGAACAAGAGTAATTAACGCTGTATGATGTGCACTGACATTCCTATACGTCTTTAACAAAAGCATTATGGACACTCCGATAACTCATCTGACGGACACTGATTTGGAAACAGTGTACGAGCCTTCGGAGGACTCTTTCCTCTTGATAGATGCTTTGGAAGCTGATTTAGAAGACTTGAAAGCTAAGAAACCTGTTATGTGTCTAGAAATCGGCAGTGGATCAGGCGTAGTGATCACTGCTCTGGCAATGGCATTGCGCAAACACTGTCGGTCTTATCATCTTGCCGTTGATCTGAACAGAAATGCCTGCAGAGTTACAAGAAACACTAGCAGACTGAACTCAACTGATATAGACGTCTTGCAAATGGATTTGCTGAGCTGCGTGCGCAGTGGCTGCATTTTCGATGTTGTGGTGTTCAATCCGCCGTACGTTGTAACCAGCGACCAGGAAGTCCTCGACGAAAGGCTTCTGTTCAAGAGCTGGGCCGGTGGTATGAAGGGTAGAAAAGTTATGGATCGGGTTTTTCCGAAAATTCCCGACATCCTCTCGGAGACCGGGACGTTCTACTTGTTAATCATCAAGGAGAACGATCCGGAGGACATTTTGCGTATTTTTAAGAATATGAACATGCAAGGCGCGATCGTAGCGGAGAGGAAAATCAGGGGTGAGCATTTGTATATTTTACGTTTTCAAAAAATCGCGGAGTCGTACGAGGCCCGAGCACCGGAAGTAGGTCTGAGTACTTGAGTGCTCCATACCTCAGTCTAGGCACTCGACTAAAAGAATTTGAGTACTCGGGCGAATCAGGTGCTGCATACGTGAATCTGAGGGTTCTTAGATTCTTTGGCTTTAAATCAAATCAATCGGATAAGTAAATAGCCGAATACTTGAATCTCAATTCAGTGAGTGCCTAAGTACCAGAATATGAGAATTTGGATTTAACTTAGCGAGTACCTGAGAACCCGGTTATGAATTCACTAAATACTCTTATCAAAGTTGAGTCAGTATTCGGATCTAAGTTGAGCGAGTATGTGAGTACGCATATAAGAATTGAGTGAGTATGTGAGCACGCATGTAGAAATTAGACGAATATGCGAGTACACTTACAAAAATTGAGTGAGTATTCCAGCGCTCGGATTTAAGTGTAGCGAGTTTCCGAGTTCTCGATTGAGTGCGTATCTACGTATGTATTCAAGTTTGAGTATGAGTATGAGTCCGAGTTCGACTGGTAGCAAAGGGTACGATTTAGCGATGCTGTTTCTGTTGATTTAAAGATTTGTGATCGACTACGTTTACGTTAAGTAAAGGAATTATTGTTTTTGTTAAGTCTCGTAGTTTTAAGAAAATTCCAAGTCGTAGAGTACCGTAGCCGATTGGTCGATCAAGTTTGTGCGAGCTTGCGGCGTGTATGGCTAGGGAGGCTGCAGACAAGAACGAGGCGTCAGATTTTAAGAAACATAATTTATTTGGATTCACCTAACAAAAATCTGTCTAAGGTCTACGGTTCTGTTGTCGCTTCATGTTCAGTTCAAACAGTTTAGATACGTGGTTACGCGAGAGAACAACTTTTCCGACCGCTGTCAAATGCGTCAAGTTCTATACAGGCTGCGGATATTTATGCGCAAGAAGCCGTAATCAAATGTCACAATATATCGTATCAAAGTTCCCCACGGAACGAATGAAAACTCTGTTCGACTTCAGTCTTCGTCGACTACGCCGAGAGGAAATTTCGCATAGAGCCGCATAAAGATCCGCGGTCCGGTTGTATTTGTAGATAAATGAAATATGGCTGTACAGTCGAGCAAGTGTTAAACGTGTTTATAATAAAAATTCTGCAAATGTACGAAGCGTGTATTGCGAAGGTAGCAATCGACGGTAACAGGCTACGCGCTCAACCTGCGGCCCGGCAAGCTTCAAGGTCGAGCGTGGCTGGTCTACAGTGTCTTCGAGCGTTGCGACACAACCACGAAGAAGCGAGCGTTGCCGCCGTATCGATTGTTCGATGGCCGCCAGGACCCTAGTCTCCTCGGGTTTCCGTTCCCCCGAAATTCCCTGGTCGATCACCACCCCCGCCGATCACCAATCGCAAACGATTCGAGATCGTTTACGAGCCGATGCACTTCGACCTGTAGACTCTCTGCAGTTTCACGTAGAAGATCAGCGCGCTGATCGTTGTCACGACAACGGTGCTCATCAAGAACGAGCTGGCAACGAAGAAGCCACTGTAAGTCATGCAAACGTTCGTCGACGTGGTCTTCGCGACCTGCTCGACCTCGACGTGCTCGAGGTTCTCCAGCACCTGGCTGCTGGCCTCGCTCAGGTCGTCCACCATGATCACTCGGAACCCTCTGGCCACTCTAATCGGCTCTGCGAGGAGCACCGACGAGGTGTTCGAGGGTCTGCTGGGCGCTGGCAGGCTGATCGATCGTCGACGTCGTCTGCCCGGCTCGATTTGCTTGAAAAGGGTCATGGAAACATGTCTGTTAGCGTTCTGGAGCAAGGACAGGTGCAGCGAGAACTCTGTTCTCAGCTCACTGATGATGGGGGAAGGGTCTTTCTTTAAGGGGACTGCGTTAACTTCGAAAAAGCGACTGAGAATAATGTTCTACCTGGTTTAGGTCTGGACAGGGCTCGCAGTCGGTCTTGCACAGCTCCACGTTGCACTCGATGAACAGGTCCATCACGTCCGGGAACTTGAAAGCCTGGAAGTACGCGTAGGCGATTATCGAAGCCCCGGTGTTTCCGGTGTCGTTCGTCTTCTGGAACGCTCCGAACAGCTTCGGCTTCAAGATGCAGCCTCTCTCGTCCGTCAGCTGGATCGTGTTGGCGGAGGACTCGTCGCGAGCGATGCAGTCGCGCACCTTAAACGATCATCGGATTATTGGATCGTCGGATCGATAGCAACCGTCGAGCCTTTGGGGAACATTTCCTCTTTTTACCTGTAGATCGAAGGCCGGGTCTCCTTCGACGGAGACGACCAGAGTCATGGTCTCGCCGATCTTGACGAGACCGTCGGCCGCGGCCGCGAATGGGCCTCTGCCAACTTGTATGTCCAACTTGGCGACCGCCGTGTCACCGCTGAACGTCACTATTTCTTGGTTCAGCATGTCCACGGAAAAGTTCACCGTCAACGCTTTATTGATGTTCCCCTCCCAGAGGCACCTGACTCGCCTAACCGTGTCCCAGACTTCCTGGATGCCCGGCTCGTTCTAAACAGAGATCGCCGCTTAGAAAGTGCACTTTTACCTGTGGCTTCCGATTGAGTAATCGCCCGTTAATGCGTTGCCAGAGAACGAAGTAAACGCGAGTAGGAAGATTTTTAGGAAAATTCCGTGGTCGGGCCACATTTTTCGCGAAACAGTGATTTAATAGTTGTCTGCATCAGTTGCGAGACATGGAAACCAAATGGAAAGTTCCTTCTTCCTTCCTACTGATCAGAGATTTGAGACTTTCACGGGCCGGCATCATACAGTTTTGCCTGTTGAGGATTTCGGGTGTAAGCCGTGTCCTAAACCAGGAAATTTGGTCTTCTGACCCTCTGATGAAGCTAGCTTCAAAGCTTGCGAAACCTTGGGAAATTCCTTCTTACTGATTTGAATAGGTTGAAGATCTTCTTAAATTCTTTTAATCTTCTTATTGTTTTACCTACTCGATTCCGCTCATGAACGCGTAAAACCTGCAATCTCACGAACAATCCGGTTTAATTAGTTAGAATAATGTACCTGCAAAACGAGGACGTTCTCGAGGTACGCCTGGCCAGCTTCGCCGGCGAAATCGTTGATGAATTGAGTGCCGCAGGAGTCCAGACTGACGGTGAAAGAGTACTTGGTCTGTCCAGAGTTTTGCGCGACGTATCTGCACTCCGGGTTCATGAAGTAGCCCTGCGAACATTCTCGTCTCGATCAGTTTGCTGAGTCCGGGAGCCTTACCCAAGTCCGAGGATTACCTTGGAGTAAATGACCCCGTCGAAGGCTCGATTGAACTCGATGTTGATGGTCATCATGGTCTTGCTGCACACGACGTCTAGAGCGTGGATGTGCGGAGGGTGTTTCAGGTCGTCTTCTTCGGTCGCAGCACCCTGTCCCGTCGTCACCGCAGTGCCGCTGGAGCCTACGACGCCGGGCACGAGATACTGAGTCTCGGAGATCGCGTTCGCTTTAAGGACCAGCTTTCCCGGGTGGCCTTGATTCGTCTCAATGTGGTTGCAAGGTTGCAAGGGTTCGAGAGGCGGCAAATCATCGTTCGATAATGCAAAGATGGGGGTTTCAAGGGTGATAAGCGTTGATAAATGATAAATCTAGCGCGCTCTTGACCTGGCAGGTCCTACTTTTGCGTTTTCTATGGATTAATAAACGACTCGGTCACAAAAACCCGATTGGAACATTATTCGAAGGCACAACCTTGTACGATCTAGCACGGCACACGCAGACTGGGGCGGATCAAGGCCACCCGGGAAAGCTGGACCTCAATTTAGAAACTGTTGGCTCACCTTCTCCGTTGGTAGGCCTAACGTTGACGCTGCCCCCGCCAGTGGGAACCGGGGGAAACGCTCCTCCAGGAGTCGAGGAGGGAAAGCCTGGCGAGGATGGGTACCCGGCCGCCTGGTCGTACGAATTCGACCCTGGGCCGGGCGTGGGGAAGGGTGGCCGTGGGCTCTCGGTGGGATAACCATAAGTGGTGAATCCACTGGCACCGGGGTAGCCAGCGACGGCCGCGTTGCCGCTGGAAGCACTGGCGTCGCCCGCTGGCCCGTAAGCAGGGCTCGATCCTCTTTGGGTCGAGTAACCGTAGGTGGCGGAAAATCCACTCGGCGTCGAGTACAAGTTTGTCGGTGTCTGGGCTGGGGATGCCGACCTAGGACTGGTCGTGGAGTACCCCGTCGAAGGTGGCAGGTAGGTGGTGGAGCCCCTGGTGGTGCTGAACGGCGGGAAAGCTGAAGATCCAGAGTTCGAGTAGGATGGCGGGGTTGGTCGCGGATTGTAGGAGGTCGATGGCCCGTAGGGCGGCTGGTTGCTCGGCGGAAGGTACGTGGAGGGTCTCTGGCTGGAGAACGGCGGGGATTGAACCGTGGACGGCTGCCCCGACGGGTAGCCAACGTTCGTCTGGGAGAACCCGGTGGACGGCCTCTGGTACGGGTAATTCGTTACCTCGTTCTGAGAGGGCGAGGAGTAGCTCGGCTGCTGACCCGTTGTCGCTGGCTGGAACGGCCTCGGCCGCTCAGGTGGCCTCTGCGTGCTGTACGGGGGCAGGTAACCCGCCGGGTCCGACTGCTGGCGAACTGCAAGAAGAGCGACCCTGAAAACCCTTATTGCTCTTCACCGTGATTAATCGCACGGGCCCGGAGTCCCATAGTTAGACGACCAGTGGTACGTTTCGGTCCTCGAGGCAACCCTCATCCGTCCCTCGAATGTTCACTCATCTTTTCGTCGCATTCGGCAAGGCGTTCGACAAAGAACTCGGCCTTGACGCCGGAATTGGGTAAGTTTTAATTTTCGAAATCAAACAGTCAACAATCTATAAAGATACGTCTCCCAGGAATGAAAGAAATGATATTGAAGGAGTAGTATCATAAATCTATTCAATTTTTATCTCGCTAAATAGTTTACTTTGATTTTATAGAATTTTCGAGGCTGCTGGTTGGACAGTGTTCGACAAAGAACGAATTGAAGACCTTGCTGTAGGAATTGGGTGAGTTCTAATTCTCAAAATCAAACAGTCAACAATCTATAAAGATATGTCTCCCAGGAATGGAAGAAATTATATTGAGGGAATAGTATCATAAATCTATTCAATTTTTATCTCGCTAAATAGTTTACTTTGATTTTATAGAATTTTCGAGGCTGCTGGTTGGACAGTGTTCGACAAAGAACGAATTGAAGACCTTGCTGTAGTAATTGGGTGAGTTCTAATTCTCAAAATCAAACAGTCAACAATCTATAAAGATATGTCTCCCAGGAATGGAAGAAATTATATTGAGGGAATAGTATCATAAATCTATTCAATTTTTATCTCGCTAAATAGTTTACTTTGATTTTATAGAATTTTCGAAGCTGCTGGTTGGACAGTGTTCGACAAAGAACGAATTGAAGACCTTGCTGTAGCAATTGGGTAAGTTCTAATTCTCAAAATCAAACAGTCAACAATCTATAAAGATACGTCTCCCAGGAATGGAAGAAATGATATTGAAGGAATGGTATCATAGATCTCAACTATTCAATTTTTGTCACGCTAAATGACTTACTTTGATTTTATAGAATTTTCGAGGCTGCTGGTTGGAGGAACGAGGAACAGATGAGGGTCGTCGAGTGAGAGCTCTGTAACGGTGTATTAGTAATCCCCTGTGGACATTCGATTAATACAAGGTTGGCATTCGACAAGCGTGCGATCCAGGAACCACGTAAGAAGATGGTTAATTGGACGTCAGTTATTGCACCTGCTCGAAGCGGCTTTGTTACGTTTCGGCCACTGACTTGTCTTTAAATCAGGGTCTCCGAGCGTCGAATCGGAGTCTCGTTATACTCTTCGGCGTCTAATGAGTACAATAACAGTGGAATATCGTGCAGAATTGGGAGAAGAAGAAGAAGTGGAAGAACGCGGTGCTTTCCGTTTAACGGGGTGCGGGCTTGGACGTTATAAGGGAGAGAAGGTGTCCCTTTGGAGAACGTACTTTTACGTGCGCCCTGCCGGTAGATCCCTTGAATCCACTCTAGGATATTTTGCGCCATCACGTCCGCGGGCGACGCTGGAGCAGCTCGCTGGACTCTCGAGTGTGCTAGTGAACGTTAAACGGTTATCTTTATCAAACTTGATCGCTGTTCGACGTCTGACTGCGCTGTCCGTATCCTCGCTCGATCGATTCCGATCTAGACTACACTAGGTTTCTCTTACCATCCGACGGCGATGTTCTGACAAACAGGGCATGGCCTCCTCCGTGTTCCTGGCTCCTGGCTGCGCCCAGGATCGTCAGCACCAGGATCAGAGCGGTCCCCTTCATCCTCTCGACCTGCAATTTCCTGTTGGTCATGCTACCGTAACTCGATTTCGGACCAGGCAAGTTTGATTCGTGTTTGATCTTCGACAGTAACGTTAAAAGTAACTTTTTCTCGATCGATCTAGGAAACCTGGACGAATCTTGTTATTCTCACGAAGGAGTATACGCGGTGTCAACCTCAAAGGCGGTTCCAGTGTTGTTGACACCGTCGGTTCTGGGATTTTGGCAGCGCGAAGGCGTGTCGGAGGAGGAGGAAGGGAACCTTGAACGCTCGGCGCGTTAGTTCCAAGGCTGCGAACTCTCGCGGCACGTAGAAACAATAGAAAGCGTCTCGGAGCGATTAGCTGGATCACATTCGGCACGAGAGGTTAATTAATCGCAGACCGGGCTCGATCGTCGATCGCGAACGCCAGAGGATCACGAACGAAAAAAATCGTTATCCTCCGATCGACGGCAAAACGATTGTAAACCCCTTCTGTTTCGTCATAATTTCGACGGGGAGGTTAACGAGCCGGCGAGGCGAGCGAGGCGCAATCGCTAAACAGTTTTCTGGTCCCGGGAAAGGCCGTTTCCACGATTGTTTCGTTCTTCTCACGTACATCGGCACGAGAGCGTTTCGTCAGATCAGATTACGGAGGGCTCCTCCGCAATCAGTGTCTCTAATTCCTGCCGGGATTCGGGGGCCGTCGAAACTCCGGTACAGAACTCGATTCGCAGCCAATTAACGCGCCGCGTCGCACAGCGGTGCCAAGGATCCATTTTATAAATTCTCGATTTTTATGAAAAAAAAAAAGAAATTATTTTTGTATAGCCTAACAGTGCGTGCATGATGCGCCAAAGTGCGATTTTTATAACAAAATTTTCTTACGGAGATATACGTATGGTAAATAACCATTTCCTCGCTCCTGGGAATTCATCAGTTTTCAGTGCGACAGTTATGTAATTACTCCGCCTGTAATTGCATACTTAGGGGTCTACAAATCATGTGGGTTATTGCAAATGACTTCGACTATTACCTGGCAAAAAGATTTTTCAAAAAAAGTTGTTTAACTCTAAGTAATGTGGACTGATCTGAAGCCTCTTTGCGTTACGCTCATTTTTTACTTATGGAGGAATACAGAAAATCCTTTGAGTAGCTTCGATCTGGAACTAATTGTTTTGGTAAGTTGTAATATTGATCTAGATTTGTGCAATAAATCATGAGATTCTTCGGGATGCTTTCGCCGCAATTTAAGTTTAAATTTCAATTTTTGGAATTTCCAGGAATGCAGCGAAGGGAACCGGCAAAGAAGTATTTTATCTCGAAGACGGATCAGTTAAGAAGTCACTAATTTTCCGACTCGCATAAGAGCCTGACGACTGCGCGACGGTTGCGCGATTGCGGCTCGTCGAAGCGGTAATTTCAGCGACGCGAGGCGCGAAGATAAGGAGGCAGAGATAGGGAACAATAGCTGCTAACAGCTTCCGTTTGGACAGTCGCGCGGATTCCTGATCGATCTCGTAAACAAGAGATCCGCGATTTATTTCGGTGCATCGACTCGAGGGAACCGCGGTTTCTCCGTGAACCTGAGCCGTCGGCGATAGAAAGTTCCGCCGCAGACGGCGATCCGATGCTTCTTCTTCTACTTCTCCTCTTCGTCTTCTGGCTCTCGCGTCGACTTCGCCTACGGCGCGAGGGGGAAACCCGAAGAAGCACTGTCGCTTTCGACCAAGGTGAGCCTACGTGTACCGCTAGATCCATCCTCGCCGCGGCTTTCCATCCGCACGACACGAAGAGATTCGATTTTATCGGCCACCGCCGGCCGCTAGAGCATGCCTCGCCAGTGAAACCGAATCGTGACGCTGTTCCGATCCCCGAGGATGGATCCGTTGCGGCCGTGGATCGCGGATCGCGGCGAACGCCGGGCAAAAGTTCGAGAAGTCAACCGAGGAATCGTGCTCGGCCGAGGTGAAAGGTGAAAGTCGCGGCTGCCTCGACGCTCCGCGAGCGCAACCAGACACGTGGTCTACGCTCGCAGAAGTTAGTCTAAGTAACCGGGGAAAAAGGTCCCGAAGGTCCCGCATTCCTCGAGGCTCCCGCATGGGAATTCCTGCGTCCGATACCGATCTTTCGAAGCTTTTCTTTCCAGAAATCGGAATACCGGATAATTGTCTATTATCTTGCCTCGCGACTTAATTGAAAGACGAACCAATAAAATTTTCTCCGTGTTCGTTGCTGGCTCGAAAGTCCCGCATTCCTTCGCGAACTCTTATCTATACCAGCAATTGTTTCCGAAGCTGTTCTGGCTATTTAGATTTATAAATTAATGTTTCCGCGAGCAGGAGAATCGACGATAAAGCTAGAAACCTCGGAAGTGGAAGTCTGCTGCTCGTCGTATGTTAGTGAATTCTCTCCCGTGCGAATTCGTCGAGCCCGGTTTGCGCTAATTTTTAAGTCGAGCGCTCCGATTAGTCCGTGCGATACCTCGCTTTGTAACCCGTGAAGTGCTCTTTAATATTAGAGACAGTGCGCGCGTTGCACGGTCCCGCGGTCGCACGTCGCAGTTCATTAAAATACAACGCGCCTGAGAAACGCGTTGCTCGCGGGGGGATCGACTCGAGCAAATAGGCCACCGAATTAATTAGTATCGCGCGAGTCTGTTAAACGATCTGCCCGGATAAAGAGGTTGCGACGATCGCGTACGCGCGAATTCGAATCGCACGGACGAAGATACGTGAAAGTTTTCATTGCGCAAAAACTCGTCTACGAGCGCGAGATTCGCGAAAAGATCGAACCGCCGCCATAGTGGGCAATCTCGACGAAATCGGATTCAAAATCACAGAACTTTCGATAGGAATGAGGCAGAGCGATGAAATTTTTTTTAAATTAAAGCTCAAACATTGTAGAATATGGGAAAAATAGGTATGAGATTGTGGTATGACATTTTTCATTTCCTGCAATGATCCGCGGTGAATCGATTAAAAAACGGTCGACCTTTGCTCCCGACGGAAGTGACACTTTCGGAAGCCGAATTCCCCGAAGCCAGAGAGGGAGATAGCGATCGCGATAACGAGAATGCGAATCGGTGGCATGACGTTTCCTCGGTGTCATCTCCATTACCGGCGTAATGGCGAATTTGATCGACCTTTCTCTTTTAAATCGCAAACTCGGTTCCGCTCGACCGTGGCCGTCGCGGACTTCGATTAAAATTGACGGCGCCATTGAACCGCAAAGAGGACCGATGCGGAAACGCGTAATCGTATTCTACAGGGTGTTCGAGAACAGAATAATTTAAGACAGCGCCTGGACCATCTCTGAACACTCACCCCCAATTTCTCCCACTTCTATTTACCACCTTCACCACCAAGGTCACATCCCTTTAAAAACCCTTCTCTGCGTGCGAGTCGGCAGTCTTCATCTTGTATTCGACCAGTATTCACCTAGCCCTCATTCAAGTTACATCTTTGTACAGTCGTTATAATTAAACTACTAGTTATTGTTATCAACGATTTGTTCAGATTCTCTACTACTCAAAACACCTGACCCTCAACAAGAACTGCCTAGCACGGTTTTAATTAGCCGAACAGGAGTGACGGATGCGAGAAAAGTCGACCTAACTGATCTTTTCCATCTGCGCACGTACATACAGAAACAAATATTTATTTCATCTTTCAAACGATAATGCAATTAACCGATCTCTGAACTTTCTTGCATTTCACAGTCGGCACGCTCGCCGCGAGCGCATAAAAATTCGCAGTCCAGCTATAACGTTTTAGCAAGGTCGAGCAATCAATCACTCTTTCTCGTCTACTCTTCTCTAATGAGTTCCACATATTGCGAAAAACTTCGTACACCGTGCAGCATCAAACTGCATAGACCGACGGCGGGTTGCACAATTTTATTCGTTGACATTATCGCGTCGGTTAATGGGAAAAATACGCGTGCCTAACGGCCAATCAGGCTTCTCGGTGGAAATCCTTCCCGTTGCTGTCGAAAACAACCGCCGCCGCCGCCGCACAATTATCGCGGTGGGTTCGTAAAGTTTGCAAAGAGTTGCGCGCGTAAGGTGGTTGTTTGCGGTGGGCACGGTTAGGCAATTCGTAGCATGCACTTGAGATGCTGCGGTTTTCGTTCGATGCAGCCGGTTGGAAACGCGGTGTGTCGCGACCAAGTCGCCGCGATGACGACGTTTTCGACCGCCGCGAGCTCGCCGAGTCTTAATAACGAGACGGTGCCGGTAGTTAGTCGTTTATTATCCCGATTGCATAATCGGCCGGGAGGACGCGACCCCGCCTTCTAACGCGTTAACGATTCGGGGTGGCGCTCCGACTCGAATCCATTGTTTCGGTGGCTGGACAGAGTCGCAGTTGCGAAAACTCGGCTGAACCAGACGGGGAACATTGTACTGTCGCCCGGAGCAACTTTCGAAAATGATTTTTCACCAAGGACCCATAAGTAAATTCTGGTACATTCTGGTACATTCTTGAATATTCTGTTATATTCTGTTATATTCTGTTATATTCTGGTATATTCTGGTATAATATGATATATTCTAGTATATTCTGGTATATTATGGTATATCTGAATATATATAATATAATAATAATAATATAATAATATATATAGTATATTCTGGTGTATTGTGGTATATTCTAGTATGTTCAGGTACATTATAGTATATTCTGGAATATTATGGTATATTCTAGTATATTTTGGTATATTATGATATATTCTAGTATATTTTGGTATATTATAATATATTCTGGTATATACTGGTATAATATGGTATATTCTGGTATATTATGGTATATTCAGGTATATTCTGGAGTATTATGGTATATTCTAGTATATTCAGGCACATTATGGTATATTCTGCAATATTATGGTATATTCTAGTATATTTTGGTATATTATGGATATATTCTGGTATATTCTATTATAATATAGTATATTCTAGTACATTCTGGTATATTATGGTATATTCAGGTATATTCTGGAGTATTATGGTATATTCTAGTATATTCAGGTACATTATGGTATATTCTGGAATATCATGGTACATTCTAGTATATTTTGGTATATTATGATATATTCTGGTTCATTATGGTATATTCTGGTACATTATAACGGAACACGAGTTGAAAACAAGCTAAACAACATCAACATTTCAGCTAAACGTTTTTCGATAATTGTAAATATCCGTTTGCGGTTTGCTCTCTGTAGGACCGCTTAGATAACGTCACTGGGAGCGTCGTGTTGGCCAAGAAAAAATCCTTAGCTTTCAGAAATTGTGACACAATCGCCGGTCGACGGTATGCTAATAGAATCGTGTAAAACTGGACAAGACGTGTTAAAAAGCTTGCGCAAAAGCAAGCCGAGAGTACAAATCCGCTCGGAAAGGGAATCGCAGGTACTTCGTGTGTTCGTCTTTCCGTTGTTCAATGAATATGAAAAAACAAACTCAGCGGATCTCCAGCTGGAGAATCCAGCGATCTTCCACGATCCATCAAAATCCACTTGAACGTAAATAATAGGCGTAAAAAGACGGTTTCATCCGTCCGACTGTAGGATGCGCAGCACGCTCGTTAGAATCGTTCGCTTTCCTCGAGTCCCGCTTGCTTTCTCACGGGCACACTCGATTTTCTATTCACGAAAAGGTTCGAGAACTCGCGGCGAACAAACAAACGGGCCGAGCCGAAGGAGGGAACGTTGTTCGTTGTAAACGGTTCGATTAGGAACGTTAATGGGCCGCGCGTTAGCCTGGCACCGATAACCGTGCTAATCGGGAACGAGCCTCTGAGTATGGTTGCGAGAGAAGATCTGCCAGTGAAAACTGTTACGTTCGATAGGTCTGGGTTACGGGGACATCGATCGCCTTACGCGTCGGGCCCGAGAAAAGTCTCGCTCGCGGTTTCTACTTCGCAATGTCAGCTGAAACGCTCCGATCTAGAGGGAGAGAGAGAGAGAAAAAGTGGTTTGGCAGAACGCAGAGGTCGGATCGAGCCGACTGGATCCCATCGAGCTCGTCGTTTCGATGAATGGAGTCTCGAATCTTGCCGCGAACGTAACCGCATCTAATTCTATCGATCCTGAGCGGCGACGAACCAGCACAAAGTCGACCAGGCACCTGACAGGGAAACCTGACGACATACTTTTCGATTACATCGATTTTTCAACTTGTAATTATTAATATTTTCTGACATATTTTTGACGCAGGGCTCGCGAAGGTGGTTGCCGGGAGTCTTTTCAACGAGAAGCGATGAGGGGGTTGAAGAGAAGGGGTATGTCAAGTTTGACGGAGAACAGTTGGCTGATGCAGGGTTCGTGAACATCTCGTGGAGCCATTTCTTCGCGCGTTTCCGGGAAACGCGGCTGTAATTTCAACCGGTGGATCGAACGGTCGCAGGAAATCGAATAGTTTTCAAGGTTAAATTATGGCCGATAGCGTCGAGAGAATGACGCGCGCGTCCGTCTCGATTCGCGACTGCGGAAAACGTATCGCCTCTTCGTGCACGACGGGCGAAAGCATGGCATGCAACGAGCATTTCTATAGAGAGCGGCGCGGATACCGAAGCCACGGCAATTTGTCAGTGCGACGAAAGCCGGGTTCGCTTGTATTGGCGAGGATCGTGTCGCGTCCGTGGTCCCGGCGTCCCGAGGATCTATCGGAGGCAGACGCTTTCTTCCGAGGAGACTCGGGGATCGATCATTTCCCCGACGAATTGCGACAACGTTTAGATTCTGTTTCGCAATTCGCCGAGACCGCGCTGTCCCACGTTCGCAGGGGTCAAGCTGCTGAACGGCCGAGAGCCTTTCGGGACGCAAATTGTTTCCCCGAGACGTCCTCGTCGTCCGATCACTCTGATCGCCGCTGTTCTCTCGTCGTTCGATGCACCATACATCCAAACCGGCGAGAAGACGCCGCAAGTTCGAAGCGGAATCGATTTCGCTGCCGTTTCTGTGTCCCATTCGACCCTTTGCACCCTCGGCGCTATTTTCCTTCTAAAACTAAATTTTTCTTCCGTGTTATTTCCATTTTATTCATACGAAACCGATCCGATTTCTACATATTTATATGTTTAGTAATCTACTCAATTCAATTTTTGTAATGTAGCAGATATTTTGTAATATCTTTTGTAATTTCTTTGAAATAATGCCGCAACAATTTCGAGTGGTGCTTCAGAGTCACCACTCGAGTGATAAGGGTTAATCAAATTAACGATCTACGCTGAACGGGAGCCGAACAGAAATTTTGTTTCTACTTTAATGGGTTTATTGAATCCGTTTACTGTTTGAAATCGCTCCTACTCATTTTGATTAAAGCTAAATTGTTCTTCCGTCTTAGAATATTTTCATTTTATTCATAAGAAACTGATCCGATTGCCACGTATAATAATTAAGCGTACAGTGAACTATTGAATACAAGTTTTGTGATGTAATAAATATTTTGTGATATCTTTTGTAATTTCTTTGAAATAATGCCGCAACAATTTCTGTCTATAGTGGTGCTTCAGAGTCACCACTCGAGTGCTAAGGGTTAATCAAATTAGCGAACGGAAGCCAAACACAAATTTTATTTCTATTTTAATGGGTTTATTTAATCCGTTTACTGTTTGAAATCGCTCCTACTTGTTTCGATTAAAGAAAAAATCCGCAGCCTACTGATGACCTAGCAATCCGAATTTGGGAATGAACAGCGACTGGGAATCGCAAAGAATCGACACCGTGCTCTCCGAAAATGTGAAAGAAAGTGAAACTGCTGTCGCTTCCCGACCGCGGCACTGCTTCTTGGCGTTTGAATTCATCGCGAAGGCCTTCTTTTCGACTAATTAGAATTATCGAGAGAAGACACAGCTTTCTATCTCCCCGGCCGGTGGCGTAGAAGCATAAAAGTTTGACATTTAAAGTTTGACGAAACGCTGCAGGAGTCCTCGAATCGAATAACAGGTTTCCCGATTCGAATAATCAAACACGGTCAAAGATTCTTTTTTCGCAATGCGTGAAGAGTCAGTCGAGTGTTCGTTGGTCCTTCGGAGGCTGTCGTTAGACGAGCATATCGTAACACGGTGTCGTATATTAAACGGTGTTCTCATTGCCGAAACGCTTTCGGGTTGCAAAACGGAATAATAAAACCGAAGCAGAAATATGAGGTTTCGCAGCGTGTCAAGCCGTCGCTCGGTTGAACCGTTGCCGCGACTAACGTTCATAAATCAAAAAATCTTCTCTCGCTTCCAGCAAGAGTGCGAATCCTCGCTGATGGCGAGACACGAGAGAGAAAGAAAGAGAGAGAGAGAGAGAGACGCGCGACGCTCGAAAACGAGTAAACCCCCGAGGCGAACGATTACGACACCGGGTATTCGAATTTTTCCTATTCGAGAGGTTGCGCCACGAATTTTTATCAACCGCAAATATTTCCCGCGTGCCGCTCCTATGCGCGCCTAACCGGACGCTTCGATCCATACTCGATCGTTCCCGACGTCGAATTCAGTCCGATCGAGCGACCTTGAACGCTCGGGTAATTGCTCCTACGCTGCCTAGATCTGTGCAAAAGTTTCTATCTTTTTGTGTCAATGACTCGAGTTTTATGCAAAGTAATTAGCGATTTTAACGGCCCGGAGATTTTTATCAGAAATTCATCGAATCCGCTAGCCAAGAGTTATAGTTCTAATTTCTGTGCGAACTTTGCGAAAAATTCCATAAACTCAAAGTAAGCTATTGAATGAAATAAAAATTGCGAAAGATTAGATGTACGATACCGAGTGATCCTCCAACTTTCTTACAGATCCTGATCAAGTTTGGTACAACGAATGTATCAACGGAAAAATTCATTTGAAAACCTGCACAAATAGTTCCGTCAGCCTCGTATGGGTGACGCGGCGACGAACGTGCTAAAGGAATTTGAAGACAGGAGAGACAGTTAACCTTTGTTAATAAGCGCGCGCGGTTTGCAAACCTGCGGACGTGCGGTGACGGGTTAAAAATGATTTCTGCGCCACGCGCAGCAAGCCAATGTACATTTCCGCGGCGGTCCAAAGCGGAATCGTCTTTTCCTCGCGCTCGGAAGCGTTCCGACTCTGTTTGCACGCTTTCTTCGGTCTCGAAAAGGAGCCCGACGTGCCTCGCTCTCCTGCAAACCGATTCTCACGGCTGTTTTCCGTTGCCCACGTGAGTTTACAGCTGTTTGCAAAGACTCCCGGACGCTTTCGCGAACTGTCGTTCGCTGTCCTCCTCGGAGACCGAAGAGCTATTGAATGCTATTCGGGTGACGAGAGGATCGAGAGACAGAGAGACAGAGAGACAGAGAGAGAGGGAGAGAGAGAGACGCAACGAGAGATGCAGTTTCGGACGCGCTGAAACGGGATGTCAACATCTCTCGCTCTTACTTTTACCGCAAATTCTCAGAGTAATTCTATTGGCTTTGCCTGCCTAGGCGTGCGGTGGGCGAGCGCAACAACGGTGAGAGACCTTGCCACGCGCGTTCATCGCGACGATGAATCTTTTTTTTTTCTTCTTTCGGCTTCGGGATCAACGCAACGATCGATCGCTTTCTCCGCTTTGTCGTGAGCTCACGGCAATTACCCTATTAAAAATTACACGGCGTTATGAAATAACCGCTTGGTTCTACAGGAGCTCGGAAATCGAGGACTCTTCGATCCGGCGCACAATCGGCAATTTGGACGAAATCGGATTCAAAATCGCAGAACCTTCGATAGGAATGAGGTAGAGCGATGAAATTTTGTTTAAATTGAAGCTCAAGCTTTGTAGAATATGGGAAAAATAGGGAGATTATTACCATCCAATCATTTCATTAGTTTTTGTCCTCATTCCTATCGAAAGTTCCTGGATTTTGAATCCGATTTTGTCCAAATTGTCTCAACTCGAAACGGGATTTGTCAATTGAGAAAGAACGTTTAAATTTAACACTAGATTTACGGGACCCGTCAAAATGACGGATTCTAATATTTTTAAATTGCGAATATCGAGATTGTAAAGTAATGTAAAATAGTCATTTTTAGTGCTCCGTAAACCAAGTGTTAATCAATTTAATTTTTCGTGTTATCTCAGGAACCATTTCTGAGGAGCGTCCGGAAAGTTAAGGGTACACTTTGCTACGAAGTTGCTTGATAAAATTTTCAAGAAAAATAGCAGGTCCTGCTCGCGGAAACTTCTTTGAAAATCGTTCCGGTGGGACAGCTGTTTTAGAATCTGTGTAGGAGACGTCGGAGCAGGTTGCTTTGGAACTAGACAATGATTACTGAATTTTTAGTAGTAATATTTCCTAGAATAGTGGACATTTTTAGATCTATTCGAACTATTTCAAACGAAAACTGTCAAGAACTTTTCATTACGTGTTCTCACGAGAACTTATAATACGAGGACGATTTTTTCAAAGTTCGACGCGGTCCGTGATCCAGATAGAACTTATCGAGGAGTTTCATAACTCCTTCGATCCCCACTTTAAACGTCTCTCCGTCGGAGTCGCCCGGGAATTTATCTCCCGATTAGAAACTTCATTTCACGATCAATCAGACGCGTTCAGTTTCATTTGCACTCGTAAATCGCGATGGAAAACGCTTCGAAATCGGTTGGAACGAAATGAATATCAGTTTATTCGGAGGATTTCTCCAAGAGGACCGTAGATCGCGACAGAGAACGAAAATGAATATCGACAGGAGGAAGGTTCGAAAGGATCCTGCGAGAGTAGGGCCCCGATCGATCTCCGAGCAAAATTGTTTTCGGACGGGCAGAAATCGAAAGAACGACATTTTCAACTAGTCCCAGGATGCAGATCAGGATGCAGAACAGGTTTAAATTAAACGTCAAAGGATTCGGCGACTGGCGATGTGAATAGGATTGTTTGAGTCACGATGGAGAACGTTTCAACACTAGATTTACTAGACTTTGGGTATATATTATTTAAGAAAAAAATGGCCACAACTTTCGATAGATACAATCATGTTACCTTTGTAAAGTAATGTTTAAGCATCTACTTAGAAATATTTTTCGCTTGAGGAATCTTTGAGAAGCATACTTTCAAGGCGACTAGCAAATATGTTAGGTTTTCTGTTGCCATTTTTAGTGCTATAGTCATGTTTAGTGCTCCGTAAACCTAGTGTTAAAATCGAGAGGAGGAAGATCAAAGGACACCGCGGGAACGATCGCGACGATCCTGCGTCGCCAGCGGAATATTCATCGATGTCGCTTTCTCCGCGCAATTTTTCGTTTGGTGCACAACGGGAAGTCTCGGCGGTTCGTGTGGCAAGTGCTCGAGAGGCTGTTCCGATTTTCGAGAGTTAAGGCACGGGGTCAAATTGCGAAAAGACTCACCTCGCTGCGAAGAAAATCCTTTCGACGGGAGACGAAGACGAGGTCGATCTTCCCTCGCGATTCGACCGGAAGATTCGCGTCGTGCGCACGCTTGTGAGAAAGGTGAGAGTGAATAGCTGGGAGCATCTTCATTCAAGCTTATATAGGTATTGTACCCCCTTTCCTTAGCCAGTCTGTAGAAAGAGCGTGCCATCACCGTCGTCCGCCGTAATTGTATCATCAACGCCGCACAGTGGGCAATTTCGACAAAATCGGATTCAAAATCAAGGAACTCTCGATAGAAATGAGGTAGAGCGACGAAATTTTTTTAAATTAATCCTCAACTTTGTAGAATATGGGAAAAATAGGGAGATCGTGGTACGAACGTTTTTTAACCTTGGGAAAATTCGTTAAACGTGCAGAAATTCAAGAAAATCTTGGTTTTTCCAATACCACGAGCGGAAAAAATTTTTTCTTAATATGCTATACATCATTTCCCATAGATTTTTTCACGCTGATTCCAAATCTGGTCTGAAAATTTGTCTACGACCTCAAGATTTTGCAAAAAATAGATTTTTCTGACGAAAACTAATGAAATCATTTTTTCGTTGAAATGATTGGATGATAATAATCTCCCTATTTTCCCTATATTCTACAAAGTTTCAGCTTTAATTTAAACAACATTTCATCGCTCTACCGCATTCCTATCAAAATTTCTGTGATTTTGAATTCGATTTTGTCGAAACTGCCCACTGTGCGCCGGGTCCTGCCAACGGAGCAGGAAAAAATCTCGAAACAGCGTCGCTCTTCGAGAGAATTCGATTTCCCGGGTGTCTCCGATCGCTTTTCATTGATCGCTTCGTTTTCCGCCAGTCCTATCGCTGATCCATCGAAATTGCCACGGGACATCCTGGCATGATCTCGCAGCGCGGACGTGATTCGTCGAAAAGGAAGTGCTAGGAGCCGTTAAGAAGCGACAGAAGTCGTTTAGGCTAAATATACCGAGCACTCGAAGCGACCGGTACGCGATACTTTCTAAAAATTATGATATTCTATTTAATTGCACGTTACGCCACTTTTATTGTACTGTCTGCTCGGACAAAGATATTTTTCCACTTCCAGAGATCCAATAATTGCGGAACAAGAGATCTCGAGATCGGCCATTTTGACGGACGCAGGATGGAACCTCGGTTTCTCGACCCTCACTGTGTTTTCAAAATTTTCGTTATCCTTCGTAACTTTTTACCTTACGAAATATTTCCACCGCGGTTTGCAACGATTGAACTGCAGAAAATAGGCTATTGAAAAATTGAGAGGTCCTTCAGTGGAAGCTGCGAGTCACAAATTTTTAAAAACTAATGCGAAAGCTGAATGGAATGCCAGAGAACAGAAAAATTAGAAAAACAATATTTCCGAAATCTTAAAAAGTTTAAAAATTGGAAGACGCAGCGCCAAATTGCAACGCTAAGAAATTCGACAAGTTCAAAGTAATTTAGCCAAGAGAAGTGAAACTGGCATGGTCGAACATTTTGCGGCGCAAATGCTCAAACCTGGTCGAGAAACAGTGTCAACCATAAGTGACCGACGTGGCAGTCAATTTGTTAGTATCGCGATAACAAATGGATAAAGGGGGAAAGAATGATTGCGGTTTCGTTTCACTCGTGCATCTTAAAAACGCAGTCTCGGTTTCCTGGTCGCCTAAGCTGGACGACAAAGCCAGGGGTGAGTCGGTGAACAACGTAATTTATGGTCGCCGCGTATTTTCCCGTGGACCAAACGGCAAATACGACGGAATCCTTTGGAATCACGTTCGGAGATAATGAAGAGGTTCGAGCGCGTGCGAGGCGCGAGTTTCGTCATTGCCACCCTTACAAGGAGCGACCATACTTTTCCTGGTAGGGAGCGGAACATACTCCTCGTCACGGACGAGAACGAACCCTTATTAATTCGCGATTCTCTGTGCGAAAAGTTCCAAATATTTTTGCACTATGCTTGAAGATGAAATACGAACTTCTTGTTTCCTTCGAAAATTGCATAAAATTGAAAATACTTAAATTAAAAGTCGAGAGTTCGACTGTTTCGAGTTTCACCAACTCATTTTTAACTGCAAACATTCCGCAGACCAGTTACGAGTAATTAACTAAATTAAACGTGCACTTTTGTATGGTTAGAATTACGCGCACTTCGAGTACAGAATTGTTGTTCGTTCTGAAAATTTTATAAGGCTTCGGTGACCCGGCCTCTCGATGCAAGGGATGAAGTTACAGTTTCTCGGGTTCTAAGGGCAGCGGTGCAGGTTCAAGAGGAAAGAAAAGTGGCGTCGTTGCAACTGCACCGATGCGCCACTCGGTCGTACAGAGCGGATTCAGCGGAACTGCGGAAAGTTTCGGCTCCCAGTTTCCCTTCGAATCCATACGGTTTTCGGGTCGACGGTAATCGAGTAACAATAGTTGCAAAGAGTAACGATAGCCGGGGCGGGTCCACGAAAATTCGCTCGAACTTCTCGATCGTAAAACCCGAAAACCGTTCTTGATCCTGCACTCGCACTTCCCCCGGAATGCAACGCCTGGAAGCAAACAATCTTGATTCATCGTCCCGTATTTTTTCTTCCGAACGCGTGTAAACAGTCCTGCGGATCGCCGCGCGAACTAAAAAGTGTTTACCCGAGAAAGCGAGAATCGAAAAAGAAACTTGCTTCTCCTTTCAGCAATTGCAATAAGTTGAAAGCGCCGCGACGGTATCCTGAAATCCCTCGGACGTTTTTACAGCTCGGTGCTAAAACGAGTGTCGGGCACCGAACGGGCAACGTGTAGCTGAAAACGGTTTTCTTCGTTCCGTCGAACCCGAAGGAGCTTCCGAAGAGTCTATTCGTCACTCGTCGAGGTGACCGATCGTTAAAAGTCCCCAGCGAGAGGAACTTATGAAAGCACGGCGCACGGTGGTGCAAAATGGCCAAAAAACGGCAAAAAATCTGTAAAAACGAAACTATCCAACGAATTGGTTTGAAAATTTGGGGAGAGATTGCCACAGGTGCAACGCTTATTTGACGAAAAAAAATATTTTGTGAAAAGTTGTTAATATTAAGTAATATGGGTTAAGAGAAAATCTCTGTTTTCTGCCCATTTCTTATTTATGGAAGCATACAACAAATACTTTAGTAGATTTTGGTCTGGAACTAACCGTTTTGGCAAGTTAACTTTGTGCAAAAATCATGAAATTTTGCGCAAATCTAGATCAATATTACAACTTGCCAAAACGATTAGTTCCAGAGCGAAGCTATTAAAAGAAATGTTTTGTATTCCCCCATAAGTAAAAACTGAGCGTCACTCAAATGGGCTTCAAGTTAGTCCATATTACTTAATGTTAAACAACTTTTTTTAGAAAATTTTTTTTGCCAGTCAATGGTTAAAGCCATTTGCAATAACCCATGTGATTTGTGGACCCCTAAGTATCCAATTATAGGCGGAGTAATTACACAACTTTCGCACTGAAAACTGATGAGTTTCCAGGAGCGGGGAAATGGTTATTTACCATGCGTGTATCTCCGTAAAAAAATTTCATTTAAAAAATCTGACTTCGGCACATCGTGCACGCACTATCAGGCTATACAAAAATAATTCCTTTTCTTTTATAAAAATCGAAAATTTATAAAATGGATTTTTTGCCGCCTTGGCACCACTGTGCGGCGTCGGTTCGAAACGCGGTGATTAATGAGAAAATAGCAGGTAATTAAATCGGTTCCTCGGCGAGTATCGGTGTTGAACGGGTACACCGAGGAACGAGTAAAGGCTCGGTTGAGTAACGCGCAGCAATTACATCTTTCCCCGTGTGATTTTAGGTGTCCACCGGGCACAGGTTGCTATCTTCGGGCGAAGAGAAACGTTCTTTCGGGTGAGAAATCTTGCTCGGTCGATTCGCGAGGGGGGAACGAGGGCGCAGATGTTGTCGATGTGGGAGGTTCGTGTGTTTTCGCGGATTCTACGGTTTTCGGCGGGCGACGAATACCGAATAGAAGAGCCCCGGAACGAAATGACCTTTGGAGACGTAAACGGCGAGGAGAAGACGTCGAGAGAAAGTCGCGCGGCGAAATAGCTTCTGCGATTGTGTACCGTGTGCCTCCGGTTAAGTTTAATATTACAGATTTCAATAGTATTGCGTAAAACCGAGGATCCAGGCCCCGGGGGGACGCGAGATCAATGGGATCCTCAATTTCGTTGTTTTTTTCTCCAGGCGGCGAACTAGGGAGATCTGCTCGTGCGAACAGATACTTTCGATAATAGCGTCTAAACGCATCCGACAGAGCATGATCCCTAAACTGTACTCGGTGAGGATAGTTTCGGAAGAGGGCGCGAAAATTTCGAAAAAGATCGACGCAACAGCGAACGACAGAAATCGGTTGGTAAGAGAGAAATCTAGCCTGATGGAAAAATCCAATTGCTCCGGTATGCTGGTGCCACCTGCACATGCAGCCACGAACCAGCTAGCCTAATTAAAAGGTGAGCGCGATCGATTCGGCCGGCTTTCCCGTCCCGGTTCTAGAATCGCGCTGGCACCGTTCGATATCCGATTTTGCGTCTGCGATTTGCGGGATCCTAAACGCGCGACGAAAGGTTCGTCCGCGGTTCGGGTTCCGAAGATGAACGATGAACGCTCGTTAAATTGTTAGTATGCTTTTCGACGAGATTGCGCGACCGGGCGATCACACTCGGGCTAAGGACGCCTAATTATTACTTAACTAGTACGAACGCGCGCTAACTTTTACCGTAATAACATCCGCCGACGGCAGTTCGCTCCTCTCCTTTCCGGAGGATTCGTTTCCCTCGCAATTTTTCAAACGATTCTGCTAATAACCGCTCTGAACAGCGATTCGGAAACTTTCTACGTTTCTGGTCAGTCCGATTATCGTGGTTACGAATTTTTATGCGCAATTAAAATGCAGGATTGTCGGACGCAGGAGTTGCGTAGACATACAGCTTATGTTTGCGAAATTTTAAATTCTAATGAGCTGGAAATCGCGCAACGGTGCGTTTAAATCTATTCGGTTGTCACCGTTTCCCATTTGATTGACTAATTTTTGTCAGAAATGAGGATTACGAAACGAGGAAGGTCGAGTAGTTTTTGATTTTTAGGATTTTCGGAATGCGGCTGGTCGGAGCGGAGAAGTTAGTCGTAGAATTTGCTGAACTTTGTTACGAGGATTTCACCGAAATGTTGGAAAAATGCCCGCGACTTTTTCTCGCGAGGCCGACGAGAAATTGTTCGTTTTTTGTTCTAGGTCGGCCGGTGTCACGGTTGCTCAAAAGCAGCCCCGATGAAGTAGCTCCGGTGCGGCCATTTTGTCGACAATGCGAAATAAAAATGTTGTGTACCTCGAGACAGACACAATGCACGGGGTACGAAACGGATTTCCCGCGAACTTTCTGCTCTCGTCGGAAAAAATGACTGAAAACAATTTTCCCGGCCTGAAACGGTGCGACCTTTTTCGAGTAGAGTTTCCTCAGCAGCGTAGGTGTACGGGGGCGATAAAATTTCAGTCATCAAGTATTTTCTGCTATATTCAAGTATTTTCTGCTATATTCTAGCGTATTCTGCTATATTCTAGTATTTTGAAGTATATTCTGGTATATTCTAGTGTATTCTGCTATATTTAAGTATATTCAGGTACATCCTAGGATATTCTTTTATATTTTAGTATTTAGAAGTATATTCTGCTATATTCTAGTATTTTGAAGTATATTCTGCTATATTCTAGTATTTTGGAGTATATTTTGCTACATTTTAGTGTATTCTGCTATATTCGAGTATATTCAGATACATCCTAGGATATCTTTTATATTTTAATATTTAGAAGTATATTCTGCAATATTCTAGTATTTTGAAGTATATTCTGCTATATTCTAGTGTATTCTGCTATATTCTAGTATTATGGAGTATATTCTGCTATATTCTAGTATTTTGAAGTATATTCTGCTATATTCTAGTGTATACTGCTATATTCTAGTATTTTGGTGTATATTCCGCTACATTTTAGTGTATTCTGCTATATTCAAGTATATTCGGGTACATCCTAGGATATTCTTTTATATTTTAGTATTTAGAAGTATATTCTGCAATATTCTAGTGTATTCTGGTCTCTGGTTATTTCGTTTCCTTTGTTCACAGCCGAACGTTTCAAGATCGAAAAGCTACGCCCGGAGATTTCATTAATGGCGAAAGTTTCTCGCCGAGGGGAAGAAGCTTGGGAAAAGGTGCTGATAGGTGGAGAAGGCTGGAAAGCTGTGCTTTAAGAGCGCGACGTGATTAAAGTTTCAGATCGGAACGTTTATTTCGACGTCTGCGTGCTATATTTATTGCGATCGATGCGTGATTGCGACGTCTCCCGGCGCGGCTGGCATTTCGAATCGGTGCGGAATCGAATTCTGCGATTTCGCCACGCGCTGGCGTTTCCGCGTGCATTTTTAACGTCCGGGCAATCGTCTACAAAGAACGTCCGTCAAATATTTGAGAACGGCCGTCGACGAGCGGGCATCGACACGTTCGAGCTGTAAAATTCTTTGAAAGTCCGCAGTTCGGTTATGAAAGATTGATTTTTCGGCCGAGCCTTGGGGGTCCCGCGAGGGACCTCGCGACGATCTCGGCGATGATCCATTAATCATTCGATGCTCCTGGTCGCAGTTCCTTAATGGGTTAACCGGCTGCCGGCGGCGAGATTGCGTACTTACGCCTCCGCCTAGAAACTCCGGATTATCAATTAAAGAGGATTCTGCGCGTGGGCGGTGCCGCGACACATATCCGTGCACAGGGGGACATCATCGGGATCTGGTCGAAAGTGAATGAAATACTTGCAGCTTCAACTGTGCTTATGTTTCTGTCACGTCGATGTCTTACCATTATGCTAATTCGACGCCCAGAAACAGATTTGACGTCACAGATAAATGACGCACAGTATATTTACGTAAAGACAGTCAACTTTATTGTGTACACACAGTTAAATTCTTTCAATTTTTGATGGTTCACGATAAAAAATTAACAGTTTGTCTGGCAATCTAAAAACCTCAAAAATTCCATAAAATCAAAGTACTGAAAACTTGGATAGACACATTCTTCTTATTTCTATAAAGTAGTGTAAAATACTCACTTTTAATGCTCCGTAAACCTAGTGTTAATAAAATAAAAATTAAAAAAATTACATTTATGACATCTAGCAGTCCTCCAACTATCTAGCATTTTACAGACTCTAATCAGTACAATGAATATATTAACGCAAAAATTAATTTTAAAATCTAGAAAAATAATTCCGCCACCCACACATGGGTGACATGGCAGACAACGTGTTGAAACTCTTTTTATTTCGCATAAAGATCCGCAGCCAATCAAGGTCGCAATTCGACTCGCCGGTAATGAGTTATTCCGGTCGGGAACATATCGCCAACAGACACATACGTTATCCAAGAGCTCGCGCGCGCGCGCGCATACACCGACGTACACATACAGCGAGTCTTGCGAATTCGCGGGCCGGTTTCAGGTTCGCGTCCCGCGATGAGAATCGGAAAACATGATCTATCGGCGATAAACGGGCACGCGCCGCCTCGGCGTGCGCACGAATAATAAACGTAAACGATAACGATGTCCCGCGGGAAATTAACGAGTCCATATGCGCGTAAGCGGATCCCAGCCGCTAATTAATTTTAATTGGCTTCGGGATGCTCGCGTCCGGCTCAGTCGGATTTGTTCGCGACGCGATCGCATTGTCAAGGCTGCGTGGACAACCGATAACCGGAAATGATCTTCCGGCTGATTTCCCATCTGTTGGTCGATCACCTAATCAAAATTCTCGTCTTCAAGACGCATCCGTTACCGAGGATTTTCCTTCGGAACGGACGAAAAGTATTTGTTAATATCTACGGTAATTTCCAATGAAATGTGCTACAAAAATTTGCGTTGGTTCTTCAAACACGTGTACATGTGTATGCAAAATTTAGGCTCGGTAGGTTCAGCCGTTTCCCTGTAAATAATTTCGAAAATGTTCAGGACCTCCTGCACGACTCCATTAATTATTAATAACTCCGATAATTTTCGGTAAAATTTCGTACAAAAATTTCTGCTGTCATCTCAAACACGTACGAGCACACACGCACAAGATTTAGGCTCGGTAGGTTCGCTCGTTTCCCTGTAAATAATTTCGAAAATGTTCAGGACCTCCTGCACGACTCCATTAATTATTAATAACTCCGATAATTTGCGGTAAAATTTCGTACAAAAATTTCTGCTGTCATCTCAAACACGTACGAGCACACCCGCACAAGATTTAGGCTCGGTAGGTTCGCTCGTTTCCCTGTAAATAATTTCGAAAATGTTCAGGACCTCCTGCACGACTCCATCATTTATTAATAACTCCGATAATTTTCAGTAAAATTTCGTACAAAAATTTCTGCTGTCGTCTCAAACACGTACAACATTTCGGCTCGGTGGTAATTCGCTGAGTCTTCTAATTAATTTTCAAAAGGTTCGAGCGATCGTTCAGACTCGTCGGAGCGTTCCACGTTATAAAACGTAGTCTCGCTGCGAAATATATGTGGTAGCGCATTTTCAAGGGTCTCGCGGGATGCACCAGGCTGCAACTCGGTCGTCTGTAGCGCCAGCGCAACGGGTAAACATTGCGCAACGAACGACACATCGAGGGAACGATCGCAAACAAGATGCGGCGAAATTTGAACGGTAGAAAGTCGAGAGGTTTCAGTCTATATAATTACGAGTAATTGCCAGCCGCAACCGGGACCGTGCACAAATACGGAGAACAACGTGGCTGCGCTCGACCATGCGTTTCGATCGCGGCGGACTCTTAGAAATTATGCGGTTCGAGTCGAAACTGTCCGTCGAAGTGCAAACATCTTTTCCGTTCCGGGAAACACGGCGGTTTCGAGCGGCGTGTGTGTGTGTGTTGTCCATGTAAGTTCGAGGAAACGTCTCGATCGTGTCGCGATCCGAATCTCGATCCTCTCGAATCACCTGAGCACTCATTGGCAAATCGAACGGAGACGCAATCGTGCACAGAATGTCTGCGTGTTATGCGATCTGGGTCGGTTTAATAAATGTTCAATATCTAGAGACAAGAAGCAATTATTTTCTTTTTATTCCGTAAATTCTCTCTCACAGCTGGCCGTGCAACAACTTTGTCGTTAACGATTTCCTGAAAGGGACAGAAAATATACATTGATCGCGCGGCGTTATTAAGTCGAGTGGCTAAATATACCGGCAATAAGGAAGCAGAATTTTATGTCGATTCAAAGGAGAATTACGGGGGAAGAAGAGGATTTTATTTCGCTTCAGTGGAAGCGTGTTCGCGTTTAATGGATTCTGATTGAGACGTCCATTATGAGATTGACTCGATGCTAAATGGCCAGGGAAAAATCGATGTGGAGTATTCATTTTAGATGACGATAACAGTCCACGAATAAACGGTGTCGAATTTTTCTAGTTTCTGTAAACGATACGGCTGGATTTTTAATGAAGATCGACTCGTCAATTTTATCTAGAGTCAGTCCAATAAGTATCCGCATAACTTTGTCAATATTGGACTGTACTACTTGAATTTTTTGGAGAAGTTGGAACAATTGGGTCACTACATAACGCGAGAAAAAGTTTTGATCAAAATTGCAATTTATCGAAATTACAGAGGAGAAATTAAAGATTTGTCTTCTTGCTTAATATTTCTGGTAGTTTTAAGAGTTTAAATAAACCCTTTTCAAGTCTAAATTTTCTTTTAAAAAACGAGGCGATTCGTCGAGATCCCTCGTTTTTAATGTGTTAAGAGCCTGCGGATACTTATTGGACCGACTGTATATGTTTTTCGGGAAATGTTCCGGCAGGTTTGGTCCGAAGTTCGCGTGATTAGAACGGGCGTCGCGGCGGAACGATTGAATTTCGGGCGTCGATCGTCGATTGTCTGCCGAGAGCGAACGAAGACAAGACGTGCAGAGCTACCTAGGATCGCGATGGAAAGAAAGGCGAATCTGTTTTGTCGCAGGAAACAAAAGCGCTCGGGCTTCTTCCGTCGACTAGAAACGATCTTACCGGTCTTAAGCCTCGGATTTCGCCGCTTTTCCCGCGAAGACGTGCGGGACCGAGAATCGCGAGAGGATCAACCTCGAGAGATACAGCGCATGTCTATATACACGCACACACACACACACACATACACACGTGTAGTCTGCGTATCGTTCGACATCCAGTACAATATCGGTTTCCGATAGAGCTCCTCGAGGATGCCGCGTAATTTGTCGGAGACCGACAGAAAGAAGAATCAATTCGATAAGGAGGAACGGGTTCATTTATTGTCACTAATGAAGCAGTACGCTCCGCTGTTGGACAAGAGCACCTCGACGCTCGCCCGGAGGAAGATCTGGACCACCATCGAGAACGAGTTCAAGAAGATGGGATTCACGCGGAAAACATCCGCGCAGCTGAAGAAGTACTGGCAGAATTACAAGTATCATTGCAAGAAGGCCAGGGCGCTCGGGAAGGTACTCGTTTTCTCTTAATCATTCGCTCTTGAAACCTCTCTCTCTCTCTCTCTCTCGCTTCTCCGTCTTTCTCTCTTTCTCTCGAGAAAGCTGACGAAAACCGTGATTGATCTGACAGATCCGTTCGACAACCTGAAAATAGCCCCGCCTCGAATTAAGCGTCTTTTGAGAAATATCCAGTGTGCTGATTGTTTTGTTTCGCATTTCGTTCAGACCGAAGAGAGCTGTTCTTTCATTTCTTACTTCGCGACGATTTATTGCGTTTCTCGCAGGCCCTCCTTCTTCAATTTATTAACTATTTACAGACAATCGAACCGTATCATTCACGTTTCTTGCTTC